>CM067371.1:134965366-135118973 GCA_034401795.1 Chaetoderma sp. LZ-2023a | reverse complement strand
ACTGTGAGTCCTCATTCACGGATTACTATATGAGGGATGTGTCAGACTCAGCCAATCCACTCGCTTTAGCTGTTTTGAAACGATAGTTAAGCGACCACACTGCTCTTCTCCTTTTTTGACTTTGGTAAGAAAGAATTAAGAAGCAGACATGGTCGAGTGAGAGGATGACAACCAGATTGTGTCACTGATGGCCGACAAGTGAATGGTTGGAGGCGGTATGTCTGGAATCCATTTATCATGAGTTAATTCAAGATTGAGAGTTTTTTTGTATTATGTCTATATATCATGTTCATTCATCTTATATATTCATGCTCATTCCCAGGCTAATACATGTGTATATGCAAAGAGCAGTTAACCCTCTTGGCATATTTGTGTTTTCAGGCGAGATGCATGTTCGTGAGTTCTCTCCCTTTTCTTAGGAGAAAAAAGGGGGGGGGGGCAGTGATGCGAATGTGATTCGGTTCCGTTAACTTGATGGTCCTTTTAGGTCTCCTTTAGTCAAGTTTTAAGTCTAGCTCTTTCTCCAAGGGCCAAAAGTAGCAGTTATGGCTTGCCCCTTCCCACCAGGTTACTGACCAAATCTGGTGTATATCAGAAGTAACAGAATGGTGAGTATTGATCGAAGGAGAATGAAGGAAATTTAAATTTCCCTTTCTCCGAGATCTAACAATACTCACCATTCTGTTACGGACCCAGCTTCCCAGCCCCACAGGACGCAAGCCATGGGTTTCTCTTGTTTGGTGGCTATGCAAACAATATGAGCTCTATGGTAAACGGGTACTCGGCAGTTGGGAACCGAGTACCCGGTTCCAAGGAGTCGGTAAAGCTTTCTAGGTCTATAGTCCTAGAGCCAGCTGTCAGGGCCAGCTGTATATCAGAAGTAACAGAATGGTGAGTATTGTTAGATCCCGGAGAAAGGGAAATTTAAATTTCCTTCATTCCTTTCTGACAGCATACGTTTCTATGTTAATTTTATTCTATGGATTAGTGTTCGTCGGCTTTCTGAAATCAATGGTGGTGGGTTGGTAGTAGGGGGTGGGGGTGGTGGGTGGGTGGGTGTGTGGCTAGAACTTAGCCGGCTTTGGCTTATAGGATTCTGCCATTATCTCATTATCATATTTGGAGGCCATTCCCCGAATGACCATATATAGAAAAAGAAAAAATGTTGTGGACGTTGCCTAATATGAAATCGTGAGATGCTGTCACAATCCTATAAGCCAATAAGAAGCGAGAAATACCAGCAAGCTCATCTACTTACTTACTCCTGCGTGGTTAATTATTTTAACACTAATCTTGGATTTATTTAAATTACCATGAACTCACTATAAAGCTATTATCTTGATCAATTTGGAAGAAACAGCTTGTAGGACCCAATCACGGTATGGGGTTTCAGACCGTGTATTCAGAAATGTGACTGATCATTCCTTTACCTAGATTTCTAAGAAACTTTTTTTAAGACATCTTTATATTAATCACTTGGTCGATTTGAAACGCGCACGCAGCCACTGATCTATACGTATGTCTATTTTGTCAATGAGATCTCTATTTTATCAATGAGATCTCTATTTTGTCAATGAGATCTTTGGCTATCTTGGATTTGACAAATCATTTAAATCCTTTAAAGGACTATTTATTAACACGTACCACTCTGATGTCAAAATTGTAGTTTTCAAATTAAATTAAACGGTCAACTGGCGTTCACATTTCAACATATTTGATGGAGGATGGTGCTGTCGTAGAGAGTAATATCATCCACCAAAATTGTTGAAAAATGTACACCAGTTTCCTTGCGTATTGATATGGTAAATGACACAATATTGACATCTGCGTGGTAAGGGTTAGGCACTTGACTGAGTTGAACTTGCTGGAAACGACCGCAGCATTCTAGTCTTACAATCTTACAACAATATCATATGAGTGATAAAGCCATGGAGTCTGTTGTCTTTAGGAGCTACTTATTGGAGAGAATAAGACGCAGCCCTTATTCTAAGATCTAATATCTTGACCTGATATGTTATATAGGATGAGATGAGGGCCAATGTGTTGCTACTTCTATCTATGGATGACCATTGCATTGACCAACTTCTTCATACCAAAACAGTTGAATCGTTATCTCCTGACCAGCGACAGCTGTTTGAGGTCGTGCAGTACCCAGGTGCTGGACATCTCCTGGAGCCACCATATTCACCACTCTGTACATTCTCATACCATTCATCAATAAGTAAGTCTTAATAAGATACAATTCCATGAAACCTATCACCTTTCCCCATCACGCTCTCTCTCTCTCTCTCTCTCTCTCTCTCTCTCTCTCTCTCTCTCTCGCTTTATAGGCAGCATCCATTTCTCTCTCTCTCTCTCTCTCATCTCTCTCTCTCTCTCTCTCTCGTCTCTCTCTCTCTCTCGCTTTATAGGCAGCATCCATTTCTGTGTCAGAGTCTAGAAATATTTCTAATTCTCTCAATATTCGCTTGTGGTCTGAAATTCGGCAATGTATATATATAGTTAATCTCTATGTAATAATATTTGAACATAAAATGCTAAGTTTCTATAATCGTTCAAGTCCTGCATTTTCCAAAATTTGTTATTTTTGATTTCCCAGTTACTTCTAAAACTGATCACATCTATGACTACTTGCACATATTTTCTTTTACAGTGCAATTCGTGGTTTGGGGAGGTAATGTCAAGCAACATGCAGAGGCACAAAATCATTCATGGACACGGGTGCTGAGCTTTTTGACCGAAAATCTTATGCCATAAAATGTTGTCTAATATGCAAAGACCCTAGTTATATGTATTGAATGGCATTATATCCACTGTTACTGTTTTGCAGTGCAGAGCAGTCTTTATCAACGATTTCTATAAAAAAAAAATCTGTTTATTACTGAAGTGTCTTTTCCATCATTCATGCCATATCGTCCACCATCCATTCCATCAGGTAAATCCACAAGATAAGTCCAGAGGTAACTCTATAGTGGAAATAAAAGTGGATAGGAATATCACATAGCATCTCTCCATGGTCACTGTAACAAAAATCATCTCTACACGTCTTCAGAATGAAGCAGACTATCTAGCTCATATGTTCTCAGAAAGAAGAGAAAGGCCAATGCCAATTTATACCACACTACCTATCAATCACTTCATAGCAAAAGAATAGTAGAACAATAGAAACAGCAACGATTGGCCAAGGCAATAAACTTGGAATTCTATTGGATAGGGCTATTGGTACACATGGTCACAAAAGACTTATAGAGTCAAAGCGTATTGACTAAAGTCATAGAGACACATTTCTATTCGGCGAATGTATAACAAAATACCTGATTTATACAATACCTGCTGTCAATCATTTAATAGCAAAAGAATAATAGAAACAGCACTTATTGGCTGAAGTAATAGACACGCAATCATACTACCTGTTATAATAGGCTTATCATATAGACATGCATAATAACAAAGGCATTCTCGAGTTAAATTCTATGGCTGAAGTTATAGACATGCCATTTGCTGGTTGAATATATACCAAAAGACTAGATTAATAAAATGCAAGGAGTCAATCATTTTCTTACTAAAGAATAAGAGAAACGGCTCATATTCAACGAGGGCGTAGACACGCAATCTTATTAGCTGAGATTATAGACACAAATATTAAAAACAAATTAATTATAGATTCACATCATTATGGCCGTTGTTATGGACACAGATATTGGATGAGGGACATAGCAAAAGCATTATAGTGTTAGAATAATACGAACAGCTGCTAATTTCCCAGACACTATGGGCACACGGTCTTATTGGTTGCAGCAATAGATATGCATAGCAAGTGACTTATAACAATAGAATGCTAGAAAACATCTGCTACTTTCCACGAGGTTACGAGTGATGATGTTGATTGTGATTATAGATATAAATATTAAGAGAATAATTCGTGTCTCGCGAGATCTCACTCGATACGAGATCGAGAAAAATATCTAGTGGTCATTGGCGTAGTAATCAGAGAATATTCGTGTCCACTTAATTGGAAAGAAATAATATTGACACGTGAAAGAACACGAAAACTACCCTCATATCGGACAATATTATTTAATCTAAATGAGACAATCTAAAGCGCATAGTCTTCTATGTAGAACAGTTAGCAGAAGAAATAAACCATCATGTGCTTATTTGATAGCATCGAGCAGATGATGGTCACAGTCAATGTTCACAATTAATGTCACAGCTAATGTTCATAGCAACATAACCTGATCAAGGTTCAGAATAACAATTACAGTCACTGTTCACAGCAACGAACCATGGTTGATATTTAATAAACTACATAACGGAGATAAAGTCTGTCCATGTTCGCAGTAACACAGCAATGTCAGTATGCACAACGTCAGATGACAGGCAGTGGTGTCACAGATGTAAGTCACACTCGCTGCTCCTGGAAAGCCAACACAGCATAGCGTTGCCAGTTTTCACAAGGCAATGATGCTACATATGAAGGTCAATGGCAACGTTCACAGCAATACAGCATGGTTTGTAAGTGTTCACAAGGTCACGTGACCGAAAGTGGTGTCATAGATGAGTCACAATTTTTGTCATGGCAAACAATTAATCACAAGGTCACATGAGAGACAACTTGCGCTACACATGCGTCAAAGTCAATGCTCATAGCAAGAAAGCGTCATTTATGTTCACAAGGTCACATGACAGGCAGCACTGACAGGGATGACAGTCACAGCCAATCTCCACAATACCATGACATGCAATCACACAATGCTATCACAAACAGGAGGCAATAAAACGCAACAGCACAACATGGTCAGCATCCATGATTAGTGCACTGGTATGCGAAAAATTAGAAACTACAGCCCGGACGAGAATATTCTATATTGTTTAGTGAATTGTGAAAAGTAGACCAGGCTGGCATATCTTTGATATTTGACACACGTTTATGCTATGATGTAACAATGCACCAAATTTGATGGCGATATATGACAAATTCTTGAAACTATGGTCCAGACAAGAACTTTTTATGATATTCAGTGAACCATGAAAAATATGTAGTGATGGCTGACGTTTGATATATGAGAACAAGTAGCCACAATGCAACAACGCACCAGCTTTGGTTATTGTATATGAAAAATCCTTGAAACTACAGTGTGGCTAAGGAATTTCTGTAATGTTCAGTGAACCGTGAACAGTAAGCTACACCAGATACTTTTTATATGGGATATACCATTAGCCTCCAATGCCAAATTTGATTACTGTATATATGAGAGATGACCAACTGTGATGCCTGAATAATTTATCGTTAATTCTAATGGGAAAATTGGCATTTGACCTGTATTGTCCAGAAATTAGGTAAGACTGACCTAGTTCTTATGCTGATGGTAGCTTATGGCCCAACGTACCTATCCACCTGGGTAGAATTCAATAACTGGAAGCAATATATTTCCCCATTGGCCGGGCTCCATACCTGAGAAAATCTTTAATATATACTAGATGATGTATGAACATATTGACCTTGTTTGATCAAGATACGTCCAGAAATAACATGATGCGCTATTGTTGTGGATGACAGGCAGGCAGGCAGGCAGGCAGACAGGCAGGCAGGCAGGCAGACAGGCAGGCAGGCAGCCAATCAGACAAACACGCGATGGGTCGTATGTTTCCCCTTAATAGCAGGCCAATAGAGAATGTCCTATTACCAATCATTGTAGCTTGTACAATTTAAACATCTTCTTTGTCTAAAATTCAACTTGCTATGGTGCAACAACTTTCAGCAAATTTGCTTTTCAAAACTAGACGATATAGCCTAAATCAACGACACCCGGCCCCTCTCCCGCGCATGGTTTGGATAGATGCATGGATGCATATACTGACGAAGGGGATAATGATTATGATTAAAGCTTTTACTGCGTGAGTGAGTGCGTGCGTGCGTGCGTGCGTGAGTGAGTGAGTGAGTGAGTGAGTGAGTGAGTGAGTGCGTGCGTGCGTGCGTGCGCTGGCGCATGTGTGAAAGGGAAGTATGCTCGGACAAAATGAAACATGAACGGAGACATGCATGAACGTACCACGCACACACAGATGTGTGCGTGCGTAAGGTAAGCATGTAGTCCATCAGCTAGTGTCTGAAAAATTAGTTTGATTGAGTACTCAATCAGAGGGACTGGCCGAAAATTATATTAATGACTTCCTTAGGTTCTAGACATCACATTTTAGTATGAAGGACATGGCGAATCGGTAGCTTATGGTCCTTTCTGGGCTGGCAAAGGGGTTGGGGTGTGGTAGTTTGATGGTAATCGCAAATGGGGCACAGCACCAACTTTTTGTAATATCTTCGAAACGAAAAATTACCAGGAAATGAAACTTAGAGAAACTTTAGTTTATCATACCGGGCTCAGTTTGAGCCTATTTGCAAAATTTTAGATGTGATGCATTATCGGTAGTTTCAAGATGGCAGACATTTGGGGGTCATCTATATGTCACATATTTCACATTTATCTTCTGTTTGCTATTAATTTTCAGCCTTGTCTTGTGTTCAATTCTTGTTAGCACAGTCATCAGCAATGCATTGAATTTTGGTGTTTAGGGATAACACAAATTCTATCTTGGAGGCCGTCCGTCGGACTACTCCATACTACCTCTCCATTTAGTGGTACAGTCATTCACGTAAAATAAAAGAACATTATGTGATGGCTTAAACTTTATTTTTAATAATTCGTTCCAATTCCCGCTTTAGAATACTTTATTTTGAATTTTGACCTGTTTACAATAGGATTGCGAGTCCATAATTAATCACGGATCAGTTACTCCCTTACACAAGCAAAATCACAAAAACTGAAATATTTAAATCGTATTCATTCCATTCTTTCTATAATATATGGGCCGGGATAATTGTAGAAAATCTTATAAGTAAATTGAAATACATTTTCGCTAACATCTGTGTATACTTAGTATAGACGTGTCGCCTGCTATGATATCTGTATGATATACAGTTGTATAAATATATGCTTGTTCTAGTGATTGAGTATATATGCCATTCCTTATAGCACATACCCTAAATAAATTACTGTAAAATAAATAAACACAATATATGTCTACCTGATTAATCCCAACATCTTATTTTTACAACTTATTTTGTTCAAATACACTAAGATCCACAACGTTGGATTAGCTCAGAAAAATGCAGTTTGCCTTATTATGTGACTATCACACATGCATAACATGAGAGTGAAAGTATAGACACACTGGTTTAAGTCTGTAGTTTCACGCAATTCCACAATATTAAACAATGGCTGATAGTGAGTTAGGGAACTGTAGGTTGAGATGTATTTGCATTATTTGCGCTGAAGGGGATTAAATGTAAAATCTCAGTGAATTGAAGGATGGGCGTTCTTGGGTATACTACACAATGTTGCACAGATTAGGCATTTTAAGTCTATTCTGGAGTGTGTTCTGTATTTCCGAGACAAAGATTTTGTATCACCGCCGATGCCGTCAGAATTTCACCCATACAAAGGATCTAGAGAAGTTGCAAGCTGATCAACCTGAACATTATCCTAGTACATCTCGACGTAGTTCTCGTAATGGAGGTTTTGCAATGCCAATCCTTCCCAATGAATGCATATTCTGTGAGAAGGAGAAATACTTGAAAGGCACCCGAACTAAAGAATATTTGAATGACGGTTCATAATTCAGAGCGGATGAAAGGGTCAGAAATGCTGCAGCACTACACATACAGACATGTTCCAATAAATTAGATGTTGCAAAGCTAATACTGTGCATATGTTCGAAAGATCTTATATCCAGTGAGGGGAAGTACCATAAATCTTGTTACAGGGATTTTGCGAATAATGTATAAGGAACAGCAGAAATCTGTGTCTGAATCATCTAGCAGTATAGCTCCAGGCAAAGACCAGGGGTGAAATAGAAGATATCTGTGAAGAACTGATCGATACACCAAAGGTGATAGAGTTCACAGAAATTAGTCAAGTTATGATAAAAGAAGTGAATAACCTTGGCAGTAAGTTGCGGATTCTTCCAGAAAAAACTCACAGCGTAAAGTATCTACCACATTTGCTGAGTTGAAATTCATCACCGTAAGTGGAAAAAGTTTTAGTATATCCCTGCACAGTTGACATCGATTCATTGGATGTAGAAAATTATCTGCTGAAAAGGGAGCTACATATGTTATCTCGAGTTGACGGAGAAGAAGATATGGTTATCAACGCAGCAAATATTCTCCGTGGAGAAATTATGAACACTCCACAATGACTGCCTTGGCCACCATCAACAGAAGATTTAATTCCAGAAAAGGTGTCACTCTATGTCCCCACAAAGGTCGACGTGTTTTACAATACTGTTCTGTCTGGCAGTGTGGAGCAATCAGGAAGTTACAGGGTACTAATGCTAAAAAAATTCATATGCACAGGATGTTGTGTATGGAGTAACCAGAGGAATGATTACGACTCCCAAAAGTGTCCTCCTGTCATCCGTAGTCAAGTTGTTATGCAACAATACTGAAGGTGTACGGCTCATCAACAAGCATGGCCATGGTGTCAGTTATGACATCATAGAAGGGCTTGGTACAGAAGATGCATTTCATATAAGTAAACAGAAGGATGGCAGTCATCATACCGGGAAATACAGGTCCTACAAATGAATCAGAACAGGAGGTTGGCCTTATAGTACCTGACAACATTGACAGCCTAGAACATATATTGAGTAGTGCAGGGAAATCACATAGGGTTAACTCAATTCTCATCTGGAAAAGAAAGGCAGTTGATGTCATTCCTGAAGAGGAGGATAACATTAAACCCAGAACAAAGAGTTTGTAGGCCAAAAGATGTAATATCACACGCCATCCCTGAGTATTATGGAGGCAAGAGAGAAGGATCAGGGGAACTAAAGATGGTGCAGGATTTACAGATCAGCAAGAATGATAAAAGGCATCAACAGCATAGACTGGGATACTTGGCGTGGCTCTCAACCCATAGAATTGTACCTCACCTCAGCGTGTTAGTCCCTGCATGGACTGGATTCATTATTATTATTAGAGATGATGTCATTGCGGTTAAAAGCCTTATTGGCTATTTGGATACTGTTGACAACCCGGCTACTGATGCGAAGACAGCTTAAGAGATTCTCTGTAGGGCATGTGCTGTCCATGATAGGCTGAATTTGACTGCTGTGGTATGCGTGTTTGATCAAGCATTTTATGCTAAGGCAATTTGGATATTCTGGAAACATAGGGGCATGTTCATTAACTTTGTTTTGATGTTAGGTAGATTTCATCTTTTGATGATGATTATGGGTATCATAGGTGCACGTTTTGGAAATGCTGGTCTCAGGGAGATTGCGGTTCAAAGTGATGTTGTTGCCGAAATTTCGTTAGACAGAGTGCTGGATGGAAAGAACTATAACAGAGCCATTCACTTGCACAAGGTCGTCTACGAGGCATTTATGAGACATGTGCCAGGAGCAGTATGAGTCACTTCTTCAGACCAGAGAATTAGAGAAGTAGCACAATTTTTGTGATAATTTTCTCAATACCTCACAAAACATTGGCGGGGATCGGGCTGCATTTTGGATGTCATACACCGAGTTATGTGAGCTTACACTCAACCTGATATTTGCAACATGCATCAGTCATTGGGACTTGTATTCAGCCTCCATCGCTGAAGTAATACCATGCGCATTTGCCTATAACAGACAGAATTATGCCAAGTAACTGATCCCATTTTTAACGACATGCGAAACCTTCCAGCATCGCTGCCAACAGTGCACACTGCATTTTAGAATGGAGAGTTTGCTGTCCAAATGAGTGAGACGATTACATTTGGTGGAAATGAAGCAGACAAGACGATAGAAAACACTATCAACCGAGACTGTAAGACAAGTGGGGGGCTACATTGGCCTCAGTATGGACTTCTCCGCAACACAGAGGTGGATGCTTAATGCGTCACATAGGGGCGAATATGGGAAGGTGATTAGAGAGCATCGAGCTGTCAACCCTGCTACATACGTTCACAAGAAGTTTACCCCATTACGTATTCAGAAAGATAGAGAAGCTGTGGAGCAAGTAGTTAATGTACTAGATGGGGTTCTGGCTAACCCATAGATTGGAGGAGCGATAACAAGTTTATCAACTGGGATTGAGGCTTCTGGTATTGTTCTTGATTGCTTACTCAATGCAAAGAAATATGGAGTGGATGCATGCAACAGCTTTGTGAGTAGCCACTGTGTGTCTAACAGTAATATGAAATTCTTTAATCTGCTTCAGAAGCTGACACTCAGGACATTTAATAGCCGGATACACAAGCTTTAAGACAACTACCAAAGAAAAAGTAATTTCGCTGAAGTTGGATTGCACTCTTTTCGCTCGAATGGCTATACTTGGTCAATACAGGAAAATTGATCTAAAGACTGTGTTCAGCTTTCCACTAGGACCGCTGCCTTGGTCTCTAGCTGATGAATACAACCAACGTAGGAAAACTAACAAAAGCACAGCTCCGTAATCATCTGATGAAGGCCATTCCTGTTTTGGAAACATATCCACAGCGTGCAGTGAGCATATATGATGGCATGGCTGTTCTCCAGAAATTCAGGCCTTCCACTATTGCACTCCCAGTAAGAGAGTTGATGTGGTATACTGAGACATATCTATAAAAATGCTGAAAGAGCACAGCGATCTCACGCCACAAATACGACATCACGCATCGTCTATAAGAACATTATTGCAGGATATCCAATAAAATCCTGGCACAAATTTCGCATTCATTCATCCAATAAAACACAAGTGGTGAAGTTTCTTACTCAAGAATGGCAGACCTCGGAATTCCTGGAAAAGCTAGGAGATCGGATTATGTTTGTTACATCATGCTGGAAACTCTGTTCTTCTGGAGTTGAAGTTGTAACAGACATATTTTCCACACAGGAAGAGGCGGACACCCGAATACTTCGCCACACAATGCATGCATCTGAGTCACATTCCTGTCCAATAGTTGTCCACGCAAATGACACAGACGTCTTTATCCTCCCACTTAGTCATAATACCAGCTTGAAGGAGAACGTGTTCATGAAAGTTGGCACAGGGCCCAAAAACGCATCCTTCAAGTAGACGCAGTCATCGCCAATTTGAAGCACATCAATGACAAAGAAATTGATATTCAAGACTTGCTGAAGGCATTAATTGGCTTTCATGCGATCATTGGATTTGACACAGTATCAGCCTTATGTGGCAAAGGAAAGTTAAAGCCTCTGAAACTGCTAATGAAAGGTCCAAAGTATGTTTTGTAAAGTCTTGATGACACTTGGAAGCACTTGGGAAACCTCAGATGACACATTTAATACCTTAGAAGAATTTGTGTGTGACATCAATGGAATGAAGTTAGGTGCGTGCGTGTGTGCGTGCGTGCGTGCGTGCGTGCGTGCGTGCGTGCGTGCGTGCGTGCGTGCGTGCGTGCGTGCGTGCGTGCGTGCGTGCGTGCGTTTAGAACACCCTCTCGGCGGGCATTCGGTGGTTGGCCTTTGCAAGTGATAGTCGTGCTTCAGTGAAATACGTGATGTAGGCAGCCCTCATTTCACGTTGTATATAGTTCTATGCCGGCCCTATACACAGGCATGGTCGTGCAGATGAAGTTTGAACGTTGAAACTTAATATAGTAAAGGATTGCTTGATATTCATATAGCACTCGTCATTCAGAAACGTAAGTATGGACATCATCACAGTTTCTAGGCCCATCAACAGTTAGTCAGGCTTCTGAACATTTAGAGTCATACTTCTCTGGTAAAATATCAGTCCATGGTTTGGGCCATCATAATCATCGGTCACATGTAATATCACCGTTCATGTGGTAACTGTCTCCAGCTCCTGGTCGGTATTACCAGTATCCAGGTCTCCAGCTCCTGGTTATCATTACCAATAGCCAGATCTCCAGCTCTTGGTCATTATTTACCAATTGCCAGATCTCCAACACCCCCCCCCCCCACCCCTGGCCATAAAGAAATGACTGATTTCCATCGAGTATCTATAACAACAACTTGATATTTCAAATTTAGATTCTGAACCAAGAACCATTAATCCTAAATTCTAATTGACATAAAATCATACATGCTGCTATAAAGTCAAGAGATTATCCAATGGTCCATATCCATCCTAGGTTCTAAATAATTCAGTAGTTGGTGGTGGTTTACATTGACCATATCGAATAGGGGTCATTTTGAACTTGGATAGGGGATGTACCCGGATCTCACCTTCCAGTAATTAGGAGCATTTATGATTTTGAAGTAAACTAAATCATCTGTGATTTTCTTTGAGGAGTGATATAAGTGACATCAGATCGAAGAATTGATTTGATGTGATTAATCTCAAAAGTCAAAGAATGAACAGATCTGATGATCAGCCAGGATCAGTCCGCTACTGATTGATAATGGTTGTTTCAATCTAGATGTAACTTCGTCAGCATAAGGTTCTTGTTTCATTCGAATTAGTTTTATAGATATTCAACGAAAGATAACTTCGCTAGAGGGCTTCAGCGGTTACATATTCTGAAACCCTGGTTCAATAGAACGATTTATCTTCATACAATACAGCATTTATAAGAATTATTTCAAATACGCAGTACTGATTTAAATTGAATAACCAATGACAGAAAGAAAGCAAGAATGAATGAATATTAATTTATCAAATCTGTCTTTGTTTAGTTTCCTATTAATTATACCCATCCTTTGAATCAATAGGTTAAAGTTCAAATGCTAATGCAGATCCCTCATCCATACATCCAGCCACGACAAGGAAGTGTTGGAATTTACATCAAATCGGTCCTATAAGCTTTCCTTAGAATAAAAGGGTTAACCATTCATAATGGAAATCATTTAGTCCACCCCTAGACATCTATTTTATCATTTCCATTTTGGGTTAAGCGTTTTGGCAATAAAATATCGTGTCATTATGTGATTAATGACGTCATAATCATTACTAATGTTTTGTCTTTTGATAAAACATCAGCATTTCGCATCGTACAGTAATCTGACCCACGCCAACAAAACATAACCCCTTACAATTAGTAGCAAAGCCTGACGTCCCACTTCCTCAAGGACATGGATGGCAAATCAATGATGGAAAAATGCCAATCAAATGGCTGAATAGTAGCCGAGCTCCTGACGAGATCTTAGAACTTTTGTCATGTGCTTGCAAGAAATGCACATTGGACAATTGTTGTTGTCTTAAGGATGGTCTGAAGCGTACTGAAATGTGTAAAGTGAAGTGTGACCATATGTTCTCTGAGAATGAAGAGATTGACAACAATGATGTTAACGAAGATGAAGATGACGAAGATGATTAAGCAGTCTGTGAGATGCATACAGTAATCACTGTAGTGGTTCAGTTGTGTGCAAGGTAATTAGAGTTGCATGTGCAACATGAAAATTTAAAACATTTGTGAAAGGTTCTAATAAACAGGAGCACACACACTATTTTCATTTTATATTATTTTCAAAATCCTCATGTGAAAGTAATCCATATGGTCGATATAATAAGTAAATACAGTCAAATCTGTCAATAACTGATGCTACATGGACAATGAAAAGGTAACTAAAGAGAGACAATTGCTTAATACAACTCATTTACTATAGTAGATAGATTTTAGGTCCAAAGGATAGCGGCTCTCTAAGCCAGTGGATTATCAAACCATCAGTCTTAAAGATATGTCGTCTTTTGGAACCACCACAGGTGTCCATTCTATGCAGGTTTAACAGTATTATTTTCTTAATTATCTCAAGTTTATTGATCAAGATGTTTCATATATAAGTGAAAAATAGTAGAAACTAATCATTGTAACCTAATCGAAAATTTCGATTAAAGATAATCCCAAAGCGGCACAAATAACATTATAAAGCAATTTTGGTATGCCTCACCATTTCTGTCAATTTGAATTTACCCACAATTCCTTAAATGTTTGGTTATTTGCATCGGCTCAAAATGTGCACAATTCTATTGGCTATATTGTGTTAAACTTTGAGCTTTGCGTCAACTATCTATTAAGACAGCAATGGATGGTTTGCACAGCTCTCGCAAATCCTTAGCAAGTATGGGCTTCCATCGGCTCATAGACTATTAGCAGCACCACCTCCAAAATTTAGCTGGAAGAAACATGCCAACTTTGTAATCAGTTCATATTGGTCTGATTGTCTGTGGCAACAAGCACAAGAACGCATCGCTCTAGTCTGAATTGATATAAGTGTAATGTATCACCGATATCATATGTCTGGACAATATCTGTGTCATCTCTACACAGGGAAAAAGAAAGCGCTTTTTTGACAGAACACGAACTTTGACAGAACCTTGCGATGCCAGATATCCTATAGTAATCCAAATCTGCATACAGCAGGAGAGCAGCTGAGAATCATGAGCATTTTACTACATTAACAAGGCATTGAAGGAGACCCGTGTTCCACACCTTTCCAAACTGAGAGGAATCCTCTTTAAATCCGGTATCGCAGCTGTACCTGATATCTAAGTTCCTGATTCAGACACCGTTAGATCCTAGCCATCCTACATGCCAGAGAAACCTATATATATGTGAAATTGAAATCATATCCAGGGACTGGATCTTTTCTTCATACACCCTTCCAGGGCCGGATAAACGGTCTGATGGGCTGGGGCTCGATCATACAATGGGCCCAATGGGGAGGGTCTGGGGGTGATGCCTTCTCCCCGCCATGGCGTAGCCATAAGCCCAGCATGTATTCTAGCGAGTCCTTGAAAATAAAAAGTTTGACATCATAGTGATAAGGGACTAAATATCATGCTAAGTAGCAATTAGTTCGAGTCTGCTCTGGCTCAAATCGGCTATGTGACAGATATTTGGATAAACTGACGGGCCCATCAGTCTATCCAAATATCTGTCACAGGGCCGATTTGAGCCAGAGCAGACTCGGACGATGTGACAATGACTAGCATATTCATAAAAAACACCCTAATTACTAATTAGTGAACTCATGTGTTGAAGTTGAGCTATTAGTACAGTTGACAAACTCATCCTAATACTAGTCTGCCACATGCTAATACATGTACGCGATATGTATCTTAATCGTATGCGTGCGCATGCGCGCGCGCGTGTGTGTATGTGAGCGCGCGTGCACGTGTGTGAAGGGAGGGGGTGGCATCTATCGGAAAATACATCAGACAAATCTGCCAACTGGGGAGTTGTGATGGCATCTACGAATCGAAAAACTGTCCAAGAAAGCATGCAATTTTAACTTTAATGGGGCAAAATAGTGTTAGGTTGAGATTGTCAGCAATTGTAAATTCACATACACCTAGTGAAACCAGGAATCCATTCAAATATCTACAAGTAGCTGTTTTAAAATAACATACTGTAATAATTCCAGGGTTCAGTGATAATAATGTATTAAATGGGGGGCATAGCTGAGAGATCATATCAAACATATTGGAAAAATGTTTGAAGCTAATTTTAAAGATAAAACCCAATGGGACCAAAGGATGGCATTCCCATAAGGCTAAAATAATTTGGTAATCGACATATACTAATTAATTTAAGGCACAATATGTTTTCAATTTACATGTATTTGTGCTTCAAAGGGGGGATGCTTAAAGCAGGATTACTCTCTCGTAAATATATTTTCCAAGAATGCGTTAAGAACTTTGTTCATAGAATGACTTGTAATGTCATTCTCTTACAGGGTAACATTGCGAGACCTCCTATGAGCAAACTTCTCAATGATGTCCCTTGTTTCAATTGCAGCCAACAAGTTGTGCTAAATATATAGAAGGGAAAGGGCATTCAGCCGAATATATGCCATTGTTAACCGAATTTGATTTTTTACTCGTTTCAACACAGAAAATGATCGTTCCCCACTACAGTTCGTAATAAGAAGAGACAGGTACATTCGAAGAGCAATTCACCTTTCCAGAGTACCCACCCATCATATGACGTCATAATGAACAGTGTGATGTGTACAATGACATCATAATGAATGACGTCATGAATGATGTCGATAAGTACGTCACGGCCGCATATTTGAAGACGGCCTATGCATTGTTGTACAAATTGTTTGCTTTTACTATTTAATAAATATTCTGTTGAATAATGGCTAAAAATGGAAAGGTCAATTGAAACATTAGGAAATGTTACACATGATCTGATCCGTTATGACTGATGAGTTTATGCATATGAAGTTCCTTGTTTTCTCTAGCATTGAAATTTGAGATTGATATCGTGACTAGCTCCCGAACCTGCACAAGTTCATCTGTGAAAGATTGCTAAAAGTCATCTAGATATTTTTCAATGAGAAACGTTGCAGCGTAAAGATCCTCAGTACTTCTGTCCTGTATGTTAGATAGGAACCCAAACCTATCCCGGATACATTGATACGCAGTCAGACGTTTCGCTAGTGCAGCTAAAAGTTGGTCCAAAATCGGCAAGAATGCGTCCACCTTAAATCTCTCCGATGGCGATAGAGGAACATCTTCTGCATTGCCATCATCCCATTTTGTGTTTCTTTTGCGTTTACTCTTCACTTCTGCTTTGTAGTTTTGACTGTTTGTGAGAATTCCTCCTTTATTCTCAAAGTCATCAAATTGAGGACGAAGTGTTTGTACAAATGCCTTTAGAGACTCTAGTAGATCCGTTGCAGTATTTAAATCAAGCTCCGGATCCTGAAGCAACTTGCTAGTCTTGTCGAATCGCTCCAAGATCACAGCCCGAAACTCAACCATGATCCCAGTCTCCAACTGGTCCATGGTGATAATTAGACCTCTAGCCTTTTGTTTTGTTTCTGGTTTCTCGGATTCATCATCTTCCATTCGTGCCAAAACTTCTCTGATGACTGTATCCAGCTTTCAAAGCAGAAGTTGCATCATGCCGTTCAGACCACCTAGTCTTAGAGAGGCATTTGACAGTGGGCAAGTTTAGAGGTTTTAGTCCATCCATTAAAAGTGTCCATCGATGAGTTGATGTAGAGAAGAATACATAGATATTTTCCATAAAGAGAAAGAACGACGCAGCAGCAAAATAGCTTTCAGCAGCACAGTTTCAAACCAGGTTGATGGAATGACCGCAGCACGGAATATACTCAATCAAAGGATTTTCCTTATGTATCAAAGCTTCCATTCTATTATATTTATCACTCATATTAGAAGCGTTGTCATATGATTGGCCACGGCAATCTTTGATGTCTATTCCTTTTTCTTTGAGAAATTCCAACAGAACACTGGCTAACTGTGCACCAGTATGGGAATAAATGGGTATAAATCGAATGAACCGTTCAACTGGGTCTGTTGCTAAAACATAGCGAAAAATAACTGTTAGTTGGTCTGTGTGTTATATATCAGGAGTGGTCTACAGATACCGAAAAATATTTCGCTGTTTTAAGTTCACATACAATGACTTCTTCCACACGTTCACTAAGTATCTGAATGAATTCATCACATACTGTGGAGGACAAATACGATACACGCTCTTTTCCTTTGTTTGCCCTTAGCTGGATGTGTTCAGTTAGGAAGGTATCATACTCGGCAATTAATTCAAGAGTTCCTAAAAAGTTTCCATTGTTTGCTGATCATATCACTTCATCCTTGCCACGGAATACTAAGCCTCTAGCAGCTAAAAACTTGATGACGCTCAAAATTCTTTCTAAGACATGATGTCAATATCTTTTTTGTGATTCTTGTTGCTCTTTCAGATTCTTATCTATCTGTTCATCTGTTAGTTTTCTGGCAGCAAATTTTATTGTGTACGCTCTATGAGACTGGCTAACTTCATGACGGTCAAGGTCTCTTGATGCATGTTTCCAATCACTATATCCAGTGGTTGCCAATGAGGATGGTTCATTTTGTGGTGCAAACAATTTGCATACAATACAGTACACCTTACCAGTGGTCGGTGAATAGCAAATCCAGTCACGTTTCATATGTTCTCTGTTCAACTGCTCCGGGAAAAACTGATTTTGGATACATTGTCGTTTAAGTTTGTCACCAGGACATACCTTCTGCGATAAAATAAAATCACTTTCAAAATCTTGACACTCAGTACTTCCAAATCGTCAAAAGTATGCTATCATTGAGTCCGTGACACTGGTCCAACAACCAATATCTTTCGGAAAATCATTTTGAGTTGTTGAGTCTGATAAGTGTCTTCCGTGTCAGCAATTGCATCGTCACCCTGGTTTGCTGAACTTTGGGGATCATTAGTGTGCTCAGGCGTGGTGTCTGATGTATTCATTGCACTACTACACTGAAAAAGCTCTGTCATTTTTCTAGATGTAGCTACATCGTGTTGTCATTTTTCCTCTTCCTTTTGTTTTTCCCATCCACTCTGGTGCTTCTTCATAATGTGGCATGTTTTATGCTATCGAACTGGACCCGTTGATTATGAAGGTTAGAAGGCGTAAACAAAAGATGCCGTCTCAATTATTGAATAATGCAATGGATCTAGTACTGCGAGTAATCAGCTTGAAAAGATTTCCCAACACGACAAATGATCAATATTAATCACTGCAAATTGAAAATTGAGCTAATTCGACAATTGAGGTGATAAATGTTGATTTTCCATTGTGTTGATAAAATTGAGACCACCCAATTATTAGTATCACTTTGTCATGGGTTTATATCAATGCGATGGGCTGTCTTGAGCTAACCTCACATTGTTGACCAATGACAGAATGGCCCATAGCAGTGTCGTAGATTTCCTGGATAATCAGTATGTTGATAGTGAGGGTCTTACGTCATGGGAATATATATATATATATATATATATATATATATATATATATATATATATATATATATATATATATATCTATATATATATATATATATATATATATATATATATATATATATATATATATATATATATATATATATATATATATATATATATATGGTTTCAGCAACGAATGTATCGCAAGCCTCGAACCTTTCTCTGAAAATGATGTGATGTTGCTCTTGAAACACTCCAAACCAACTTTCTGCCCACTCGACCCGATTCCTACAAAGAGGATATACGAGCATATTGACATTCTACTGCCCGTCATCACTGCACTTGTAAATTCGAGTTTGGCAAGTGGTACTATGCTGAAAGGCTTCATGTATGCGCTCATTAACCCTCTCTTGAAGGAATCAGGTCTTGACGAGGACAATCTAAAAATCTATAGGCCAGTGTCAAATCTGCCCATCCTATCCAAGATCATAGAACGTGCTGTGTTTCAGCGACTTCCGACCATGTATCTACTCATAACCTACTGGAACCATTCCAGTCTGCCTATTGTCACGGACATAGTACTGAGACAGCACTGCTCAGAGTACTGAATGACATTCGTTGGGACGTAGATAAAGGCAATGTAGCCCTCTTACTATTGCTGGACCTCAGCGCTGCGTTCGACACAATCGGCCACAAGATTCTCCTCGCACGTCTGATAGAAGAATTTGGAGTCACAGGACTTGCTTTGGACTGGTTCCATTCTTATCTAACTGACAGGTATCAATCAGTTTATGTTAACGGTATCCAGTCTACTCAAGTTGAACTCATGTGTGGTGTGCCACAGGGATCCATACTGGGACCTGTATTATTTACCCTTTACACGAAGCAGCTGGGATCAGTCATAGACAATAACGGCCTGTCGCATCATTTCTACGCTGATGCTACTCAGCTTATAAACAGTTTCCAGCCATCAGCACCCGCTGCGGCTGAAGCCGTCAAACAGATAACAGACTGCTGTCAAGATATAAAAAACGTGAATAAACACTAATATGCTAAAGCTTAACGATGATAAGACAGAAATACTGCTAGTGGACCCATCTATTAGGCGTGCAAAAAGTGAACTCGATGCCATCACTATTGGTACTAGATCTGTTAGTTTGTCTAGTAAGGTAAAAGACCTAGGGGTTGTTTTGGACTGCGAGCTTAGTATGGATAAGCAAGTCAATAATCTATGCAAGGTGTGCTTTCTTCAACTGAGAAACATCAGTAGCATCAGAAAGTACCTGACTAAAGAGGCTACCACTAAACTTGTAGCTTCATTGGTCT
The DNA here is from genome assembly GCA_034401795.1 of Chaetoderma sp. LZ-2023a. NCBI lineage: Eukaryota > Metazoa > Mollusca > Caudofoveata > Chaetodermatida > Chaetodermatidae > Chaetoderma > Chaetoderma sp. LZ-2023a. The sequence continues at coordinate 135,098,940 of CM067371.1, read as the reverse complement.
TATCTAGGCTAGATTATTGCAACAGCCTGCTATCAGGTGCGGTATATATATATATATATATATATATATATATACATGTATATATATATATATATATATATATATGTATGTATTTTATTTTATTGACACACTGGCAACGTGCGGCTTCAATTTCGATGTGCTAACCAGCCGACAGTGCTGCACCCGTTAGTTTAATTTGTTGATCACCATCTCCCGGTCGGGGGATCGAACCGTCATCCTGCAACTCCGCATAGCATCAGCAACAAGGCATCTTTCCACTGGACCACCGCGCCAAGACAAAGTCTCGGGTTAGCAGACCAGCTTTCACATGTCTGATATACTGACACACTGACGATTCATATGGGACTATCTGTGGATGCACCTGCCACGATTCAATCCTTGGCATTTAAGCCTATTGTACTCTGACTCCATCACGGCTCTGGCAGTATATGTATTTTATTTTATTGACGCACTGGCAACGTGCGGCTTCAATTTCGATGTGCTAACCAGCCGACAGTCATGCACCCATTAGTTTAATTTGTTGATCACCATCTCCCGGTCGGGGGATCGAACCGCCATACTGCAACTCCGCATAGCATCAGCAACCAGACATCTTTCCACTGGACCACCGCGCCTAGACAAAGTCTCGGGTTAGCAGACCAGCTTTCACATGTCTGATATACTGACACACTGACGATTCATATGGGACTATCTGTGGATGCACCTGCCACGATTCAATCCTTGGCATTTAAGCCTATTGTACTCTGACTCCATCACGGCTCTGGCAGTATATGTATTTTATTTTATTGACGCACTGGCAACGTGCGGCTTCAATTTCGATGTGCTAACCAGCCGACAGTCATGCACCCATTAGTTTAATTTGTTGATCACCATCTCCCGGTCGGGGGATCGAACCGCCATACTGCAAGTCCGCATAGCATCAGCAACCAGACATCTTTCCACTGGACCACCGCGCCAAGACAAAGTCTCGGGTTAGCAGACCAGCTTTCACATGTCTGATATACTGACACCTGATGATTCATATGGGACTATCTGTGGATGCACCTGCCACGATTCAATCCTTGGCATTTAAGCCTATTGTACTCTGACTCCATCACGGCTCTGGCAGTATATGTATTTTATTTTATTGACGCACTGGCAACGTGCGGCTTCAATTTCGATGTGCTAACCAGCCGACAGTCATGCACCCATTACTTTAATTTGTTGATCACCATCTCCCGGTCGGGGGATCGAACCGCCATACTGCAACTCCGCATAGCATCAGCAACCAGACATCTTTCCACTGGACCACCGCGCCAAGACAAAGTCTCGGGTTAGCAGACCAGCTTTCACATGTCTGATATACTGACACACTGACGATTCATATGGGACTATCTGTGGATGCACCTGCCACGATTCAATCCTTGGCATTTAAGCCTATTGTACTCTGACTCCATCACGGCTCTGGCAGTATATGTATTTTATTTTATTGACGCACTGGCAACGTGCGGCTTCAATTTCGATGTGCTAACCAGCCGACAGTCATGCACCCATTAGTTTAATTTGTTGATCACCATCTCCCGGTCGGGGGATCGAACCGCCATACTGCAACTCCGCATAGCATCAGCAACCAGACATCTTTCCACTGGACCACCGCGCCAAGACAAAGTCTCGGGTTAGCAGACCAGCTTTCACATGTCTGATATACTGACACACTGACGATTCATATGGGACTATCTGTGGATGCACCTGCCACGATTCAATCCTTGGCATTTAAGCCTATTGTACTCTGACTCCATCACGGCTCTGGCAGTATATGTATTTTATTTTATTGACGCACTGGCAACGTGCGGCTTCAATTTCGACGTGCTAACCAGCCGACAGTCATGCACCCATTAGTTTAATTTGTTGATCACCATCTCCCGGTAGGGGGATCGAACCGCCATACTGCAACTCCGCATAGTATCAGCACCAGACATCTTTCCACTGGACCACCGCGCCAAGACAAAGTCTCGGGTTAGCAGACCAGCTTTCACATGTCTGATATACTGACACACTGACGATTCATATGGGACTATCTGTGGATGCACCTGCCACGATTCAATCCTTGGCATTTAAGCCTATTGTACTCTGACTCCATCACGGCTCTGGCAGTATATGTATTTTATTTTATTGACGCACTGGCAACGTGCAGCTTCAATTTCGATGTGCTAACCAGCCGACAGTCATGCACCCATTACTTTAATTTGTTGATCACCATCGCCCGGTCGGGGGATCGAACCGCCATACTGCAACTCCGCATAGCATCAGCAACCAGACATCTTTCCACTGGACCACCGCGCCAAGACAAAGTCTCGGGTTAGCAGACCAGCTTTCACATGTCTGATATACTGACACACTGACGATTCATATGGGACTATCTGTGGATGCACCTGCCACGATTCAATCCTTGGCATTTAAGCCTATTGTACTCTGACTCCATCACGGCTCTGGCAGTATATGTATTTTATTTTATTGACGCACTGGCAACGTGCGGCTTCAATTTCGATGTGCTAACCAGCCGACAGTCATGCACCCATTAGTTTAATTTGTTGATCACCATCTCCCGGTCGGGGGATCGAACCGCCATACTGCAACTCCGCATAGCATCAGCAACCAGACATCTTTCCACTGGACCACCGCGCCAAGACAAAGTCTCGGGTTAGCAGACCAGCTTTCACATGTCTGATATACTGACACACTGACGATTCATATGGGACTATCTGTGGATGCACCTGCCACGATTCAATCCTTGGCATTTAAGCCTATTGTACTCTGACTCCATCACGGCTCTGGCAGTATATGTATTTTATTTTATTGACGCACTGGCAACGTGCGGCTTCAATTTCGATGTGCTAACCAGCCGACAGTCATGCACCCATTAGTTTAATTTGTTGATCACCATCTCCCGGTCGGGGGATCGAACCGCCATACTGCAACTCCGCATAGCATCAGCAACCAGACATCTTTCCACTGGACCACCGCGCCAAGACAAAGTCTCGGGTTAGCAGACCAGCTTTCACATGTCTGATATACTGACACACTGACGATTCATATGGGACTATCTGTGGATGCACCTGCCACGATTCAATCCTTGGCATTTAAGCCTATTGTACTCTGACTCCATCACGGCTCTGGCAGTATATGTATTTTATTTTATTGATGCACTGGCAACGTGCAGCTTCAATTTCGATGTGCTAACCAGCCGACAGTCATGCACCCATTACTTTAATTTGTTGATCACCATCTCCCGGTCGGGGGATCGAACCGCCATACTGCAACTCCGCATAGCATCAGCAACCAGACATCTTTCCACTGGACCACCACGCCAAGACAAAGTCTCGGGTTAGCAGACCAGCTTTCACATGTCTGATATACTGACACACTGACGATTCATATGGGACTATCTGTGGATGCACCTGCCACGATTCAATCCTTGGCATTTAAGCCTATTGTACTCTGACTCCATCACGGCTCTGGCAGTATATGTATTTTATTTTATTGACGCACTGGCAACGTGCGGTTTCAATTTCGATGTGCTAACCAGCCGACAGTCATGCACCCATTAGTTTAATTTGTTGATCACCATCTCCCGGTCGGGGGATCGAACCGCCATACTGCAACTCCGCATAGCATCTGCAACCAGACATCTTTCCACTGGACCACCGCGCCAAGACAAAGTCTCGGGTTAGCAGACCAGCTTTCACATGTCTGATATACTGACACACTGACGATTCATATGGGACTATCTGTGGATGCACCTGCCACGATTCAATCCTTGGCATTTAAGCCTATTGTACTCTGACTCCATCACGGCGCTGGCAGTATATGTATTTTATTTTATTGACGCACTGGCAACGTGCGGCTTCAATTTCGATGAGCTAACCAGCCGACAGTCATGCACCCATTAGTTTAATTTGTTGATCACCATCTCCCGGTCGGGGGATCGAACCGCCATACTGCAACTCCGCATAGCATCAGCAACCAGACATCTTTCCACTGGACCACCGCGCCAAGACCAAGTCTCGGGTTAGCAGACCAGCTTTCACATGTCTGATATACTGACACACTGACGATTCATATGGGACTATCTGTGGATGCACCTGCCACGATTCAATCCTTGGCATTTAAGCCTATTGTACTCTGACTCCATCACGGCTCTGGCAGTATATGTATTTTATTTTATTGACGCACTGGCAACGTGCGGCTTCAATTTCGATGTGCTAACCAGCCGACAGTCATGCACCCATTAGTTTAATTTGTTGATCACCATCTCCCGGTCGGGGGATCGAACCGCCATACTGCAACTCCGCATAGCATCAGCAACCAGACATCTTTCCACTGGACCACCGCGCCAAGACAAAGTCTCGGGTTAGCAGACCAGCTTTCACATGTCTGATATACTGACACACTGACGATTCATATGGGACTATCTGTGGATGCACCTGCCACGATTCAATCCTTGGCATTTAAGCCTATTGTACTCTGACTCCATCACGGCTCTGGCAGTATATGTATTTTATTTTATTGACGCACTGGCAACGTGCGGCTTCAATTTCGATGTGCTAACCAGCCGACAGTCATGCACCCATTAGTTTAATTTGTTGATCACCATCTCCTGGTCGGGGGATCGAACCGCCATACTGCAACTCCGCATAGCATCAGCAACCAGACATCTTTCCACTGGACCACCGCGCCAAGACAAAGTCTCGGGTTAGCAGACCAGCTTTCACATGTCTGATATACTGACACACTGACGATTCATATGGGACTATCTGTGGATGCACCTGCCACGATTCAATCCTTGGCATTTAAGCCTATTGTACTCTGACTCCATCACGGCTCTGGCAGTATATGTATTTTATTTTATTGACGCACTGGCAACGTGCGGCTTCAATTTCGATGTGCTAACCAGCCGACAGTCATGCACCCATTAGTTTAATTTGTTGATCACCATCTCCCGGTCGGGGGATCGAACCGCCATACTGCAACTCCGCATAGCATCAGCAACCAGACATCTTTCCACTGGACCACCGCGCCAAGACAAAGTCTCGGGTTAGCAGACCAGCTTTCACATGTCTGATATACTGACACACTGACGATTCATATGGGACTATCTGTGGATGCACCTGCCACGATTCAATCCTTGGCATTTAAGCCTATTGTACTCTGACTCCATCACGGCTCTGGCAGTATATGTATTTTATTTTATTGACGCACTGGCAACGTGCGGCTTCAATTTCGATGTGCTAACCAGCCGACAGTCATGCACCCATTAGTTTAATTTGTTGATCACCATCTCCCGGTCGGGGGATCGAACCGCCATACTGCAACTCCGCATAGCATCAGCACCAGACATCTTTCCACTGGACCACCGCGCCAAGACAAAGTCTCGGGTTAGCAGACCAGCTTTCACATGTCTGATATACTGACACACTGACGATTCATATGGGACTATCTGTGGATGCACCTGCCACGATTCAATCCTTGGCATTTAAGCCTATTGTACTCTGACTCCATCACGGCTCTGGCAGTATATGTATTTTATTTTATTGACGCACTGGCAACGTGCGGCTTCAATTTCGATGAGCTAACCAGCCGACAGTCATGCACCCATTAGTTTAATTTGTTGATCACCATCTCCCGGTCGGGGGATCGAACCGCCATACTGCAACTCCGCATAGCATCAGCAACCAGACATCTTTCCACTGGACCACCGCGCCAAGACCAAGTCTCGGGTTAGCAGACCAGCTTTCACATGTCTGATATACTGACACACTGACGATTCATATGGGACTATCTGTGGATGCACATGCCACGATTCAATCCTTGGCATTTAAGCCTATTGTACTCTGACTCCATCACGGCTCTGGCAGTATATGTATTTATTTTATTGACGCACTGGCAACGTGCGGCTTCAATTTCGATGTGCTAACCAGCCGACAGTCATGCACCCATTACTTTAATTTGTTGATCACCATCTCCCGGTCGGGGGATCGAACCGCCATACTACAACTCCGCATAGCATCTGCAACCAGACATCTTTCCACTGGACCACCGCGCCAAGACAAAGTCTCGGGTTAGCAGACCAGCTTTCACATGTCTGATATACTGACACACTGACGATTCATATGGGACTATCTGTGGATGCACCTGCCACGATTCAATCCTTGGCATTTAAGCCTATTGTACTCTGACTCCATCACGGCGCTGGCAGTATATGTATTTTATTTTATTGACGCACTGGCAACGTGCGGCTTCAATTTCGATGAGCTAACCAGCCGACAGTCATGCACCCATTAGTTTAATTTGTTGATCACCATCTCCCGGTCGGGGGATCGAACCGCCATACTGCAACTCCGCATAGCATCAGCAACCAGACATCTTTCCACTGGACCACCGCGCCAAGACCAAGTCTCGGGTTAGCAGACCAGCTTTCACATGTCTGATATACTGACACACTGACGATTCATATGGGACTATCTGTGGATGCACCTGCCACGATTCAATCCTTGGCATTTAAGCCTATTGTACTCTGACTCCATCACGGCTCTGGCAGTATATGTATTTTATTTTATTGACGCACTGGCAACGTGCGGCTTCAATTTCGATGTGCTAACCAGCCGACAGTCATGCACCCATTAGTTTAATTTGTTGATCACCATCTCCCGGTCGGGGGATCGAACCGCCATACTGCAACTCCGCATAGCATCAGCAACCAGACATCTTTCCACTGGACCACCGCGCCAAGACAAAGTCTCGGGTTAGCAGACCAGCTTTCACATGTCTGATAAACTGACACACTGACGATTCATATGGGACTATCTGTGGATGCACCTGCCACGATTCAATCCTTGGCATTTAAGCCTATTGTACTCCGACTCCATCACGGCTCTGGCAGTATATGTATTTTATTTTATTGACGCACTGGCAACGTGCGGCTTCAATTTCGATGTGCTAACCAGCCGACAGTCATGCACCCATTAGTTTAATTTGTTGCTCACCATCTCCCGGTCGGGGGATCGAACCGCCATACTGCAACTCCGCATAGCATCAGTAACCAGACATCTTTCCACTGGCCCACCGCGCCAAGACAAAGTCTCGGGTTAGCAGACCAGCTTTCACATGTCTGATATACTGACACACTGACGATTCATATGGGACTATCTGTGGATGCACCTGCCACGATTCAATCCTTGGCATTTAAGCCTATAGTACTCCGACTCCATCACGGCTCTGGCAGTATATGTATTTTATTTTATTGACGCACTGGCAACGTGCGGCTTCAATTTCGATGTGCTAACCAGCCGACAGTCAGGCACCCATTAGTTTAATTTGTTGATCCCCATCTCCCGGTCGGGGTATCGAACCGCCATACTGCTACTCTGCATAGCATCAGCAACCAGACATCTTTCCACTGGACCACCGCGCCAAGACAAAGTTTCGGGTTAGCAGACCAGCTTTCACATGTCTGATATACTGACACACTGACGATTCATATGGGACTATCTGTGGATGCACCTGCCACGATTCAATCCTTGGCATTTAAGCCTATTCTACTCTGACTCCATCACGGCTCTGGCAGTATATGTATTTTATTTTATTGACGCACTGGCAACGTGCGGCTTCAATTTCGATGTGCTAACCAGCCGACAGTCATGCACCCATTAGTTTAATTTGTTGATCACCATCTCCCGGTCGGGGGATCGAACCGCCATACTGCAACTCCGCATAGCATCAGCAACCAGACATCTTTCCACTGGACCACCGCGCCAAGACAAATTCTCGGGTGAGCAGACCAGCTTTCACATGTCTTATATACTGACACACTGACGATTCATATGGGACTATCAGTGGATGCACCTGCCACGATTCAATCCTTGGCATTTAAGCCTATTGTACTCTGACTCCATCACGGCGCTGGCAGTATATGTATTTTATTTTATTGACGCACTGGCAACGTGCGGCTTCAATTTCGATGAGCTAACCAGCCGACAGTCATGCACCCATTAGTTTAATTTGTTGATCACCATCTCCCGGTCGGGGGATCGAACCGCCATACTGCAACTCCGCATAGCATCAGCAACCAGACATCTTTCCACTGGACCACCGCGCCAAGACCAAGTCTCGGGTTAGCAGACCAGCTTTCACATGTCTGATATACTGACACACTGACGATTCATATGGGACTATCTGTGGATGCACATGCCACGATTCAATCCTTGGCATTTAAGCCTATTGTACTCTGACTCCATCACGGCTCTGGCAGTATATGTATTTATTTTATTGACGCACTGGCAACGTGCGGCTTCAATTTCGATGTGCTAACCAGCCGACAGTCATGCACCCATTACTTTAATTTGTTGATCACCATCTCCCGGTCGGGGGATCGAACCGCCATACTACAACTCCGCATAGCATCTGCAACCAGACATCTTTCCACTGGACCACCGCGCCAAGACAAAGTCTCGGGTTAGCAGACCAGCTTTCACATGTCTGATATACTGACACACTGACGATTCATATGGGACTATCTGTGGATGCACCTGCCACGATTCAATCCTTGGCATTTAAGCCTATTGTACTCTGACTCCATCACGGCGCTGGCAGTATATGTATTTTATTTTATTGACGCACTGGCAACGTGCGGCTTCAATTTCGATGAGCTAACCAGCCGACAGTCATGCACCCATTAGTTTAATTTGTTGATCACCATCTCCCGGTCGGGGGATCGAACCGCCATACTGCAACTCCGCATAGCATCAGCAACCAGACATCTTTCCACTGGACCACCGCGCCAAGACCAAGTCTCGGGTTAGCAGACCAGCTTTCACATGTCTGATATACTGACACACTGACGATTCATATGGGACTATCTGTGGATGCACCTGCCACGATTCAATCCTTGGCATTTAAGCCTATTGTACTCTGACTCCATCACGGCTCTGGCAGTATATGTATTTTATTTTATTGACGCACTGGCAACGTGCGGCTTCAATTTCGATGTGCTAACCAGCCGACAGTCATGCACCCATTAGTTTAATTTGTTGATCACCATCTCCCGGTCGGGGGATCGAACCGCCATACTGCAACTCCGCATAGCATCAGCAACCAGACATCTTTCCACTGGACCACCGCGCCAAGACAAAGTCTCGGGTTAGCAGACCAGCTTTCACATGTCTGATATACTGACACACTGACGATTCATATGGGACTATCTGTGGATGCACCTGCCACGATTCAATCCTTGGCATTTAAGCCTATTGTACTCTGACTCCATCACGGCTCTGGCAGTATATGTATTTTATTTTATTGACGCACTGGCAACGTGCGGCTTAAATTTCGATGTGCTAACCAGCCGACAGTCATGCACCCATTAGTTTAATTTGTTGATCACCATCTCCCGGTCGGGGGATCGAACCGCCATACTGCAACTCCGCATAGCATCAGCAACCAGACATCTTTCCACTGGACCACCGCGCCAAGACAAAGTCTCGGGTTAGCAGACCAGCTTTCACATGTCTGATATACTGACACACTGACGATTCATATGGGACTTTCTGTGGATGCACCTGCCACGATTCAATCCTTGGCATTTAAGCCTATTGTACTCTGACTCCATCACGGCTCTGGCAGTATATGTATTTTATTTTATTGACGCACTGGCAACGTGCGGTTTCAATTTCGATGTGCTAACCAGCCGACAGTCATGCACCCATTAGTTTAATTTGTTGATCACCATCTCCCGGTCGGGGGATCGAACCGCCATACTGCAACTCCGCATAGCATCAGCAACCAGACATCTTTCCACTGGACCACCACGCCAAGACAAAGTCTCGGGTTAGCAGACCAGCTTTCACATGTCTGATAAACTGACACACTGACGATTCATATGGGACTATCTGTGGATGCACCTGCCACGATTCAATCCTTGGCATTTAAGCCTATTGTACTCTGACTCCATCACGGCTCTGGCAGTATATGTATTTTATTTTATTTACACACTGGCAACGTGCGGCTTCAGTTTCGATGAGCTAACCAGCCGACAGTCATGCACCCATTAGTTTAATTTGTTGATCACCATCTCCCGGTCGGGGGATCGAACCGCCATACTGCAACTCCGCATAGCATCAGCAACCAGACATCTTTCCACTGGACCACCGCGCCAAGACAAAGTCTCGGGTTAGCAGACCAGCTTTCACATGTCTGATATACTGACACACTGACGATTCATATGGGACTTTCTGTGGATGCACCTGCCACGATTCAATCCTTGGCATTTAAGCCTATTGTACTCTGACTCCATCACGGCTCTGGCAGTATATGTATTTTATTTTATTGACGCACTGGCAACGTGCGGTTTCAATTTCGATGTGCTAACCAGCCGACAGTCATGCACCCATTAGTTTAATTTGTTGATCACCATCTCCCGGTCGGGGGATCGAACCGCCATACTGCAACTCCGCATAGCATCAGCAACCAGACATCTTTCCACTGGACCACCGCGCCAAGACAAAGTCTCGGGTTAGCAGACCAGCTTTCACATGTCTGATAAACTGACACACTGACGATTCATATGGGACTATCTGTGGATGCACCTGCCACGATTCAATCCTTGGCATTTAAGCCTATTGTACTCTGACTCCATCACGGCTCTGGCAGTATATGTATTTTATTTTATTGACGCACTGGCAACGTGCGGCTTCAATTTCGATGTGCTAACCAGCCGACAGTCATGCACCCATTAGTTTAATTTGTTGCTCACCATCTCCCGGTCGGGGGATCGAACCGCCATACTGCAACTCCGCATAGCATCAGTAACCAGACATCTTTCCACTGGCCCACCGCGCCAAGACAAAGTCTCAGGTTAGCAGACCAGCTTTCACATGTCTGATATACTGACACACTGACGATTCATATGGGACTATCTGTGGATGCACCTGCCACGATTCAATCCTTGGCATTTAAGCCTATAGTACTCCGACTCCATCACGGCTCTGGCAGTATATGTATTTTATTTTATTGACGCACTGGCAACGTGCGGCTTCAATTTCGATGTGCTAACCAGCCGACAGTCAGGCACCCATTAGTTTAATTTGTTGATCCCCATCTCCCGGTCGGGGTATCGAACCGCCATACTGCTACTCCGCATAGCATCAGCAACCAGACATCTTTCCACTGGACCACCGCGCCAAGACAAAGTTTCGGGTTAGCAGACCAGCTTTCACATGTCTGATATACTGACACACTGACGATTCATATGGGACTATCTGTGGATGCACCTGCCACGATTCAATCCTTGGCATTTAAGCCTATTCTACTCTGACTCCATCACGGCTCTGGCAGTATATGTATTTTATTTTATTGACGCACTGGCAACGTGCGGCTTCAATTTCGATGTGCTAACCAGCCGACAGTCATGCACCCATTAGTTTAATTTGTTGATCACCATCTCCCGGTCGGGGGATCGAACCGCCATACTGCAACTCCGCATAGCATCAGCAACCAGACATCTTTCCACTGGACCACCGCGCCAAGACAAATTCTCGGGTGAGCAGACCAGCTTTCACATGTCTTATATACTGACACACTGACGATTCATATGGGACTATCAGTGGATGCACCTGCCACGATTCAATCCTTGGCATTTAAGCCTATTGTACTCTGACTCCATCACGGCGCTGGCAGTATATGTATTTTATTTTATTGACGCACTGGCAACGTGCGGCTTCAATTTCGATGAGCTAACCAGCCGACAGTCATGCACCCATTAGTTTAATTTGTTGATCACCATCTCCCGGTCGGGGGATCGAACCGCCATACTGCAACTCCGCATAGCATCAGCAACCAGACATCTTTCCACTGGACCACCGCGCCAAGACCAAGTCTCGGGTTAGCAGACCAGCTTTCACATGTCTGATATACTGACACACTGACGATTCATATGGGACTATCTGTGGATGCACCTGCCACGATTCAATCCTTGGCATTTAAGCCTATTGTACTCTGACTCCATCACGGCTCTGGCAGTATATGTATTTTATTTTATTGACGCACTGGCAACGTGCGGCTTCAATTTCGATGTGCTAACCAGCCGACAGTCATGCACCCATTAGTTTAATTTGTTGATCACCATCTCCCGGTCGGGGGATCGAACCGCCATACTGCAACTCCGCATAGCATCAGCAACCAGACATCTTTCCACTGGACCACCGCGCCAAGACAAAGTCTCGGGTTAGCAGACCAGCTTTCACATGTCTGATATACTGACACACTGACGATTCATATGGGACTATCTGTGGATGCACCTGCCACGATTCAATCCTTGGCATTTAAGCCTATTGTACTCTGACTCCATCACGGCTCTGGCAGTATATGTATTTTATTTTATTGACGCACTGGCAACGTGCGGCTTCAATTTCGATGTGCTAACCAGCCGACAGTCATGCACCCATTAGTTTAATTTGTTGATCACCATCTCCCGGTCGGGGGATCGAACCGCCATACTGCAACTCCGCATAGCATCAGCAACCAGACATCTTTCCACTGGACCACCGCGCCAAGACAAAGTCTCGGGTTAGCAGACCAGCTTTCACATGTCTGATATACTGACACACTGACGATTCATATGGGACTATCTGTGGAACCACCTGCCACGATTCAATCCTTGGCATTTAAGCCTATTGTACTCTGACTCCATCACGGCTCTGGCAGTATATGTATTTTATTTTATTGACGCACTGGCAACGTGCGGTTTCAATTTCGATGTGCTAACCAGCCGACAGTCATGCACCCATTAGTTTAATTTGTTGATCACCATCTCCCGGTCGGGGGATCGAACCGCCATACTGCAACTCCGCATAGCATCAGCAACCAGACATCTTTCCACTGGACCACCGCGCCAAGACAAAGTCTCGGGTTAGCAGACCAGCTTTCACATGTCTGATAAACTGACACACTGACGATTCATATGGGACTATCTGTGGATGCACCTGCCACGATTCAATCCTTGGCATTTAAGCCTATTGTACTCTGACTCCATCACGGCTCTGGCAGTATATGTATTTTATTTTATTTACACACTGGCAACGTGCGGCTTCAGTTTCGATGAGCTAACCAGCCGACAGTCATGCACCCATTAGTTTAATTTGTTGATCACCATCTCCCGGTCGGGGGATCGAACCGCCATACTGCAACTCCGCATAGCATCAGCAACCAGACATCTTTCCACTGGACCACCGCGCCAAGACAAAGTCTCGGGTTAGCAGACCAGCTTTCACATGTCTGATATACTGACACACTGACGATTCATATGGGACTTTCTGTGGATGCACCTGCCACGATTCAATCCTTGGCATTTAAGCCTATTGTACTCTGACTCCATCACGGCTCTGGCAGTATATGTATTTTATTTTATTGACGCACTGGCAACGTGCGGTTTCAATTTCGATGTGCTAACCAGCCGACAGTCATGCACCCATTAGTTTAATTTGTTGATCACCATCTCCCGGTCGGGGGATCGAACCGCCATACTGCAACTCCGCATAGCATCAGCAACCAGACATCTTTCCACTGGACCACCGCGCCAAGACAAAGTCTCGGGTTAGCAGACCAGCTTTCACATGTCTGATAAACTGACACACTGACGATTCATATGGGACTATCTGTGGATGCACCTGCCACGATTCAATCCTTGGCATTTAAGCCTATTGTACTCTGACTCCATCACGGCTCTGGCAGTATATGTATTTTATTTTATTGACGCACTGGCAACGTGCGGCTTCAATTTCGATGTGCTAACCAGCCGACAGTCATGCACCCATTAGTTTAATTTGTTGCTCACCATCTCCCGGTCGGGGGATCGAACCGCCATACTGCAACTCCGCATAGCATCAGTAACCAGACATCTTTCCACTGGCCCACCGCGCCAAGACAAAGTCTCGGGTTAGCAGACCAGCTTTCACATGTCTGATATACTGACACACTGACGATTCATATGGGACTATCTGTGGATGCACCTGCCACGATTCAATCCTTGGCATTTAAGCCTATAGTACTCCGACTCCATCACGGCTCTGGCAGTATATGTATTTTATTTTATTGACGCACTGGCAACGTGCGGCTTCAATTTCGATGTGCTAACCAGCCGACAGTCAGGCACCCATTAGTTTAATTTGTTGATCCCCATCTCCCGGTCGGGGTATCGAACCGCCATACTGCTACTCCGCATAGCATCAGCAACCAGACATCTTTCCACTGGACCACCGCGCCAAGACAAAGTTTCGGGTTAGCAGACCAGCTTTCACATGTCTGATATACTGACACACTGACGATTCATATGGGACTATCTGTGGATGCACCTGCCACGATTCAATCCTTGGCATTTAAGCCTATTCTACTCTGACTCCATCACGGCTCTGGCAGTATATGTATTTTATTTTATTGACGCACTGGCAACGTGCGGCTTCAATTTCGATGTGCTAACCAGCCGACAGTCATGCACCCATTAGTTTAATTTGTTGATCACCATCTCCCGGTCGGGGGATCGAACCGCCATACTGCAACTCCGCATAGCATCAGCAACCAGACATCTTTCCACTGGACCACCGCGCCAAGACAAATTCTCGGGTGAGCAGACCAGCTTTCACATGTCTTATATACTGACACACTGACGATTCATATGGGACTATCAGTGGATGCACCTGCCACGATTCAATCCTTGGCATTTAAGCCTATTGTACTCTGACTCCATCACGGCTCTGGCAGTATATGAATTTTATTTTATTGACGCACTGGCAACGTGCGGCTTCAATTTCGATGTGCTAACCAGCCGACAGTCAGGCACCCATTAGTTTAATTTGTTGATCACCATCTCCCGGTCGGGGGATCGAACCGCCATACTGTAACTCCGCATAGCATCAGCAACCAGACATCTTTCCACTGGACCACCGCGCCAAGACAAAGTCTCGGGTTAGCAGACCAGCTTTCACATGTCTGATATACTGACACACTGACGATTCATATGGGACTATCTGTGGATGCACCTGCCACGATTCAATCCTTGGCATTTACGCCTATTGTACTCTGACTCCATCACGGCTCTGGCAGTATATGTATTTTATTTTATTGACGCACTGGCAACGTGCGGCTTCAATTTCGATGTGCTAACCAGCCGACAGTCATGCACCCATTAGTTTAATTTGTTGATCACCATCTCCCGGTCGGGGGATCGAACAGCCATACTGCAACTCCGCATAGCATCAGCAACCAGACATCTTTCCACTGGACCACCGCGCTAAGACAAAGTCTCGGGTTAGCAGACCAGCTTTCACATGTCTGATATACTGACACACTGACGATTCATATGGGACTATCTGTGGATGCACCTGCCACGATTCAATCCTTGGCATTTAAGCCTATTGTACTCTGACTCCATCACGGCTCTGGCAGTATATGTATTTTATTTTATTGACGCACTGGCAACGTGCGGCTTCAATTTCGATGTGCTAACCAGCCGACAGTCATGCACCCATTAGTTTAATTTGTTGATCACCATCTCCCGGTCAGGGGATCGAACCGCCATACTGCAACTCCGCATAGCATCAGCAACCAGACATCTTTCCACTGGACCACCGCGCCAAGACAAAGTCTTGGGTTAGCAGACCAGCTTTCACATGTCTGATATACTGACACACTGACGATTCATATGGGACTATCAGTGGATGCACCTGCCACGATTCAATCCTTGGCATTTAAGCCTATTGTACTCTGACTCCATCACGGCTCTGGCAGTATATGAATTTTATTTTATTGATGCACTGGCAACGTGCGGCTTCAATTTCGATGTGCTAACCAGCCGACAGTCAGGCACCCATTAGTTTAATTTGTTGATCACCATCTCCCGGTCGGGGGATCGAACCGCCATACTGTAACTCCGCATAGCATCAGCAACCAGACATCTTTCCACTGGACCACCGCGCCAAGACAAAGTCTCGGGTTAGCAGACCAGCTTTCACATGTCTGATATACTGACACACTGACGATTCATATGGGAGTATCTGTGGATGCACCTGCCACGATTCAATCCTTGGCATTTACGCCTATTGTACTCTGACTCCATCACGGCTCTGGCAGTATATGTATTTTATTTTATTGACGCACTGGCAACGTGCGGCTTCAATTTCGATGTGCTAACCAGCCGACAGTCATGCACCCATTAGTTTAATTTGTTGATCACCATCTCCCGGTCGGGGGATCGAACAGCCATACTGCAACTCCGCATAGCATCAGCAACCAGACATCTTTCCACTGGACCACCGCGCTAAGACAAAGTCTCGGGTTAGCAGACCAGCTTTCACATGTCTGATATACTGACACACTGACGATTCATATGGGACTATCTGTGGATGCACCTGCCACGATTCAATCCTTGGCATTTAAGCCTATTGTACTCTGACTCCATCACGGCTCTGGCAGTATATGTATTTTATTTTATTGACGCACTGGCAACGTGCGGCTTCAATTTCGATGTGCTAACCAGCCGACAGTCATGCACCCATTAGTTTAATTTGTTGATCACCATCTCCCGGTCGAGGGATCGAACCGCCATACTGCAACTCCGCATAGCATCAGCAACCAGACATCTTTCCACTGGACCACCGCGCCAAGACAAAGTCTCGGGTTAGCAGACCAGCTTTCACATGTCTGATATACTGACACACTGACGATTCATATGGGACTATCTGTGGATGCACCTGCCACGATTCAATCCTTGGAATTTAAGCCTATTGTACTCTGACTCCATCACGGCTCTGGCAGTATATGTATTTTATTTTATTGACGCACTGGCAATGTGCGGCTTCAATTTCGATGTGCTAACCAGCCGACAGTCATGCACCCATTAGTTTAATTTGTTGCTCACCATCTCCCGGTCGGGGGATCGAACCGCCATACTGCAACTCCGCATAGCATCAGTAACCAGACATCTTTCCACTGGCCCACCACGCCAAGACAAAGTCTCGGGTTAGCAGACCAGCTTTCACATGTCTGATATACTGACACACTGACGATTCATATGGGACTATCTGTGGATGCACCTGCCACGATTCAATCCTTGGCATTTAAGCCTATAGTACTCCGACTCCATCACGGCTCTGGCAGTATATGTATTTTATTTTATTGACGCACTGGCAACGTGCGGCTTCAATTTCGATGTGCTAACCAGCCGACAGTCAGGCACCCATTAGTTTAATTTGTTGATCCCCATCTCCCGGTCGGGGTATCGAACCGCCATACTGCTACTCCGCATAGCATCAGCAACCAGACATCTTTCCACTGGACCACCGCGCCAAGACAAAGTTTCGGGTTAGCAGACCAGCTTTCACATGTCTGATATACTGACACACTGACGATTCATATGGGACTATCTGTGGATGCACCTGCCACGATTCAATCCTTGGCATTTAAGCCTATTCTACTCTGACTCCATCACGGCTCTGGCAGTATATGTATTTTATTTTATTGACGCACTGGCAACGTGCGGCCTCAATTTCGATGTGCTAACCAGCCGACAGTCATGCACCCATTAGTTTAATTTGTTGATCACCATCTCCCGGTCGGGGGATCGAACCGCCATACTGCAACTCCGCATAGCATCAGCAATCAGACATCTTTCCACTGGACCACCGCGCCAAGACAAATTCTCGGGTGAGCAGACCAGCTTTCACATGTCTTATATACTGACACACTGACGATTCATATGGGACTATCAGTGGATGCACCTGCCACGATTCAATCCTTGGCATTTAAGCCTATTGTACTCTGACTCCATCACGGCTCTGGCAGTATATGAATTTTATTTTATTGACGCACTGGCAACGTGCGGCTTCAATTTCGATGTGCTAACCAGCCGACAGTCAGGCACCCATTAGTTTAATTTGTTGATCACCATCTCCCGGTCGGGGGATCGAACCGCCATACTGTAACTCCGCATAGCATCAGCAACCAGACATCTTTCCACTGGACCACCGCGCCAAGACAAAGTCTCGGGTTAGCAGACCAGCTTTCACATGTCTGATATACTGACACACTGACGATTCATATGGGACTATCTGTGGATGCACCTGCCACGATTCAATCCTTGGCATTTACGCCTATTGTACTCTGACTCCATCACGGCTCTGGCAGTATATGTATTTTATTTTATTGACGCACTGGCAACGTGCGGCTTCAATTTCGATGTGCTAACCAGCCGACAGTCATGCACCCATTAGTTTAATTTGTTGATCACCATCTCCCGGTCGGGGGATCGAACAGCCATACTGCAACTCCGCATAGCATCAGCAACCAGACATCTTTCCACTGGACCACCGCGCTAAGACAAAGTCTCGGGTTAGCAGACCAGCTTTCACATGTCTGATATACTGACACACTGACGATTCATATGGGACTATCTGTGGATGCACCTGCCACGATTCAATCCTTGGCATTTAAGCCTATTGTACTCTGACTCCATCACGGCTCTGGCAGTATATGTATTTTATTTTATTGACGCACTGGCAACGTGCGGCTTCAATTTCGATGAGCTAACCAGCCGACAGTCATGCACCCATTAGTTTAATTTGTTGATCACCATCTCCCGGTCAGGGGATCGAACCGCCATACTGCAACTCCGCATAGCATCAGCAACCAGACATCTTTCCACTGGACCACCGCGCCAAGACAAAGTCTTGGGTTAGCAGACCAGCTTTCACATGTCTGATATACTGACACACTGACGATTCATATGGGACTATCTGTGGATGCACCTGCCACGATTCAATCCTTGGAATTTAAGCCTATTGTACTCTGACTCCATCACGGCTCTGGCAGTATATGTATTTTATTTTATTGACGCACTGGCAACGTGCGGCTTCAATTTCGATGTGCTAACCAGCCGACAGTCATGCACCCATTAGTTTAATTTGTTGCTCACCATCTCCCGGTCGGGGGATCGAACCGCCATACTGCAACTCCGCATAGCATCAGTAACCAGACATCTTTCCACTGGCCCACCGCGCCAAGACAAAGTCTCGGGTTAGCAGACCAGCTTTCACATGTCTGATATACTGACACACTGACGATTCATATGGGACTATCTGTGGATGCACCTGCCACGATTCAATCCTTGGCATTTAAGCCTATAGTACTCTGACTCCATCACGGCTCTGGCAGTATATGTATTTTATTTTATTGACGCACTGGCAACGTGCGGCTTCAATTTCGATGTGCTAACCAGCCGACAGTCAGGCACCCATTAGTTTAATTTGTTGATCACCATCTCCCGGTCGGGGTATCGAACCGCCATACTGCAACTCCGCATAGCATCAGCAACCAGACATCTTTCCACTGGACCACCGCGCCAAGACAAAGTTTCGGGTTAGCAGACCAGCTTTCACATGTCTGATATACTGACACACTGACGATTCATATGGGACTATCTGTGGATGCACCTGCCACGATTCAATCCTTGGCATTTAAGCCTATTCTACTCTGACTCCATCACGGCTCTGGCAGTATATGTATTTTATTTTATTGACGCACTGGCAACGTGCGGCTTCAATTTCGATGTGCTAACCAGCCGACAGTCATGCACCCATTAGTTTAATTTGTTGATCACCATCTCCCGGTCTGGGGATCGAACCGCCATACTGCAACTCCGCATAGCATCAGCAACCAGACATCTTTCCACTGGACCACCGCGCCAAGACAAAGTCTCGGGTTAGCAGACCAGCTTTCACATGTCTGATATACTGACACACTGACGATTCATATGGGACTATCTGTGGATGCACCTGCCACGATTCAATCCTTGGAATTTAAGCCTATTGTACTCTGACTCCATCACGGCTCTGGCAGTATATGTATTTTATTTTATTGACGCACTGGCAATGTGCGGCTTCAATTTCGATGTGCTAACCAGCCGACAGTCATGCACCCATTAGTTTAATTTGTTGCTCACCATCTCCCGGTCGGGGGATCGAACCGCCATACTGCAACTCCGCATAGCATCAGTAACCAGACATCTTTCCACTGGCCCACCACGCCAAGACAAAGTCTCGGGTTAGCAGACCAGCTTTCACATGTCTGATATACTGACACACTGACGATTCATATGGGACTATCTGTGGATGCACCTGCCACGATTCAATCCTTGGCATTTAAGCCTATAGTACTCCGACTCCATCACGGCTCTGGCAGTATATGTATTTTATTTTATTGACGCACTGGCAACGTGCGGCTTCAATTTCGATGTGCTAACCAGCCGACAGTCAGGCACCCATTAGTTTAATTTGTTGATCCCCATCTCCCGGTCGGGGTATCGAACCGCCATACTGCTACTCCGCATAGCATCAGCAACCAGACATCTTTCCACTGGACCACCGCGCCAAGACAAAGTTTCGGGTTAGCAGACCAGCTTTCACATGTCTGATATACTGACACACTGACGATTCATATGGGACTATCTGTGGATGCACCTGCCACGATTCAATCCTTGGCATTTAAGCCTATTCTACTCTGACTCCATCACGGCTCTGGCAGTATATGTATTTTATTTTATTGACGCACTGGCAACGTGCGGCTTCAATTTCGATGTGCTAACCAGCCGACAGTCATGCACCCATTAGTTTAATTTGTTGATCACCATCTCCCGGTCGGGGGATCGAACCGCCATACTGCAACTCCGCATAGCATCAGCAACCAGACATCTTTCCACTGGACCACCGCGCCAAGACAAATTCTCGGGTGAGCAGACCAGCTTTCACATGTCTTATATACTGACACACTGACGATTCATATGGGACTATCAGTGGATGCACCTGCCACGATTCAATCCTTGGCATTTAAGCCTATTGTACTCTGACTCCATCACGGCTCTGGCAGTATATGAATTTTATTTTATTGACGCACTGGCAACGTGCGGCTTCAATTTCGATGTGCTAACCAGCCGACAGTCAGGCACCCATTAGTTTAATTTGTTGATCACCATCTCCCGGTCGGGGGATCGAACCGCCATACTGTAACTCCGCATAGCATCAGCAACCAGACATCTTTCCACTGGACCACCGCGCCAAGACAAAGTCTCGGGTTAGCAGACCAGCTTTCACATGTCTGATATACTGACACACTGACGATTCATATGGGACTATCTGTGGATGCACCTGCCACGATTCAATCCTTGGCATTTACGCCTATTGTACTCTGACTCCATCACGGCTCTGGCAGTATATGTATTTTATTTTATTGACGCACTGGCAACGTGCGGCTTCAATTTCGATGTGCTAACCAGCCGACAGTCATGCACCCATTAGTTTAATTTGTTGATCACCATCTCCCGGTCGGGGGATCGAACAGCCATACTGCAACTCCGCATAGCATCAGCAACCAGACATCTTTCCACTGGACCACCGCGCTAAGACAAAGTCTCGGGTTAGCAGACCAGCTTTCACATGTCTGATATACTGACACACTGACGATTCATATGGGACTATCTGTGGATGCACCTGCCACGATTCAATCCTTGGCATTTAAGCCTATTGTACTCTGACTCCATCACGGCTCTGGCAGTATATGTATTTTATTTTATTGACGCACTGGCAACGTGCGGCTTCAATTTCGATGTGCTAACCAGCCGACAGTCATGCACCCATTAGTTTAATTTGTTGATCACCATCTCCCGGTCAGGGGATCGAACCGCCATACTGCAACTCCGCATAGCATCAGCAACCAGACATCTTTCCACTGGACCACCGCGCCAAGACAAAGTCTTGGGTTAGCAGACCAGCTTTCACATGTCTGATATACTGACACACTGACGATTCATATGGGACTATCTGTGGATGCACCTGCCACGATTCAATCCTTGGAATTTAAGCCTATTGTACTCTGACTCCATCACGGCTCTGGCAGTATATGTATTTTATTTTATTGACGCACTGGCAACGTGCGGCTTCAATTTCGATGTGCTAACCAGCCGACAGTCATGCACCCATTAGTTTAATTTGTTGCTCACCATCTCCCGGTCGGGGGATCGAACCGCCATACTGCAACTCCGCATAGCATCAGTAACCAGACATCTTTCCACTGGCCCACCGCGCCAAGACAAAGTCTCGGGTTAGCAGACCAGCTTTCACATGTCTGATATACTGACACACTGACGATTCATATGGGACTATCTGTGGATGCACCTGCCACGATTCAATCCTTGGCATTTAAGCCTATTCTACTCTGACTCCATCACGGCTCTGGCAGTATATGTATTTTATTTTATTGACGCACTGGCAACGTGCGGCTTCAATTTCGATGTGCTAACCAGCCGACAGTCATGCACCCATTAGTTTAATTTGTTGATCACTATCTCCCGGTATCTGTGGATGCACCTGCCACGATTCAATCCTTGGCATTTAAGCCTATTCTACTCTGACTCCATCACGGCTCTGGCAGTATATGTATTTTATTTTATTGACGCACTGGCAACGTGCGGCTTCAATTTCGATGTGCTAACCAGCCGACAGTCATGCACCCATTAGTTTAATTTGTTGATCACTATCTCCCGGTCGGGGGATCGAACCGCCATACTGCAACTCCGCATCGCATCAGCAACCAGACATCTTTCCACTGGACCACCGCGCCAAGACAAAGTCTCGGGTTAGCAGACCAGCTTTCACATGTCTGATATACTGACACACTGACGATTCATATGGGACTATCTGTGGATGCACCTGCCACGATTCAATCCTTCGCATTTAAGCCTATTGTACTCTGACTCCATCACGGCTCTGGCAGTATATGTATTTTATTTTTTTGACGCACTGGCAACGTGCGGCTTCAATTTCGATGTGCTAACCAGCCGACAGTCATGCACCCATTAGTTTAATTTGTTGATCACCATCTCCCGGTCGGGGGATCGAACCGCCATACTGCAACTCCGCATAGCATCAGCAACCAGATATCTTTCCACTGGACCACCGCGCCAAGACAAAGTCTCGGGTTAGCAGACCAGCTTTCACATGTCTGATATACTGACACACTGACGATTCATATGGGACTATCTGTGGATGCACCTGCCACGATTCAATCCTTGGCATTTAAGCCTATTGTACTCTGACTCCATCACGGCTCTGGCAGTATATGTATTTTATTTTATTGACGCACTGGCAACGTGCGGCTTCAATTTCGATGTGCTAACCAGCCAACAGTCATGCACCCATTAGTTTAATTTGTTGCTCACCATCTCCCGGTCGGGGGATCGAACCGCCATACTGCAACTCCGCATAGCATCAGCAACCAGACATCTTTCCACTGGACCACCGCGCCAAGACAAAGTCTCGGGTTAGCAGACCAGCTTTCACATGTCTGATATACTGACACACTGACGATTCATATGGGACTATCTGTGGATGCACCTGCCACGATTCAATCCTTGGCATTTAAGCCTATTGTACTCTGACTCCATCACGGCTCTGGCAGTATATGTATTTTATTTTATTGACGCACTGGCAACGTGCGGCTTCAATTTCGATGTGCTAACCAGCCGACAGTCATGCACCCATTAGTTTAATTTGTTGATCACCATCTCCCGGTCGGGGGATCGAACCGCCATACTGCAACTCCGCATAGCATCAGCAACCAGACATCTTTCCACTGGACCACCGCGCCAAGACAAAGTCTCGGGTTAGCAGACCAGCTTTCACATGTCTGATATACTGACACACTGACGATTCATATGGGACTATCTGTGGATGCACCTGCCACGATTCAATCCTTGGCATTTAAGCCTATTGTACTCTGACTCCATCACGGCTCTGGCGGTAGATGTATTTTATTTTATTGACGCACTGGCAACGTGCGGCTTCAATTTCGATGTGCTAACCAGCCGACAGTCATGCACCCATAAGTTTAATTTGTTGATCACCATCTCCCGGTCGGGGGATCGAACCGCCATACTGCAACTCCGCATAGCATCAGCAACCAGACATCTTTCCACTGGACCACCGCGCCAAGACAAAGTCTCGGGTTAGCAGACCAGCTTTCACATGTCTGATATACTGACACACTGACGATTCATATGGGACTATCTGTGGATGCACCTGCCACGATTCAATCCTTGGCATTTAAGCCTATTGTACTCTGAATCCATCACGGCTCTGGCAGTATATGTATTTTATTTTATTGACGCACTGGCAACGTGCGGCTTCAATTTCGATGTGCTAACCAGCCGACAGTCATGCACCCATTAGTCTAATTTGTTGATCACCATCTCCCGGTCGGGGGATCGAACCGCCATACTGCAACTCCGCATAGCATCAGCAACCAGACATCTTTCCACTGGACCACCGCACCAAGACAAAGTCTCGGGTTAGCAGACCAGCTTTCACATGTCTGATATACTGACACACTGACGATTCATATGGGACTATCTGTGGATGCACCTGCCACGATTCAATCCTTGGCATTTAAGCCTATTGTACTCTGACTCCATCACGGCTCTGGCAGTATATGTATTTTATTTTATTGACGCACTGGCAACGTGCGGCTTCAATTTCGATGTGCTAACCAGCCGACAGTCATGCCCCCATTGGTTTAATTTGTTGATCACCATCTCCCGGTCGGGGGATCGAACCGCCATACTGCAACTCCGCATAGCATCAGCAACCAGACATCTTTCCACTGGACCACCGCGCCAAGACAAAGTCTCGGGTTAGCAGACCAGCTTTCACATGTCTGATATACTGACACACTGACGATTCATATGGGACTATCTGTGGATGCACCTGCCACGATTCAATCCTTGGCATTTAAGCCTATTGTACTCTGACTCCATCACGGCTCTGGCAGTATATGTATTTTATTTTATTGACGCACTGGCAACGTGCGGCTTCAATTTCGATGTGCTAACCAGCCGACAGTCATGCACCCATTAGTTTAATTTGTTGCTCACCATCTCCCGGTCGGGGGATCGAACCGCCATACTGCAACTCCGCATAGCATCAGTAACCTGACATCTTTCCACTGGACCACCGCGCCAAGACAAAGTCTCGGGTTAGCAGACCAGCTTTCACATGTCTGATATACTGACACACTGACGATTCATATGGGACTATCTGTGGATGCACCTGCCACGATTCAATCCTTGGCATTTAAGCCTATTGTACTCTGACTCCATCACGGCTCTGGCAGTATATGTATTTTATTTTATTGACGCACTGGCAACGTGCGGCTTCAATTTCGATGTGCTAACCAGCCGACAGTCAGGCACCCATTAGTTTAATTTGTTGATCACCATCTCCCGGTCGAGGGATCGAACCGCCATACTGCAACTCCGCATAGCATCAGCAACCAGACATCTTTCCACTGGACCACCGCGCCAAGACAAAGTCTCGGGTTAGCAGACCAGCTTTCACATGTCTGATATACTGACACACTGACGATTCATATGGGACTATCTGTGGATGCACCTGCCACGATTCAATCCTTGGCATTTAAGCCTATTGTACTCTGACTCCATCACGGCTCTGGCAGTATATGTATTTTATTTTATAGACGCACTGGCAACGTGCGGCTTCAATTTCGATGTGCTAACCAGCCAACAGTCATGCACCCATTAGTTTAATTTGTTGCTCACCATCTCCCGGTCGGGGGATCGAACCGCCATACTGCAACTCCGCATAGCATCAGCAACCAGACATCTTTCCACTGGACCACCGCGCCAAGACAAAGTCTCGGGTTAGCAGACCAGCTTTCACATGTCTGATATACTGACACACTGACGATTCATATGGGACTATCTGTGGATGCACCTGCCACGATTCAATCCTTGGCATTTAAGCCTATTGTACTCTGACTCCATCACGGCTCTGGCAGTATATGTATTTTATTTTATTGACGCACTGGCAACGTGCGGCTTCAATTTCGATGTGCTAACCAGCCGACAGTCATGCATGCACCCATTAGTTTAATTTGTTGATCACCATCTCCCGGTCGGGGGATCGAACCGCCATACTGCAACTCCGCATAGCATCAGTAACCAGACATCTTTCCACTGGACCACCGCGCCAAGACAAAGTCTCGGGTTAGCAGACCAGCTTTCATATGTCTGATATACTGACACACTGACGATTCATATGGGACTATCTGTGGATGCACCTGCCACGATTCAATCCTTGGCATTTAAGCCTATTGTACTCTGACTCCATCACGGCTCTGGCAGTATATGTATTTTATTTTATTGACGCACTGGCAACGTGCGGCTTCAATTTCGATGTGCTAACCAGCCGACAGTCATGCACCCATTAGTTTAATTTGTTGATCACCATCTCCCGGTCAGGGGATCGAACCGCCATACTGCAACTCCGCATAGCATCAGCAACCAGACATCTTTCCACTGGACCACCGCGCCAAGACAAAGTCTCGGGTTAGCAGACCAGCTTTCACATGTCTGATATACTGACACACTGACGATTCATATGGGACTATCTGTGGATGCACCTGCCACGATTCAATCCTTGGCATTTAAGCCTATTCTACTCTGACTCCATCACGGCTCTGGCAGTATATGTATTTTATTTTATTGACGCACTGGCAACGTGCGGCTTCAATTTCGATGTGCTAACCAGCCGACAGTCATGCACCCATTAGTTTAATTTGTTGATCACTATCTCCCGGTCGGGGGATCGAACTGCCATACTGCAACTCCGCATCGCATCAGCAACCAGACATCTTTCCACTGGACCACCGCGCCAAGACAAAGTCTCGGGTTAGCAGACCAGCTTTCACATGTCTGATATACTGACACACTGACGATTCATATGGGACTATCTGTGGATGCACCTGCCACGATTCAATCCTTGGCATTTAAGCCTATTGTACTCTGACTCCATCACGGCTCTGGCAGTAGATGTATTTTATTTTATTGACGCACTGGCAACGTGCGGCTTCAATTTCGATGTGCTAACCAGCCGACAGTCATGCACCCATTAGTTTAATTTGTTGATCACCATCTCCCGGTCGGGGGATCGAACCGCCATACTGCAACTCCGCATAGCATCAGCAACCAGACATCTTTCCACTGGACCACCGCGCCAAGACAAAGTCTCGGGTTAGCAGACCAGCTTTCACATGTCTGATATACTGACACACTGACGATTCATATGGGACTATCTGTGGATGCACCTGCCACGATTCAATCCTTGGCATTTAAGCCTATTGTACTCTGACTCCATCACGGCTCTGGCAGTATATGTATTTTATTTTATTGACGCACTGGCAACGTGCGGCTTCAATTTCGATGTGCTAACCAGCCGACAGTCATGCATGCACCCATTAGTTTAATTTGTTGATCACCATCTCCCGGTCGGGGGATCGAACCGCCATACTGCAACTCCGCATAGCATCAGTAACCAGACATCTTTCCACTGGACCACCGCGCCAAGACAAAGTCTCGGGTTAGCAGACCAGCTTTCATATGTCTGATATACTGACACACTGACGATTCATATGGGACTATCTGTGGATGCACCTGCCACGATTCAATCCTTGGCATTTAAGCCTATTGTACTCTGACTCCATCACGGCTCTGGCAGTATATGTATTTTATTTTATTGACGCACTGGCAACGTGCGGCTTCAATTTCGATGTGCTAACCAGCCGACAGTCATGCACCCATTAGTTTAATTTGTTGATCACCATCTCCCGGTCAGGGGATCGAACCGCCATACTGCAACTCCGCATAGCATCAGCAACCAGACATCTTTCCACTGGACCACCGCGCCAAGACAAAGTCTCGGGTTAGCAGACCAGCTTTCACATGTCTGATATACTGACACACTGACGATTCATATGGGACTATCTGTGGATGCACCTGCCACGATTCAATCCTTGGCATTTAAGCCTATTCTACTCTGACTCCATCACGGCTCTGGCAGTATATGTATTTTATTTTATTGACGCACTGGCAACGTGCGGCTTCAATTTCGATGTGCTAACCAGCCGACAGTCATGCACCCATTAGTTTAATTTGTTGATCACTATCTCCCGGTCGGGGGATCGAACCGCCATACTGCAACTCCGCATCGCATCAGCAACCAGACATCTTTCCACTGGACCACCGCGCCAAGACAAAGTCTCGGGTTAGCAGACCAGCTTTCACTTGTCTGATATACTGACACACTGACGATTCATATGGGACTATCTGTGGATGCACCTGCCACGATTCAATCCTTCGCATTTAAGCCTATTGTACTCTGACTGCATCACGGCTCTGGCAGTATATGTATTTTATTTTATTGACGCACTGGCAACGTGCGGCTTCAATTTCGATGTGCTAACCAGCCGACAATCATGCATGCACCCATTAGTTTAATTTGTTGATCACCATCTCCCGGTCGGGGGATCGAACTGCCATACTGCAACTCCGCATAGCATCAGCAACCAGACATCTTTCCACTGGACCACCGCGCCAAGACAAAGTCTCGGGTTAGCAGACCAGCTTTCACATGTCTGATATACTGACACACTGACGATTCATATGGGACTATCTGTGGATGCACCTGCCACGATTCAATCCTTGGCATTTAAGCCTATTGTACTCTGACTCCATCACGGCTCTGGCAGTAGATGTATTTTATTTTATTGACGCACTGGCAACGTGCGGCTTCAATTTCGATGTGCTAACCAGCCGACAGTCATGCACCCATTAGTTTAATTTGTTGATCACCATCTCCCGGTCGGGGGATCGAACCGCCATACTGCAACTCCGCATAGCATCAGCAACCAGACATCTTTCCACTGGACCACCGCGCCAAGACAAAGTCTCGGGTTAGCAGACCAGCTTTCACATGTCTGATATACTGACACACTGACGATTCATATGGGACTATCTGTGGATGCACCTGCCACGATTCAATCCTTGGCATTTAAGCCTATTGTACTCTGAATCCATCACGGCTCTGGCAGTATATGTATTTTATTTTATTGACGCACTGGCAACGTGCGGCTTCAATTTCGATGTGCTAACCAGCCGACAGTCATGCACCCATTAGTCTAATTTGTTGATCACCATCTCCCGGTCGGGGGATCGAACCGCCATACTGCAACTCCGCATAGCATCAGCAACCAGACATCTTTCCACTGGACCACCGCACCAAGACAAAGTCTCGGGTTAGCAGACCAGCTTTCACATGTCTGATATACTGACACACTGACGATTCATATGGGACTATCTGTGGATGCACCTGCCACGATTCAATCCTTGGCATTTAAGCCTATTGTACTCTGACTCCATCACGGCTCTGGCAGTATATGTATTTTATTTTATTGACGCACTGGCAACGTGCGGCTTCAATTTCGATGTGCTAACCAGCCGACAGTCATGCACCCATTAGTTTAATTTGTTGATCACCATCTCCCGGTCGGGGGATCGAACCGCCATACTGCAACTCCGCATCGCATCAGCAACCAGACATCTTTCCACTGGACCACCGCGCCAAGACAAAGTCTCGGGTTAGCAGACCAGCTTTCACATGTCTGATATACTGACACACTGACGATTCATATGGGACAATCTGTGGATGCACCTGCCACGATTCAATCCTTGGCATTTAAGCCTATTGTACTCTGACTCCATCACGGCTCTGGCAGTATATGTATTTTATTTTATTGACGCACTGGCAACGTGTGGCTTCAATTTCGATGTGCTAACCAGCCGACAGTCATGCACCCATTAGTTTAATTTGTTGATCACCATCTCCCGGTCGGGGGATCGAACTGCCATACTGCAACTCCGCATAGCATCAGCAACCAGACATCTTTCCACTGGACCACCGCGCCAAGACAAAGTCTCGGTACCTGATATCTAAGTTCCTGATTCAGACACCGTTAGATTCTAGCCATCCTACATGCCAGAGAAACCTATATATATGTGAAATTGAAATCATATCCAGGGACTGGATCTTTTCTTCATACACCCTTCCAGGGCCGGATAAACAGTCTGATGGGCTGGGGCTCGATCATACAATGGGCCCAATGGGGAGGGTCTGGGGGTGGTGCCTTCTCCCCGCCATGGCGTAGCCATAAGCCCAGCATGTATTCTAGCGAGTCCTTGAAAATAAAAAGTTTGACATCATAGTGATAAGGGACTAAATATCATGCTAAGTAGGTTTTTTTATGAATATGCTAGTCATTGTCACATCGTCCGAGTCTGCTCTGGCTCAAATCGGCTATGTGACAGATATTTGGATAAACTGACGGGCCCATCAGTCTATCCAAATATCTGTCACAGGGCCGATTTGAGCCAGAGCAGACTCGGACGATGTGACAATGACTAGCATATTCATAAAAAAAACCCACCCTAATTACTAATTAGTAAACTCATGTGTTGAAGTTGAGCTATTAGTATAGTTGACAAACTCATCCTAATACTAGTCTGCCACATGCTAATGTACGCGATATGTATCTTAATCGTATGCGTGCGCATGCGCGCGCGCGCGTGTGTGTGTGAGCGCGCGTCCGCGTGCACGTGTGTGAAGGGAGGGGGTGGCATCTATCGGAAAATACGTCAGACAAATCTGCCAACTGGGGAGTTGTGATGGCATCTACGAATCGAAAAACTGTCCAAGAAAGCATGCAATTTTAACTTTAATGGGGCAAAATAGTGTTAGGTTGAGATTGTCAGCAATTGTAAATTCACATACACCTAGTGAAACCAGGAATCCATTCAAATATCTACAAGTAGCTGTTTTAAAACAAGATACTGTAATAATTCCAGGGTTCAGTGATAATAATGTATTAAATGGGGGGCATAGCTGAGAGATCATATCAAACATATTGGAAAAATGTTTGAAGCTAATTTTAAAGATAAAACCCAATGGGAGGAAAGGATGGCATTCCTATAAGGCTAAAACAATTTGGTAATCGACATATACTAATTAATTTAAGGCACAATATGTTTTCAATTTACATGTATTTGTGCTTCAAAGGGGGGATGCTTAAAGCAGGATTACTCTCTCGTAAATATATTTTCCAAGAATGCGTTAAGAACTTTGTTCATAGAATGACTTGTAATGTCATTCTCTTACAGGGTAACATTGCGAGACCTCCTATGAGCAAACTTCTCAATGATGTCCCTTGTTTCAATTTCAGCCAACAAGTTGTGCTAAATATATAGAAGTGAAAGGGCATTCAGCCGAATATATGCCATTGTTAACCGAATTTGATTTTTTACTCGTTTCAACACAGAAAATGATCGTTCCCCACTACAGTTCGTAATAAGAAGAGACAGGTACATTCGAAGAGCAATTCACCTTTCCAGAGTACCCACCCATCATATGACGTCATAATGAACAGTGTGATGTGTACAATGACATCATAATGAATGACGTCATGAATGATGTCGATAAGTACGTCACGGCCGCATATTTGAAGACGGCCTATGCATTGTTGTACAAATTGTTTGCTTTTACTATTTAATAAATATTCTGTTGAATAATGGCTAAAAATGGAAAGGTCAATTGAAACATTAGGAAACGTTACACATGATCCGTTATGACTGATGAGTTTATGCATATGAAGTTCCTTGTTTTCTCTAGCATTGAAATTTGAGATTGATATCGTGACTAGCTCCCGAACCTGCACAAGTTCATCTGTGAAAGATTGCTCAAAGTCATCTAGATATTTTTCAATGAGAAACGTTGCAGCGTAAAGATCCTCAGTACTTCTGTCCTGTATGTTAGATAGGAACCCAAACCTATCCCGGATACATTGATACGCAGTCAGACGTTTCGCTAGTGCAGCTAAAAGTTGGTCCAAAATCGGCAAGAATGCGTCCACCTTAAATCTCTCCGATGGCGATAGAGGAACATCTTCTGCATTGCCATCATCCCATTTTGTGTTTCTTTTGCGTTTACTCTTCACTTCTGCTTTGTAGTTTTGACTGTTTGTGAGAATTCCTCCTTTATTCTCAAAGTCATCAAATTGAGGACGAAGTGTTTGTACAAATGCCTTTAGAGACTCTAGTAGATCCGTTGCAGTATTTAAATCAAGCTCCGGATCCTGAAGCAACTTGCTAGTCTTGTCGAATCGCTCCAAGATCACAGCCCGAAACTCAACCATGATCCCAGTATCCAACTGGTCCATGGTGATAATTAGACCTCTAGCCTTTTGTTTTGTTTCTGGTTTCTCGGATTCATCATCTTCCATTCGTGCCAAAACTTCTCTAATGACTGTATCCAGCTTTCAAAGCAGAAGTTGCATCATGCCGTTCAGACCACCTAGTCTTAGAGAGGCATTTGACAGTGGGCAAGTTTAGAGGTTTTAGTCCATCCATTAAAAGTGTCCATCGATGAGTTGATGTAGAGAAGAATACATAGATATTTTCCATAAAGAGAAAGAACGACGCAGCAGCAAAATAGCTTTCAGCAGCACAGTTTCAAACCAGGTTGATGGAATGACCGCAGCACGGAATATACTCAATCAAAGGATTTTCCTTATGTATCAAAGCTTGCATTCTATTATATCTATCACTCATATTAGAAGCGTTGTCATATGATTGGCCACGGCAATCTTTGATGTCTATTCCTTTTTCTTTGAGAAATTCCAACAGAACACTGGCTAACTGTGCACCAGTATGGGAATAAATGGGTATAAATCGAATGAACCGTTCAACTGGGTCTGTTGCTAAAACATAGCGAAAAATAACTGTTAGTTGGTCTGTGTGTTATATATCAGGAGTGGTCTACAGATACCGAAAAATATTTCGCTGTTTTAAGTTCACATACAATGACTTCTTCCACACGTTCACTAAGTATCTGAATGAATTCATCACATACTGTGGAGGACAAATACGATACACGCTCTTTTCCTTTGTTTGCCCTTAGCTGGATGTGTTCAGCTAGGAAGGTATCATACTCGGCAATTAATTCAAGAGTTCCTAAAAAGTTTCCATTGTTTGCTGATCATATCACTTCATCCTTGCCACGGAATACTAAGCCTCTAGCAGCTAAAAACTTGATGACGATCAAAATTCTTTCTAAGACATGATGTCAATATCTTTTTTGTGATTCTTGTTGCTCTTTCAGATTCTTATCTATCTGTTCATCTATTAGTTTTCTGGCAGAAAATTTTATTGTGTACGCTCTATGAGACTGGCTAACTTCATGACGGTCAAGGTCTCTTGATGCATGTTTCCAATCACTATATCCAGTGGTTGCCAATGAGGATGGTTCATTTTGTGGTGCAAACAATTTGCATACAATACAGTACACCTTACCACTGGTCGGTGAATAGCAAATCCAGTCACATTTCATATGTTCTCTGTTCAACTGCTCCGGGAAAAACTGATTTTGGATACATTGTCGTTTAAGTTTGTCACCAGGACATACCTTCTGTGATAAAATAAAATCACTTTCAAAATCTTGACACTCAGTACTTCCAAATCGTCAAAAGTATGCTATCATTGAGTCCGTGACCCTGGTCCAACAACCAATATCTTTCGGAAAATCATTTTGAGTTGTTGAGTCTGATAAGTGTCTTCCGTGTCAGCAATTGCATCGTCACCCTGGTTTGCTGAACTTTGGGGATCATTAGTGTGCTCAGGTGTGGTGTCTGATGTATTCATTGCACTACTACACTGAAAAAGCTCTGTCATTTTTCTAGATGTAGCTACATCGTGTTGTCTTTTTTCCTCCTCCTTTTGTTTTTCCCATCCACTCTGGTGCTTCTTCATAATGTGGCATGTTTTATGCTATCGAACTGGACCCGTTGATTATGAAGGTTAGAAGGCGTAAACAAAAGATGCCGTCTCAATTATTGAATAATGCAATGGATCTAGTACTGCGAGTAATCAGCTTGAAAAGATTTCCCAACACGACAAATGATCAGTATTAATCACTGCAAATTGAAAATTGAGCTAATTCGACAATTGAGGTGATAAATGCTGATTTTCCATTGTGTTGATAAAATTGAGACAACCCAATTATTAGTATCACTTTGTCATGGGTTTATATCAATGCGATGGGCTGTCTTGAGCTAACCTCAAATTGTTGACCAATGACAGAATGGCCCATAGCAGTGTCGTAGATTTCCTGGATAATCAGTATGTTGATAGTGAGCGTCTTACGTCATGGGAATATATATATATATATATATATATATATATATATATATATATATATATATATATATATATATATATATATATATATATATATATATATATATATATATATATATATGGTTTCAGCAACGAATGTATCGCAAGCCTCGAACCTTTCTCTGAAAATGATGTGATGT
Source organism: Chaetoderma sp. LZ-2023a (assembly GCA_034401795.1). Lineage (NCBI taxonomy): Eukaryota > Metazoa > Mollusca > Caudofoveata > Chaetodermatida > Chaetodermatidae > Chaetoderma > Chaetoderma sp. LZ-2023a. Next base: position 135,064,578 of record CM067371.1, on the reverse strand, counting down.
TGCTCTTGAAACACTCCAAACCAACTTTCTGCCCACTCGACCCGATTCCTACAAAGAGGATATACGAGCATATTGACATTCTACTGCCCGTCATCACTGCACTTGTAAATTCGAGTTTGGCAAGTGGTACTATGCTGAAAGTCTTCATGTATGCGCTCATTAACCCTCTCTTGAAGAAATCAGGTCTTGACGAGGACAATCTAAAAATCTATAGGCCAGTGTCAAATCTGCCCATCCTATCCAAGATCATAGAACGTGCTGTGTTTCAGCGACTGTCCGACCATGTATCTACTCATAACCTACTGGAACCATTCCAGTCTGCCTATTGTCACGGACATAGAACTGAGACAGCACTGCTCAGAGTACTGAATGACATTCGTTGGGACGTAGATAAAGGCAATGTAGCCCTCTTACTATTGCTGGACCTCAGCGCTGCGTTCGACACAATCGGCCACAAGATTCTCCTCGCACGTCTGACAGATGAATTTGGAGTCACAGGACTTGCTTTGGACTGGTTCCATTCTTATCTAACTGACAGGTATCAATCAGTTTATGTTAACGGTATCCAGTCTACTCAAGTTGAACTCATGTGTGGTGTGCCACAGGGATCCATACTGGGACCTGTATTATTTACCCTTTACACGAAGCAGCTGGGATCAGTCATAGACAATAACGGCCTGTCGCATCATTTCTACGCTGATGCTACTCAGCTTATAAACAGTTTCCAGCCATCAGCACCCGCTGCGGCTGAAGCCGTCAAACAGATAACAGACTGCTGTCAAGATATAAAAAACGTGAATAAACACTAATATGCTAAAGCTTAACGATGATAAGACAGAAATACTGCTAGTGGACCCATCTATTAGGCGTGCAAAAATTGAACTCGATGCCATCACTATTGGTACTAGATCTGTTAGTTTGTCTAGTAAGGTAAAAGACCTAGGGGTTGTTTTGGACTGCGAGCTTAGTATGGATAAGCAAGTCAATAATCGATGCAAGGTGTGCTTTCTTCAACTGAGAAACATCAGTAGCATCAGAAAGTACCTGACTAAAGAGGCTACCACTAAACTTGTAGCTTCATTGGTCTTATCTAGGCTAGATTATTGCAACAGCCTGCTATCAGGTGCGGTATATATATGTATTTTTATTTTATTGACGCACTGGCAACGTGCGGCTTCAATTTCCATGTGCTAACTTAGCCGACAGTGCTGCACCCGTTAGTTTAATTTGTTGATCAACATCTCCCGGTCGGGGGATCGAACCGTCATCCTGCAACTCCGCATAGCATCAGCAACCAGGCATCTTTCCACTGGACCACCGCACCAAGACAAAGTCAAGGATTGGCCGACCAGCTTTCACATGTCTGATATACTGACACACTGACGATTCATATGGGACTATCTGTGGATGCATCTGTCACAATCAATCCTAGGCTTTTACGCCTATTGTACTCTGACTCCAGCACGGCTCTGGCAGTATATGTATTTTTATTTTATTGACGCACTGGCAACGTGCGGCTTCAATTTCCATGTGCTAACTTAGCCGACAGTGCTGCACCCGTTAGTTTAATTTGTTGATCACCATCTCCCGGTCGGGGGATCGAACCGTCATCCTGCAACTCCGCATAGCATCAGCAACCAGGCATCTTTCCACTGGACCACCGCACCAAGACAAAGTCAAGGATTGGCCGACCAGCTTTCACATGTCTGATATACTGACACACTGACGATTCATATGGGACTATCTGTGGATGCATCTGTCACAATCAATCCTAGGCTTTTACGCCTATTGTACTCTGACTCCAGCACGGCTCTGGCAGTATATGTATTTTTATTTTATTGACGCACTGGCAACGTGCGGCTTCAATTTCCATGTGCTAACTTAGCCGACAGTGCTGCACCCGTTAGTTTAATTTGTTGATCACCATCTCCCGGTCGGGGGATCGAACCGTCATCCTGCAACTCCGCATAGCATCAGCAACCAGGCATCTTTCCACTGGACCACCGCACCAAGACAAAGTCAAGGATTGGCCAACCAGCTTTCACATGTCTGATATACTGACACACTGACGATTCATATGGGACTATCTGTGGATGCATCTGTCACAATCAATCCTAGGCTTTTACGCCTATTGTACTCTGACTCCAGCACGGCTCTGGCAGTATATGTATTTTTATTTTATTGACGCACTGGCAACGTGCGGCTTCAATTTCCATGTGATAACTTAGCCGACAGTGCTGCACCCGTTAGTTTAATTTGTTGATCACCATCTCCCGGTCGGGGGATCGAACCGTCATCCTGCAACTCCGCATAGCATCAGCAACCAGGCATCTTTCCACTGGACCACCGCACCAAGACAAAGTCAAGGATTGGCCGACCAGCTTTCACATGTCTGATATACTGACACACTGACGATTCATATGGGACTATCTGTGGATGCATCTGTCACAATCAATCCTAGGCTTTTACGCCTATTGTACTCTGACTCCAGCACGGCTCTGGCAGTATATGTATTTTTATTTTATTGACGCACTGGCAACGTGCGGCTTCAATTTCCATGTGCTAACTTAGCCGACAGTGCTGCACCCGTTAGTTTAATTTGTTGATCACCATCTCCCGGTTGGGGGATCGAACCGTCATCCTGCAACTCCGCATAGCATCAGCAACCAGGCATCTTTCCACTGGACCACCGCACCAAGACAAAGTCAAGGATTGGCCGACCAGCTTTCACATGTCTGATATACTGACACACTGACGATTCATATGGGACTATCTGTGGATGCATCTGTCACAATCAATCCTAGGCTTTTACGCCTATTGTACTCTGACTCCAGCACGGCTCTGGCAGTATATGTATTTTTATTTTATTGACGCACTGGCAACGTGCGGCTTCAATTTCCATGTGCTAACTTAGCCGACAGTGCTGCACCCGTTAGTTTAATTTGTTGATCACCATCTCCCGGTCGGGGGATCGAACCGTCATCCTGCAACTCCGCATAGCATCAGCAACCAGGCATCTTTCCACTGGACCACCGCACCAAGACAAAGTCAAGGATTGGCCGACCAGCTTTCACATGTCTGATATACTGACACACTGACGATTCATATGGGACTATCTGTGGATGCATCTGTCACAATCAATCCTAGGCTTTTACGCCTATTGTACTCTGACTCCAGCACGGCTCTGGCAGTATATGTATTTTTATTTTATTGACGCACTGGCAACGTGCGGCTTCAATTTCCATGTGCTAACTTAGCCGACAGTGATGCACCCGTTAGTTTAATTTGTTGATCACCATCTCCCGGTCGGGGGATCGAACCGCCATTCTGCAACTCCGCATAGCATCAGCAACCAGGCATCTTTCCACTGGACCACCGCACCAAGACTAAAAAATCAAGGATTGGCCGACCAGCTTTCACATGTCTGATATACTGACACACTGACGATTCATATGGGACTATCTGTGGATGCATCTGTCACAATCAATCCTAGGCTTTTACGCCTATTGTACTCTGACTCCAGCACGGCTCTGGCAGTATATGTATTTTTATTTTATTGACGCACTGGCAACGTGCGGCTTCAATTTCCATGTGCTAACTTAGCCGACAGTGATGTACCCGTTAGTTTAATTTGTTGATCACCATCTCCCGGTCGGGGGATCGAACCGCCATTCTGCAACTCCGCATAGCATCAGCAACCAGGCATCTTTCCACTGGACCACCGCACCAAGACTAAAAAGTCAAGGATTGGCCGACCAGCTTTCACATGTCTGATATACTGACACACTGACGATTCATATGGGACTATCTGTGGATGCATCTGTCACAATCAATCCTAGGCTTTTACGCCTATTGTACTCTGACTCCAGCACGGCTCTGGCAGTATATGTATTTTTATTTTATTGACGCACTGGCAACGTGCGGCTTCAATTTCCATGTGCTAACTTAGCCGACAGTGCTGCACCCGTTAGTTTAATTTGTTGATCACCATCTCCCGGTTGGGGGATCGAACCGTCATCCTGCAACTCCGCATAGCATCAGCAACCAGGCATCTTTCCACTGGACCACCGCACCAAGACTAAAAAGTCAAGGATTGGCCGACCAGCTTTCACATGTCTGATATACTGACACACTGACGATTCATATGGGACTATCTGTGGATGCATCTGTCACAATCAATCCTAGGCTTTTACGCCTATTGTACTCTGACTCCATCACGGCTCTGGCAGTATATGTATTTTATTTTATTGACGCACTGGCAATGTGTGGCTTCAATTTCGATGTGCTAACCAGCCGACAGTCATGCACCCATTAGTTTAATTTGTTGATCACCATCTCCGGGTCGGGGGATCGAACCGCCATACTGCAACTCTGCATAGCATCAGCAACCATACATCTTTCCACTGGACCACCGCTCCAAGACAAAGTCAAGCATTGGCCGACCAGCTTTCACATGTCTGATATACTGACACACTGACGATTCATATGGGACTATCTGTGGATGCACCTGCCATGATTCAATCCTTGGCATTTAAGCCTATTGTACTCTGACTCCATCACGGCTCTGGCAGTATATGTATTTTATTTTATTGACGCACTGGCAACGTGCGGCTTCAATTTCGATGTGCTAACCAGCCGACAGTCATGCACCCATTAGTTTAATTTGTTGATCACCATCTCCCGGTCGGGGGATCGAACCGCCATACTGCAACTCCGCATAGCATCAGCAACCAGACATCTTTCCACTGGACCATCGCGCCAAGACAAAGTCTCGGGTTAGCAGACCAGCTTTCACATGTCTGATATACTGACACACTGACGATTCATATGGGACTATCTGTGGATGCACCTGCCACGATTCAATCCTTGGCATTTAAGCCTATTGTACTCTGACGCCATCACGGCTCTGGCAGTATATGTATTTTATTTTATTGACGCACTGGCAACGTGCGGCTTCAATTTCGATGTGCTAACCAGCCGACAGTCATGCACCCATTAGTTTAATTTGTTGATCACCATCTCCCGGTCTGGGGATCGAACCGCCATACTGCAACTCCGCATAGCATCAGCAACCAGACATCTTTCCACTGGACCACCGCGCCAAGACAAAGTCTCGGTACCTGATATCTAAGTTCCTGATTCAGACACCGTTAGATTCTAGCCATCCTACATGCCAGAGAAACCTATATATATGTGAAATTGAAATCATATCCAGGGACTGGATCTTTTCTTCATACACCCTTCCAGGGCCGGATAAACAGTCTGATGGGCTGGGGCTCGATCATACAATGGGCCCAATGGGGAGGGTCTGGGGTGGTGCCTTCTCCCCGCCATGGCGTAGCCATAAGCCCAGCATGTATTCTAGCGAGTCCTTGAAAATAAAAAGTTTGACATCATAGTGATAAGGGACTAAATATCATGCTAAGTAGGTTTTTTTATGAATATGCTAGTCATTGTCACATCGTCCGAGTCTGCTCTGGCTCAAATCGGCTATGTGACAGATATTTGGATAAACTGACGGGCCCATCAGTCTATCCAAATATCTGTCACAGGGCCGATTTGAGCCAGAGCAGACTCGGACGATGTGACAATGACTAGCATATTCATAAAAAAAACCACCCTAATTACTAATTAGTAAACTCATGTGTTGAAGTTGAGCTATTAGTATAGTTGACAAACTCATCCTAATACTAGTCTGTCACATGCTAATACATGTACGCGATATGTATCTTAATCGTATGCGTGCGCATGCGCGCACGCGCGTGTGTGTGTGAGCGCGCGTCCGCGGGCACGTGTGTGAAGGGAGGGGGTGGCATCTATCGGAAAATACGTCAGACAAATCTGCCAACTGGGGAGTTGTGATGGCATCTACGAATCGAAAAACTGTCCAAGAAAGCATGCAATTTTAACTTTAATGGGGCAAAATAGTGTTAGGTTGAGCTTGTCAGCAATTGTAAATTCACATACACCTAGTGAAACCAGGAATCCATTCAAATATCTACAAGTAGCTGTTTTAAAATAACATACTGTAATAATTCCAGGGTTCAGTGATAATAATGTATTAAATGGGGGGCATAGCTGAGAGATCATATCAAACATATTGGAAAAATGTTTGAAGCTAATTTTAAAGATAAAACCCAATGGGAGGAAAGGATGGCATTCCCATAAGGCTAAAACAATTTGGTAATCGACATATACTAATTAATTTAAGGCACAATATGTTTTCAATTTACATGTATTTGTGCTTCAAAGGGGGGATGCTTAAAGCAGGATTACTCTCTCGTAAATATATTTTCCAAGAATGCGTTAAGAACTTTGTTTATAGAATGACTTGTAATGTCATTCTCTTACAGGGTAACATTGCGAGACCTCTTATGAGCAAACTTCTCAATGATGTCCCTTGTTTCAATTTCAGCCAACAAGTTGTGCTAAATATATAGAAGTGAAAGGGCATTCAGCCGAATATATGCCATTGTTAACCGAATTTGATTTTTTACTCGTTTCAACACAGAAAATGATCGTTCCCCACTACAGTTCGTAATAAGAAGAGACAGGTACATTCGAAGAGTAATTCACCTTTCCAGAGTACCCACCCATCATATGACGTCATAATGAACAGTGTGATGTGTACAATGACATCATAATGAATGACGTCATGAATGATGTCGATAAGTACGTCACGGCCGCATATTTGAAGACGGCCTATGCATTGTTGTACAAATTGTTTGCTTTTACTATTCAATAAATATTCTGTTGAATAATGGCTAAAAATGGAAAGGTCAATTGAAACATTAGGAAACGTTACACATGATCCGTTATGACTGATGAGTTTATGCATATGAAGTTCCTTGTTTTCTCTAGCATTGAAATTTGAGATTGATATCGTGACTAGCTCCCGAACCTGCACAAGTTCATCTGTGAAAGATTGCTAAAAGTCATCTAGATATTTTTCAATGAGAAACGTTGCAGCGTAAAGATCCTCAGTACTTCTGTCCTGTATGTTAGATAGGAACCCAAACCTATCCCGGATACATTGATACGCAGTCAGACGTTTCGCTAGTGCAGCTAAAAGTTGGTCCAAAATCGGCAAGAATGCGTCCACCTTAAATCTCTCCGATGGCGATAGAGGAACATCTTCTGCATTGCCATCATCCCATTTTGTGTTTCTTTTGCGTTTACTCTTCACTTCTGCTTTGTAGTTTTGACTGTTTGTGAGAATTCCTCCTTTATTCTCAAAGTCATCAAATTGAGGACGAAGTGTTTGTACAAATGCCTTTAGAGACTCTAGTAGATCCGTTGCAGTATTTAAATCAAGCTCCGGATCCTGAAGCAACTTGCTAGTCTTGTCGAATCGCTCCAAGATCACAGCCCGAAACTCAACCATGATCCCAGTCTCCAACTGGTCCATGGTGATAATTAGACCTCTAGCCTTTTGTTTTGTTTCTGGTTTCTCGGATTCATCATCTTCCATTCGTGCCAAAACTTCTCTAATGACTGTATCCAGCTTTCAAAGCAGAAGTTGCATCATGCCGTTCAGACCACCTAGTCTTAGAGAGGCATTTGACAGTGGGCAAGTTTAGAGCTTTTAGTCCATCCATTAAAAGTGTCCATCGATGAGTTGATGTAGAGAAGAATACATAGATATTTTCCATAAAGAGAAAGAACGACGCAGCAGCAAAATAGCTTTCAGCAGCACAGTTTCAAACCAGGTTGATGGAATGACCGCAGCACGGAATATACTCAATCAAAGGATTTTCCTTATGTATCAAAGCTTGCATTCTATTATATCTATCACTCATATTAGAAGCGTTGTCATATGATTGGCCACGGCAATCTTTGATGTCTATTCCTTTTTCTTTGAGAAATTCCAACAGAACACTGGCTAACTGTGCACCAGTATGGGAATAAATGGGTATAAATCGAATGAACCGTTCAACTGGGTCTGTTGCTAAAACATAGCGAAAAATAACTGTTAGTTGGTCTGTGTGTTATATATCAGGAGTGGTCTACAGATACCGAAAAATATTTCGCTGTTTTAAGTTCACATACAATGACTTCTTCCACACGTTCACTAAGTATCTGAATGAATTCATCACATACTGTGGAGGACAAATACGATACATGCTCTTTTCCTGTGTTTGCCCTTAGCTGGATGTGTTCAGCTAGGAAGGTATCATACTCGGCAATTAATTCAAGAGTTCCTAAAAAGTTTCCATTGTTTGCTGATCATATCACTTCATCCTTGCCACGGAATACTAAGCCTCTAGCAGCTAAAAACTTGATGACGATCAAAATTCTTTCTAAGACATGATGTCAATATCTTTTTTGTGATTCTTGTTGCTCTTTCAGATTCTTATCTATCTGTTCATCTATTAGTTTTCTGGCAGCAAATTTTATTGTGTACGCTCTATGAGACTGGCTAACTTCATGACGGTCAAGGTCTCTTGATGCATGTTTCCAATCACTATATCCAGTGGTTGCCAATGAGGATGGTTCATTTTGTGGTGCAAACAATTTGCATACAATACAGTACACCTTACCACTGGTCGGTGAATAGCAAATCCAGTCACGTTTCATATGTTCTCTGTTCAACTGCTCCGGGAAAAACTGATTTTGGATACATTGTCGTTTAAGTTTGTCACCAGGACATACCTTCTGTGATAAAATAAAATCACTTTCAAAATCTTGACACTCAGTACTTCCAAATCGTCAAAAGTATGCTATCATTGAGTCCGTGACCCTGGTCCAACAACCAATATCTTTCGGAAAATCATTTTGAGTTGTTGAGTCTGATAAGTGTCTTCCGTGTCAGCAATTGCATCGTCACCCTGGTTTGCTGAACTTTGGGGATCATTAGTGTGCTCAGGCGTGGTGTCTGATGTATTCATTGCACTACTACACTGAAAAAGCTCTGTCATTTTTCTAGATGTAGCTACATCGTGTTGTCTTTTTTCCTCCTCCTTTTGTTTTTCCCATCCACTCTGGTGCTTCTTCATAATGTGGCATGTTTTATGCTATCGAACTGGACCCGTTGATTATGAAGGTTAGAAGGCGTAAACAAAAGATGCCGTCTCAATTATTGAATAATGCAATGGATCTAGTACTGCGAGTAATCAGCTTGAAAAGATTTCCCAACACGACAAATGATCAGTATTAATCACTGCAAATTGAAAATTGTGCTAATTCGACAATTGAGGTGATAAATGCTGATTTTCCATTGTGTTGATAAAATTGAGAGCACCCAATTATTAGTATCACTTTGTCATGGGTTTATATCAATGCGAATGGGCTGTCTTGAGCTAACCTCAAATTGTTGACCAATGACAGAATGGCCCATAGCAGTGTCGTAGATTTCCTGGATAATCAGTATGTTGATAGTGAGCGTCTTACGTCATGGGAATATATATATATATATATATATATATATATATATATATATATATATATATATATATATATATATATATATATATATATATATATATATATATATATATATATATATATGGTTTCAGCAACGAATGTATCGCAAGCCTCGAACCTTTCTCTGAAAATGATGTGATGTTGCTCTTGAAACACTCCAAACCAACTTTCTGCCCACTCGACCCGATTCCTACAAAGAGGATATACGAGCATATTGACATTCTACTGCCCGTCATCACTGCACTTGTAAATTCGAGTTTGGCAAGTGGTACTATGCTGAAAGTCTTCATGTATGCGCTCATTAACACTCTCTTGAAGAAATCAGGTCTTGATGAGGACAATCTAAAAATCTATAGGCCAGTGTCAAATCTGCCCATCCTATCCAAGATCATAGAACGTGCTGTGTTTCAGCGACTGTCCGACCATGTATCTACTCATAACCTACTGGAACCATTCCAGTCTGCCTATTGTCACGGACATAGAACTGAGACAGCACTGCTCAGAGTACTGAATGACATTCGTTGGGACGTAGATAAAGGCAATGTAGCCCTCTTACTATTGCTGGACCTCAGCGCTGCGTTCGACACAATCGGCCACAAGATTCTCCTCGCACGTCTGACAGATGAATTTGGAGTCACAGGACTTGCTTTGGACTGGTTCCATTCTTATCTAACTGACAGGTATCAATCAGTTTATGTTAACGGTATCCAGTCTACTCAAGTTGAACTCATGTGTGGTGTGCCACAGGGATCCATACTGGGACCTGTATTATTTACCCTTTACACGAAGCAGCTGGGATCAGTCATAGACAATAACGGCCTGTCGCATCATTTCTACGCTGATGCTACTCAGCTTATAAACAGTTTCCAGCCATCAGCACCCGCTGCGGCTGAAGCCGTCAAACAGATAACAGACTGCTGTCAAGATATAAAAAACGTGAATAAACACTAATATGCTAAAGCTTAACGATGATAAGACAGAAATACTGCTAGTGGACCCATCTATTAGGCGTGCAAAAATTGAACTCGATGCCATCACTATTGGTACTAGATCTGTTAGTTTGTCTAGTAAGGTAAAAGACCTAGGGGTTGTTTTGGACTGCGAGCTTAGTATGGATAAGCAAGTCAATAATCTATGCAAGGTGTGCTTTCTTCAACTGAGAAACATCAGTAGCATCAGAAAGTACCTGACTAAAGAGGCTACCACTAAACTTGTAGCTTCATTGGTCTTATCTAGGCTAGATTATTGCAACAGCCTGCTATCAGGTGCGGTATATGTATGTATGTATGTATGTATGTATGTATGTAATATTGTAAACGCACCGGCTCAGAATTTTCAAAATTGAAAAAAATTGAAAATATTTTTGCTTATTTTATCACCTGAGATTGTCAATTTTGTTTAATAGATGCCATATGGCCTGATTAGTATACAATGATAAAGTATGTATGTATGTATGTATGTATGTATGTATGTATGTATGTATGTATGTATGTATGTATGTATGTATGTATATATATATATATATATATATATATATATATATATATATATATATATATATATATATATATATATATATATATATATATATATATATATATATATATATATAATACTCAGGTCAAATGTGTGGGTCGAGCAATATCAGATTTTCATTCATTTCATTGATATCGGTAATGCGTTGATATTCCTATTCAGAGTTGTACTATTCGATGGGATTTGTTGAATAAAAAATTCTTTCAAAGGCTGCCTATATGGCTACATATAATCACCATCCCGTATGTAACTTACATTGGTCCATGATCTCTCCCATGTACCCTATAAGGCTACAACCACCAGCAAACACTAATTGTGCAAGCTGAACACTCTTTCGCAATTGTTGTGCACTATCTTCCGCTTAACAGTAAATGGCCGGGTGGTTTGAGAAAAAACAATAGGAAATAATGGACCATTTCAATTTATCCATCCATCCATCCATCACTATCAGATGCCATCATAGTAAACTATGTGACATGTAGACGTAGTATGAGATCATAATCAATGATGGCATGAGTAAAGTAGATAGGTTCGCCCATAATGCATAGTTGGCCACACACTATGCATTGTTATATGAATAATATGAACTGTGTATCATTTTTAGTTAACAATCTTGCTGTTAAATATTTTGAAACTAATTTTACTGCGTCTTGTTGTTGAGTAGAACCCAGTCCAATTAATTTCAAAATAATCAACAGCTTACCAGCATAATTTTCTGGAAATTGAGATTCAGATCGAGGGTGTATGTGTTGAGCAAGTCAGAGCAACCGAAGCTTAGCTAGAGATGGGTGGGGCAATTGTCAGCCTAGCCTCATGATTTCTTCTCATTCAATTCATATTACAATCAATTTTTAATTTGATAACTTTCAGAGTCGCTTGTTTCGAAATCCATGCCATTTTACAGTTTACAGCAGATTGTTTTGTAATATAAACATATTACTCTAAATATTCATTCCTCTCCAAAACAAGATAACAAGAGCAATCAGAGATTAGAAACCTTCCCCCATTCCGCTGCTGAGAAACCCATGCATCAATGATTTGATCCGGATTCGGATCGGGATCTGGACATTTTATTCTGGATCACCCCAAATCCTCATATATACTTCTTATGCTAAAATTTGGAGTAAATCGGGTCAGTAATTTCCGAGAAACCAATAACATTAATTTGATCCGGATTCGGATCCGGATCCACCGGTCCGAGCATTAAAATACGGATCAGCCCGAAATGTTGTGGTCCCTAGTTTACTGCAATAGCCTTCCTTATGCTAAAGTTTGAAGCAAATCGGGCTAGTAGTTTCTGAGATACAGCTGCAGACAGACAAACAAACACATGGACAGACAAATGCATGTACCCTTTCAAAACGCAATAAATACCCTCTCCTTCAAGCTTTGGACTTTGGTGGGGCGAGGGTAATTAGAATTTCAGGAGCATGTTTTAATACTATCACTAGTGTACTCACGTGTAACGTCCTTACGTCAGTCGTCAGGCTCTTACTTTTAGCACAATGTAAGACAACGCTGAGTGTCTATAATTTTTACAGTTGGAACTGGCAATAAAAACAGAATTTTGCAGAAATCGCGCTCAGTCAAGAGACAAGTCAGAAATCACGTGATTACAATTGTTCGTCTGGCGCCTTCCGGTATCTGTTTATTTTTTATGTAACGTGATGTTCGTTTCGTGATAATGATATCGCATTCCGCAATAGGGGCAATGCAAAACAAACGTGTAAATAAGTATAGCCGCTAAAGATTTGAAAACCCCCCAAGCTATTGGCATACATTCACCCAGCGGCTGATGCGTCCATGCACCATGGATACTGTGGACATAACTGCCAGACATGGAATGTAACCGACCATATAATTATAACCTACTAGAGAAAAATTGGAAATTAGGATTTTCTTTTTTTAGAGGGTCTATAAAAGTGTTAGTTGTTGGGACAAAGGGCCTATTGTCGTTCGTGGCCCTGGGCCTGCAGCCCCCTCGGCCCAATGGTTAATCCACCACTACACCCTCCGACTGCGACTGCTGAAGACCCGCTAGGTCTACGCCTAATATGTTGTTCTTTCATAAGCAGAATTGTGAAAACAGTCATATCATGACGTGCACGTTCAAAGAGGCGGAATCTGCATGACAAGAAAATAGGTGGGGTGGGGGTGGGGTAATAATTTCTGTCATGGGCCATGCGTGCGTGAGTACGTTCGTACGTATGTATATGTCTATGTAAAACGTGTGGATGTGTACTCGCACCTGGACAATCTTTGACAAGTTTTTATGACAGAAAACATAATGTTAAACATTATGAAATTAATTTCAATACATGTCTGCCATGAGTAATTACATTCGTAGACCCGTGTTTAGATATGGGAGGGGGGGGGCGGAGGCAAAGAATGAGCGGGGGCGGGGCGGGTCTGGGGGTCCTCCCCGAAATTTTTTTTACATCTAGGTGCTCTGAGACGGCCAGAGAATCTACTTTTAGGGTGAATTATGGCGCTTTCTTTCGGTGTAAAATTATTTTATTTTGCAAATTTTCGTAATTAACATTGTTGCCGAACACCAAACAAGAATTGGGGCCCCCACAAATATTAGAATAGAATTATAATGCATGATTAAGAGTTCTAAACTAATAAAGTTTGCTTTAAATGTCCTATAACTCCCAAAAAAGTGCATACATTTTTTCATTTTTAAATTGTGCTTTTGCCCCGCTGCCCCCCCCCCCCCCCCCTAAATACGGTCCTGAATTACAGGTACAAGTTAAATTATTTTCAAACTAATTCAGCAGCTGTCTTGGTTGGATTGAAATGTCAGGGTTGAAAGGCAATACGGTCGCTAATAACAGAGAGACAGAGAGGGCTTTCACGGTTGAAAGGGTAAATAGGTTGACTAAAGAGGGCTTATTATATTTGCCGATTGAAAAGGTAAGAAATTCGAGCTAGATCATTACACGAGGCTTCTATGTCTGTTGTTAGAACTTAGAACTTGTTAGGTCCAAAGGAACATAGATATAATCGTATATTGCGTGGTGCACTGTTGGCTAATACAGAATGATCTCGAGCCGACAGACCATAATGATTAACCGTATGAGATTAGTGAGATAAGGATTAAAACGATTTGGAACGGGACAAGGAATCGGCAATATCGATTCAACGTCAGCACAGAATCATTAGAGACATGTTCAAAGGTAAGAGTTTGCCCCCTAAAGTAAACGAACATTTAACTATGTAGCTGTACATAGAGCAAACATGCATAACGCGCTACAGCTGTCTCGCTCTCTCTTTACAACGTCTATTTTTAGATTCATCTTGTTGATTGTATTGACCTCTTTCGATTGGCCTCAGGTTATAGAGGGGTGGCTCTTCGAGAATACTTTTCTCGATCTCGTATCGAAAGAGATCTCGCGAGACACGAATGCAGACTATAATAATAACACTCGCGATAACGCAGGTTCTGGGCCAGCCGGTATCGCCAAAGCGAAGACCCATAACCTGTGTGATCGGGGTTGTTGGCATCATCTCCGTACGGACCTACCTTTCTCAGGGGCTGGGGCGGCGGCAACATTTTGCTCTAGTGGAAATGCAAACCAGGCGGTGGGGTGGGGCGTTTGGGGTGGGGGTGTGTGTTGAGGGTGGGGTGGGGTAGGGGGTGTTGGCAGTGGGGAACCTCGCCTGAAAATTTTGAAATCTAGACGTTCTCAGACGACAGATCTACACTTCTGGATGTGAGATCCGCGCACCCTCTGGCTGTGGGAGGGGGATACGCCCCCTTTAAGATCCAATCCAAGTTTGTTCCCCAACCCCAACGTTGAGATCGTTCCGCCTCCCGTACGCTGAACAACCTGAATCGGGTAAATATGAGACCATACATAAGTGACATACGTCGCAGTTTGGCAATCCGAGATTCCTGTTGTCAGCATCATGTCGAGTCGGGCCGGGATCGTTTCGATGTGACGATTTATCATAATAATCTGAATCATGCCCGACTCCGCTAGAAATCGCCAATGTCTAGCCGAGACGGGCATGATCCTGAGAAACCTATTTACACCTGTAAATCCATCATTTCCCTGCGCGAATAAAGTCAGAGCTGGCGCGAATAAAGTCAGAGCAGGCGACTCTAGTGAGGCAGGGAAGTGAATGATGCTTGGCCGACCGGGGTGGGTTGGGTTTGCCGCCCCCCCCCCTCTCTCTCTCTCGCACGCGCGAGCTCGCAATTGAATTTTCTCTTAAACGTCTTCGTATGCGTGCGTTCTGCAACACTCTTATTGTGACACCACTACTACTACTACTACTACTACTACTACTACTACTACTACTACTACTACTACTACTACTACTGCTGCTGCTGCTGCTGCTGCTACTGCTACTGCTGCTACTACTACTACTACTACTACTACTACTACTACTACTACTACTACTACTACTACTACTACTACTACTACTACTGGATGAACCCAATTGATATTACCACTATCAATACTGCTACTGAATATTATATTAAAACTATTGGATGAGCTGGTAGATGTAACACTGCCATAGCCTCCCCACAAATAAAATTATTTTTGTAGTTTTACATAGTACACCGTTAGTGGCCAGGTCTGATTTTGCTTTTGTACGGTTGCCATTTTTGTTAATCGCGCATCCCAGGTTTGGGTGGGGGTGGGGTGGGGGTTAGAGATGCCTACATAGACATATTCGTTAGCTAGCTCAATTTCTTGCTTCCCAATGTAAAACTTATTTGACTTATTATTTGACTCAGCCCTTTTGAAGTAGCAGGCATTTAGGTTTTTTAAGTTTACTGATAAGTGCCATCTATTACAATTGGAATTTTCCCTTTTTTTCAAGTTCTTTCGAATTCGACTCTGTCCATGCCTGTACAGGCGAGACATTGCACGCGTCAGCATTCTGGTGTATGTATGGGACTAATGTATCCCTCCTTCCGTGATGTCGGTATCAATCTATGCCGGAATATGTTATTCATCAGTCTGTTTGCTTAAAAGTGGTAAGCTTATATCAGAACCTTATTTTAACATTTCATTTGTCCATCTAATCCGTAGGCCTTGTTGTTTTAAAAAATGATTTCAGTATGTATTAACTTCTTTGGTTTTATATCATTGTTTAGTGTGTGACGTTCAAGACGTGTTGTTGTTGTTGTTGTTGTTGTTGTTGTTGTTGTTGTTGTTGTTGTTGTTGTTTCATTGATTTTATATGGTGCTTCTTTTCTTTTTTTAATGCTTAGCTCTGATTTGTGGGGCTTGGATGCTTTGATACGAGTTTTACGGCAGACATGATTTTTTGGTAATATATGTACTTCTTGATACTAATAGTTGTGGATTCTAGGCAGGCACAAGATGCAGCATCAAGAAGGATTTTGTTAAGGTTGTCTACTGGTGTATCAATGCTTTCAGTACAATTGTTTATATCCTTACTCATAAAGGATTGGATTTTCTTCTGATTTTCTTCAAATAAGAGGATGTTGATATATTTCTCTTTGATTTTATCTGTTATCCTATATTGTCTTGGCATTGTCCACAAGTTGATGGTTTTTGTTGTTATTTCATTTGCGCTACCTTGTATTAATATTGATACAGGACAGTATCGTCCACAATATTGATAACTTGGGAGTTGAAACGTGTTATCTTTCATGTGTAGTCTGCTTAGTTCTCCCATCCAGTATTTGAATTCCAGTGCTTTGGCAAAGTTCTATTAATATTTGTCCATGACTATTATTGGTGTTGTCTTGTGAATGTCTTTGACTATGTTTGCTGTCTGGCATGGTAGTGGAAGGTAGCTTGTGGTATCATGAATGACGATCCCATATTCCTACGAACATTAAAAAAAACAACAACAAAAAAACAATTGTCATAGCCCTAATGATAATCCTGTAATAGTGTACATGGGGTAGGTTTCACACAGTTTTTAGATTAATTTTACAAGGTAAAATATAAGCTAGCATCACACACTAACGCACGCACGCACGCACGCACGCACGCACGCACGCACGCACGCACGCACGCACGCACACGCCTCATATACATGCTTGATGAGGGGAACAACGACGATATTAATGCCAGTACGGCGGCTTGTTCCAGCTGTTTTTGTTCTCCAAGTTTTGTTTATGCGGCTCTGTGGGAGAGAGCATTCAAAGGGCGATAATGTTCAGGGGGAATATAACACCGATGTCAGCTCCGAAACAAACGAAGCCCTAACCAAAATACTGAAATCTATAGAATCATCCGCTACCAGAACAATATGTATTCTTAAAAACAACCAAACTAGGTATACTGATGACACTCTAGTACTAAAACTGTCATCAGAGCAGAAAGCGTTACGGCTGCGCATCTATCAAAGTGGCCAAAGTGAAGACTGCACCAAACTACGCCGGGAGAGCAATATTATTCTGCGCCACATTAGTGAACGCTTAAAAGATCTTGCTATTCAACAGGCAGACACGCTAGCAGATGAAATCACTGCCACGGATGACTGTCACAAAATATTTCGGACAGCCTGAGCCCTGAGAGTCACTGACTACACACCACCACTCACTGTACACAACTCTGAAGGACACTTTATCGGGACTGACCAGGGAAACGCAGAGGCGATCCGAGAATGGCTCAAGGAAAAGTTCACTGACAACGATGATGAGCCCTTGCACCCGTTCTCAGGAGACCTCAGGTCATTACTAACACCAATTAAAACAGCAGAAGTTGAGAAGTCACTTAAAGCCCTGAAAAATGGACGTGTATCTGGACCTGATGGCATGAGCAATGAACTATTCAAATATGCAAGTGACATTATCTCAAAACCGATCACGTACCTAATCAATTCAGCTTTTATGCACCACCTTCCCATCGACGCTGTAGGTCAAGGCACCCTTATCGCACTACCCAAGCCGAAGAAGCCACCTGGGCCCCCAGCCAATCTGCGGCCCATTGTGCTCCTTAACAGCATATGGAAAATCCTATCCAATGTTATTCTATGCCGCATCCGAGGCAAGATCGATTACTTCACCGGATCATGTCAAAGTGGCTTCAAACATGGACGCAGCTGCACAGACATTGTATGGGCTCAACGCATGCTTGTGTCGGTAGTCATGTCCAAACACTGGGACTTCCACAAAATTGGCATTGACATGTCACGAGCCTTCGACACAATTAAACGCTCAAAGATCCTAGATATACTACGTCAGGCCAGTTGCAATAAAGATGAGCTATGACTAGTAAAACTACTACTTGCAGACACCAAGCTGAGAGTACGAGTCAAGTCAGTGAAGTCTGTAGAGTTTGAGACATCAATCGGCTCCCCACAGGGAGATGGTCTATCTCCAGTGCGTTTCACCTGCTACCTTGCTGCCGCATTGAAATCTGTGCGGGAAAGTTCCACAAGACCAAACACCCCAGTGCCAATACTGGGCATGCCGCTAGAGATGGAATATGCCGTCGATGTGGACTTCATAGACAAGGAAAAGAAACCCATTGACGAACTTCTCCCAATAGCTGCAAGCAAACTAAAAATTGAGAATCTCTTTATGAATGAATCCAAAACAGAGTTCACCCACATATACCTATCGAGAAAGCATGAAACTATAGAAAATGACGACCCACTTCGTGGCGGCGAACAATGGAGGAAAAGTAAAATCCTTGGCTCACTTGGCCTTCTGGAAGCTATGGATTTGTAGATCAAAGATGCCCTTGATAAAGAGGCTACGTTTATACAATGCAACCTGCGTATCCTTGATGCTGTATGACTGTAACAGCTGGGCAGCTCCAAAGGCAGCTCTAGACAAACTCGATGCCTGCCACCGCAAACACCTACGATGGCCAGACAGCATAATTTCCAACGATGCACTATACAAGATGTGTAATACGTCGGCGCTGTCTGTAAAAGTTTGGCCATGTGCTAAGGATGCCAGAAGAGACACCAGCACAGAGAGCCTTGGAATTCGCCCTACTCGGAGCCAGCAAATACAAAGCCAGGAGAAGACGTCAATGCATAAATCTGCTAAGCGTGCTACGAGGTGACGTCAAGAAAACAGGACTCAGTACACTCAAGTCAAGAATAGACCTGAGGAAGCTAAGAATTTAGGCTGAGGGCAAGACACAGTGGGCAAAAGCGAAGAAGGACTGATTGCAGCTGTAGGATGTTTCTACTACTACAGCCGCAGAATACAGTAATCATAGAATATAACACCCCTTTTTGAACAGGGATATTTCTGTTTATTTTATTGTCAATCAGTTGGTAACATGAAAACCTACTGGTCTTTGGAATGTATATCACATTAGACCTCAATTCACCTTTCCAGTTTATTCATCCATCATATGGCGTCATAATCAATTAAGTGACGTGTATGCTGACGTCATAATCATGACGTCATAAATGATTCGAAATAGTGCCTCTTTAGCGCTTAATCGTCCGACACGTTGTACGAATGGTATGTCTTTGTTACTTAATAAACATGCTGTGGACAGCAACAGTACCCAGTCAAATTAGTTTCAACATATTCAACACCTTACCTGGATCGTTTTCTGGAAACTGTTAGTCAGCGAGTTCAGAGATCAATCGATCCAAACGCGAGCCTGGCGTGGGTGGAGCTTAGATAGAGATGGGCGGGGCATAGCTAAAACTCGAAAGGCCCATTACGTCTATACCATAGGCACACGTAGTGGATCAGGAACGAGGTTTCCGTTCATATCACTATTATTAACAGCGTTTAAAAATTATCACATTGCACGCGTTTTAACGAATGCATTGTGATAATGTTCAACGAGGTTGATAATCGTGATATGAAATGGGACCGAGTTTGAGATTCTGTTTATAATATAAATTTATATTTTGAACATTTTCTTAATAAAGTCGATCCTTGAAACCCGTTTGAATGCACCATTTTGTGCTGTTCGTTTTTGTCGCTGTGACACATCATTTGCTAAGACCAATGCGCCACAAAAAATAATGACAAAAAACATTATTATTTTGGCCTTGAAATTACTTTTAATCAAACGTTTAAGATTTCTGCGTCTATCATGCAAATTTACAACCGTTAAAAAATATAGCTTGTTGACATTTTCGCCTGCAGGCATCTCTAGGAAATATCTGCGGTAGTAGAAGGGCGAAGTTATGGGCGTCGATTCTGATTGGTCGAGTGGTTGATGACGTCATCAATATTTGAATTAGGCCACCTCTGTTTTTCGTGTCACACATACTCGAATCTGATTGGTAGAGAGGAAAATCCTTTGTTCTATCGACAAATCAGATTCGAATATTGTGTGCGGGGAAACATGGGGCGTGGCCTAATTGAAACATTGATGACGTAATCAGGCTCTCGACCAATCAGCATCTCCACCCATATCTTTGCTGTTCTTGAAGATGTATATGGGTGGGAATGTGCCGATGATTGACAGGTGTAATGAGGCGCAGTCGTTAGTGGGCATGGCCAATCAGAATCGACGCCCATCTCGTCGCCCTGGTACGAGATCATGTGACACATGGAGGCCAATCAGAATCAATGCCTGGTAAGGTCATCCATCCCATTGCTCTGAAAGGGCATGGCCTAAGGTCTGGAGATGTGACCTAATGATTGTCCATATCGTTGCCCTGGTAAGGCCGTCCATACCATAGCCCTGGTCAGATCATGTGATATCAGTTGGCTCATTGTCAGGCCTAAAGACCCATGAAAGTAGCATAGCCAAAGGGCTGAGGGTGTGGCCTAATGCTGTCCATATCGTGGTACTGGTACGGTCGTCCATACTGTCGCCCTGGGGTATGCCAGATCTATTGCAGACAGCTGGCTTGTTGTGGAGCTAATGACCCGTTAAAGGCCTACATATTGTGGTGATGGTATAGTATGCGGGTTGGGGTATAGAAAATCTCAATAAAAAATTCCGGATCTTGTTACATCTACTGTCAGGGCTTTGAATTACCCCATATCTGTGACTTTATAAGTCAAGCCCAAATGATATCCGCATAGCTTAGTGAGCCCTAATTCAAATCCTATTGGCTGCTATGAACAGTACTTAACTGATTTACAGTCAATTAAATACTCAGAGATGGATTCTGTGGCATTATACTGCCATTCAGAAATTGTATTGTGCTCTTAAAACTAAAATAGCTCAAAATCCATCTCTCAGATTTCAAAACTGGTTTCTAGGGGCATTGATGGATCCCGGGTAGAGATAGGTGATAAGCCCAAATAAGGTAAATCTTATGCTCTGGCTGTCTACGCAAAGTTAATTGCCTTCTACATTTCCGTTAATAATTACCTTACTCTATTTTCAGCTTTGTGTAAAAACAGACTATGTATACAGAGCCAGTTAAGATTATTAGCCAGAAGTGCAGCTACATTATCTGTACATCCTAAAGAATGCCTTGTAGACGAACTAATTGACATCAGAGTAGATGGTCTGAACCCATATCAATCAGTCACCATCAAGCTATCTGCTGAAGCCAATAACGATGAATTTGCATCAATTGCACATTTCAAAGCTGATGATCAAGGGACTGTTGATTTAACTAAAGATGAATCACTCGGAGGAAGTTATACAGGTATATATATATATATATATATATATATATATATATATATATATATATATATATATATATATATATATATATATATATATATATATATATATATATACAGGCCTGCACGCCTACACACATGCACGGACGCAAGTACCCATGCACGCATGTATGTCTGAAGTGATCAATGTACCTTTCCAGTTTTAGCTATATGTCCTGCCAATCACTATCTAAACTCCACCCACACCTCGCTTATGTTGGGATCCATTGATCCATGAACTTCCTGACTATCAATTTCCAGAAAACTATATAGGTAACCTGTTGAATATTTTGAATCTAATTTGACTGGGTGTTGTTGCTGGCTATGTCAGCAACAGCGCCCAGTCAAATTAATTTCAAAATATTCAATAGAATGTTTATTAAATGGTAAAGCCATACAATTGGTACATGTCGGACAATTAAGTGTTAAAGATGACTAAATTAAGTCATTTATGACATAATGATTTTAACATCATCCTACATGTTACTTAGTTGATTATGACATCATATGAATGACTGAGGAAATGGATTCATGAATTCGTATCGATGGCCAACCCATTTCGAGCTAAGCTCTACCAACTTTGTATGCACATTTGAACTGATTTTAAAACTTAAAACCCTTAATGGACCTTTCCACTTTATCCATCCATCATATGATGTCATAATCAACTATGTGACGTGTATAAAGGCGTCATAGTCAATGACTTCATTATGACGTCATGAATTATGTAGATAAGTAAGTCACGAACGCATATTTGAAGATGGACTATGATTTGTTGTACGAATTGTATGTCTATTATTCAATAAATATTATGTTGAATATTTTAAAACTAATTTGACTGGGCACCCAGTCTAATTAGTTATAAAATATACAACAGCTTACCTGTATAGTTTTCAGGAAATCGTTGGTTAGGGCATTCAGGGATCGATCAATTCCAACACGGCGAAGTGTGGGTGGAGCTTAACTAGAGGTGGACAGGGCATAGCAAAAAACTGGAAAGGTCATTCCAAGAATCTCAATTTTAAGGTGCGTGGGTGGTTGGTTTTTGATGGGTGGTGGAGGAAGGGAGGGGCGAAGGTGCATGCTTATGCATACGCATACAATTGTGGCCATGATCTGATAATCTGGACATAGATCATCCCTGTGTGATTTGTGGAATTGGAAATGGGCGCTTATTATCTAATTTTTTCCCGTTGTATTGGGCATTTGTTCCACGCACTGCTGTCAGTATTCATGAGGGAGGGAGTAAGTGAGTGAGTGAGGGTGCGTGAGAAATGTTGATGGTTTTTGGATTTCCTACATGCGGAAATGCTCTCACCTGTAGTCACATCCCATATTCTCCTGCCAAGAGATATTCTCTATTGTGTCTACTATTGTGCTCATGTTTGCCATTGTCATTGTCTAATCTGGCATTATGAGACCCTGGAAGGAACCTATTTTGGCTTTAGGATCACTCTGAGAATATCTAATCTTTTTGCTATAAAGGCAAATATATATCTGTCCATTGATTTTCAGAGATAAGTACCGAAAGATGTTGGTAAATGTTGCAATAATTGGCGACTCATTCTTGCATTTTCAATATGTTACTCTCAGCTTTGTCTTGACCTAAACAAAATTTAAAACCTTAAAAAATCTGCAAAGTTTAGTGCTTACATGTGTAGGTAAATTTTAATGCAAACTACTTCACCATAATTTCTCAGTGTTCTTTATTCGTCACACATTCATACAGTCTGCCAGAAAATACTGATTCATGTATATTATTATTATTATTATTATTATTATTATTATTATTATTATTATTATTATTATTATTATTATTATTATTGTAGCTAGAATGCAGCAGAGATCTAATCTTGGTTGCTTATCAACATTATCATTATTTAATGTTATTATGATTGCATTGTGATGCAATTTTGTAAGCTTTGTGATTTCCAGTAACTACTAGGGCTTTAGGCAGTGAATACTCCCCACATTGCACCAGGCAAGTGATGCCTTAATGTTTATAATTGACATTTATCTGGACGAATGTAGGAGTTCATTTGCCAATATTGTCACATAAGCGTACCACCAAACGAAGCTGTATTGCAACTTTGGCTCAAGCATAAACACCACACAACGGAAGATTCCGGAGAATATGTCCTGCGCGAAACCCAAGATACACCCAGTCAAGAGAGACTTTAGAGGTGTGAATACAAATTTAAAGTAGGTAATTATTTTGAAATTGCCAGTATTCTTGTATATACTTGTTTAATTTGGTTCATCATAGATTAGAGCCCACTGGCGGCATACATGTGATTAAGCAATCTATAGCCAGTAATTTCCTGCTAATCACCATATGGTGAGGATTACATATTCAGTATGTCCAAACACTAAATATGTCAGTTATATTATATATTAATACGATTCTATGGCTGGTAAAAGCTTAATATATCATGAATTTGGTCATATTTAGCATGATTAAAATGGTGTCAAATGTGCTTACACTATATCCTAAAATCGTATTATTGAAGTAAAAATGATTGAAATGTGCAAAATGTGGAAAGGGTTTCATTCTTGCATCATGTATCTGTTGAACTGCACGACTGATCATGACATCCATATTATCAGATAAATTCAAAATCCAGAAGCGATTTGAAGGCACTAGAATTGCTAAAATCAGTTGAGCGTTTCAACCGGTGTCTTTATTTATATAGTTCACAAAAATCGCCGTATATGTCTTATAAAATGCTTGTGTTGTGCCGTATATGTCTTACAAAATGCTTGTGTTGTGCCGTATATGTCTTATAAAATGCTTGTGTTGTGCTGATAATATGCATATATATATATAAGAATGAGAATATACTCACGTTTCCAATGCATTTCACTACATACAATTTATATAATTATTATACTTGTTCAGTTTATAATGAACACGGTCGATGGAATCTCAGTAGCTGGATGTGAAGAATGAAAAGTAGGTCACACTGAAGTGACATTGACCTATATTTGTTACGCTACATAACTTAGTCATTCGCTGGTTGAAATCACTAAGTTTTGGAAAACTATATTTTATTTTGTCAATCTAATGGTCTCGATATATTGTTCCTGCATACCATTTTCTATACAGATATTCCGAAACCAGTCGACCACCCCTCCACCCCCCATAGTTGTTATTTGATATTTTATGTAAACATTTGTGCGCACTGTACCTTTTCGCGCAAGGAATTATTAAAAAAATGAAACATATCTGCTAAGAACTTAAAACAATCTTAAATATGTGTATACAGTTTAAGAATTTCAGATGAAATACTCAGATTGTGTACAGTATAAATGATATATTGTGCCTATGTTAGAAGCTGATTTCTTCGAAGTGACCCTATGATTTTTTGCTGTTTGTATCCTTTGTGCTGAGAGTCTTTTGAGGTTTTGCGAATGAAAATGGTGACAGGGATTGTAGAACTTGTGGCAAGTTCTACAATGCCTGCCACTCGCAAAGCATCAAAGGACTCTCAGCGTGAAGGATCAAAACGGCAGAAGAATTATAGGGACACTTCAAGGAAATCGGCTTCTAACATAGCCACACTATATGATTTATACTGCACATAATCTGAGTCAAGGAATCACGACATTAATCATTAGCAAAAATTCTGGTGTTCTTTAAATGTTTTTAATATTTTTTGAATTTCTATTTCCCATCTTCTTGGCTATTGAGCCAATTAGAAGCTATTAGAATCCAAGATCAAATGCTAGTATTGACCCACTAGAAGCAGTTATGCTTAATTCCATATATACAACTTATAGATCTATCAGCCGCAGGGGCGTCGTGCAAGGTGAAAAGTTGGGGGTGCCCATTGGGGTGGGTCAGAGAGGTCCCTAGAAGCAGGGGGTTCTGGGGGTGTTTCTCCGGGAAAATTTTGAAGTTAGATGTTCTGATAAGTGTTTTCCTGCATTCTGAATGATAATTGAGCATCAGAATTGCGCTTTGAGATTATGACTTTTTAACTTTCATATTACCATTGGTAATGTGAAAGTTAAAAAGTCATAATCTGAAAGCATAATACCGATGCTTAGTTATCACTCAGACTGCAGGAAAATATTTCTCAGAACATCTAATTCTCCAAACCTGGACACCTTGAATCACGGTACCGCGTGTGTCACATGTGTGTGTGTGTGTGCGTGCGTGCGTGCGTGCGTGCGTGCGTGCCTGCGTGCGTGCGTGCGTGCGTGCGTGCGTAAATTAAACTGGTTCATAGAGGTATACCATTTGAATCATGCTATTGCGATCTAAGCAATAAGAAACTTTACATATGAAAACAACAAATGTTACTCATGAGACGAGCATTGTTGAGCAATACTCAGTTATTTACAGAACTCAGCGAACAAATAAAGTGCCATGGTCCTACATGCTAAGTACGTGATTGTCATGATTTTACTAGGAAATTGGAATGTAGCACCTGCGGTCATCGAGCTGTATAAACTCTATAGAAGTAGTGATGCTATCGGCGAGAGACAAGATTCCAGAAGTTATCAACAGCTGTTCTGATATCAGATGATTGATTTGTTTTCTCTGCCTGAACTGCAAGGACCATGAGATGCTAAGTCGAGCCTGTGACATTGTACTTTGTACTGAGTTCTTTACAAATTTAAGAGCAGAGAAGTAACGTTCGCACGAGCATGATGAAACAGATAGAGTGAGTATTAGCTTATAAGCACGTCCAACGTTTGGATACAAACTTAGCATCCCACTTTCAACCATGTGTTCATAAATGGATTGAACACAGCTTTGGTCACCTTGCGGCAGAGCTATGTTAAGTGCCTTACAGAAGAGGCTGTATTCCAAATGTATATCTTCTTTGATCAAATCGCTGGGATAAAATGTCTGCAATGTCTTAAGTTTTGGAAATTTTGCAGTTGATGGTTGGATTAAACAATCGGAACAGCACAGGAGTGGCATACCATCAAGACCAAATCTGCATCGTACTGCTGACACCAAAAGATCAATTACTTTAACATGAAGTGAAACTCTGAGTAAAGATTTTCCTGTAACAACTGCTTCATTCTGCCAGTATTGGTCAATGCGCTTTGAAACCTTCTGAACACGTGGTCCAATAAACTCAACATTTATTGATTCAGCCATTGTTGTTGCTTGTTTCCAGTACTTATCAAATCTTTCTTCATTCCATCTTTCAGAGATGTTTGCTATGAGAGCTTCGACTTGAAGAGCAGCAGCGGCAATGTTTAGGGAATTGCATTGCAAGGACTTGGATACAATGTTCGAAAGGCTCAACAGATCTGACATAATGGTCAAAGTCAAACAAAATTCGAAGTCTATCGATTTCATGAGAGAAGCTGTGTGCGCCTCCAGCCGTTTTTCTATCATAGCTGGGATTTTTCATAATTCTTTCTAATGTCTTCTTGACAGTAACAATATTGGCCAAAAGTGTTTTGCAGTTATCAACTCGAGATGCCCATCGTGTTGTCGAGAGGGAATGGAGTGTTTTGCTTCTACCTGTAGATGAATCTTCCTCCTCATCATCAGACTGGATCTGAAGACGTACTGCCTTGAATACAGCATGCTGCTTTGTAGAGCATTGTGTAAACACATAGAGTATAACAATGAACAAAAAATGCGCACACGCTTTCCTCACGAACGCATGCTTGAACTCCAGAGTATTGTCCAGACATAGTTGAGCACCCATCATAACCTTGTCCACAAATGTTGCGAATATCGAGTTCATGTTAATTTAAAATGGCTCGTAAATAATCGAAGAGACCGGATGCTGTCATATCTTCAGTATGTAACAAGCTCAACAAGTCCTCGATAATTTCGCTATGCATGTCAACATATCGAAGAATAACAGAGAGCTGATCTTGTTTGCTGGTATCAGGTGGTGTGTCCAAGCAAACAGCGAAATATTTTGCTTCCTTCACATTAGTGACTATTTTCTCATGTACAACATTTGCCATAGAGTTTATCATCTCATTCTGTGATGTTAATGATGTGTAAGATGGATAACCTTTAGGATTGTTCTTAGATTTGTTCAGGTGATTGGCAAGGTCATCATTCCACTGCGCAACCAAGTTAACTACCTCGAGAAACACACCCGTATTGGCTGAACCTTCCATCTCATCATGACCTCGGAATGGCAGTCTCAAACGTGCCAATGTGTTTGTCACATCAAACAACATTGGCATTATATCATGACGACTCTGATGTTCCGTATTTTCCAACTCAAGGAGACGTTTTCTCTCAATATCGAGCAGTGTCGACAGGTTGTGACTGCATGAAATACTGCCATGATATCATATTTACTTGATGTTCATTTGATCGTGCATGCTTTCTAATCCTTTGTCATTCACGAGAGCTAGATGCCACTGTCGGAAGCCGAGTTTCTGAAATGTTGTATCAGAGATAGTTTTACCAAACACACAAGGGAAACAAAATGCTGCATCATGTTGTTTACTGTATTCCAGCCAGCTTCAGTCCTGAAACCACTGTTTTTTAAATGATCGCTGTTTGCCTGAAATGTTTCCTTTCGGATAGGCATCCAGATGCTCCTGAACAGGACCTTGTCTTATATATTCATCACGAGCAGATCTTTCTTGAGGGATGTCCGAAAACGTAATTTCAGATGCAGTGGGCAGTGGATTAGAGAGTTAATTGTCTTGCTGATGGCGATGTCTCGGGTTCTGGATTGGGTGGATTCACTGGATTGCTCGTGAAAAATCTACTTAACGTTGACTGTTTAGTCTGTTTTTTTCCTCACATTAAGACATGATCCTGAAAATAAATAAATACATTTCTAAGTATAAAGCAGCTGAGTGCTGCAACGTAGTGCCAGGCAAAGGGTCTCGGTACCTTGGTACCTTTAAAAAATATAGCATTTCTTAGAGCATACGGAATGACAATCTGTCATATTTAGACTCTAACTATAAAAAATTGTCATTCCTTATGATCTAAGAAACGCTATGTTGATATGTATTCTGAAAGTAATTTACCCAGAAGTGTTTGCTATAGGAGGCAGAAATGACTTTCAGGCAAATTATTTTCAAAATATGCCACATCACTTCGAGATATACTTCCCTTGAAGTTAAGCGAATACGTTTAATTGGTGAAAGAGTTAATGATTGCCACTCTATGTAGTTGTCTACAGTCAGACTTGTCCATAGCGACCACATACTTTTGGTGGTGACTAAAAGAAGGTGGCTTCTTAAAATTGGTGGCTTCTTAAAATTGGTGGTTGTAAAGACCATGATGACCATCTTTTTACAGCAAAAGCTAAACATCCAGTGATATGCCTTGTATAAATCACATGACCACATCGCAACACTCAGGCCAACAGCTTCCAGTCAAATTAATTTCAAAATACTCAACAGAATATTTTTTATGTTGTAATGAATTCTTCGTATCTGGTATTTCGGGTTCAAAGGGTTACGTCTTTATACACATAATGTTCAAAGTAGTAAGGTTTATGGGATCACCATGACCGTGACCTTTTGACCCCAAATTTATCACACCTTCGGCACGCGGATCCTTCCACACAGGTCTAATCAAGATATCTCCAGTATAATCATTCACAAATGTGTCTTTCAGCCATATTGTTTTCAGAATATTGTCTCATCTTGTTGCTGTGGCCTTGACCTTGGACTTTTCGACCCTAAATTCATCACACATATTCATGATTCTGCAGCCAACCTTTCTCCCACGTTTGATTACTGTATATAAAACACTTGAAATGACAGCCCAAAATAAGATTGGATATCAGTGACTGACTGACTGACTGACTGACTGACTGACTGACTGACTGGACTGACTGACTGACTGAATGACTGACTGGACTGACTGACTGACTGACTGACTGACTGACTGACTGGCTGACTGGCTGGCTGGCTGACTAAGAGTCATGGGTGGCAGCGAAAAATGGGGAAAGGTTTTTCAGCTTTT
Source organism: Chaetoderma sp. LZ-2023a (assembly GCA_034401795.1). Classification (NCBI taxonomy): domain Eukaryota; kingdom Metazoa; phylum Mollusca; class Caudofoveata; order Chaetodermatida; family Chaetodermatidae; genus Chaetoderma; species Chaetoderma sp. LZ-2023a. Next base: position 135,035,146 of record CM067371.1, on the reverse strand, counting down.
TCATTCGCCATACCTATGTTGCTTTAAGAGATAACAACTGGCATTGCCCTTCAAAGCCAGGAAAGTAACATTTTTCAAATTTATAGCAGCAATGACATTGGCAATTTTAGATCAATTTCCACCACTGATAAGAAAATGTATGTCATCTAAAGAATCGAAAATTGTCAAAAGGAAACAACTAACACAGAATACGCAGAAGGCCAGGATCCAACACAAGTGATGAACACGATGGGGGAGATATTATTTAATTCCATGCAGTGACATGCCCATCAACTAATATGGTATAGCCAACAACCTTGGTAGAGTGACCTACTGGTAACTAAGCTGAGAACTTTCACCAAGTCGACTTGACATTCACCAACAGATATCTTGAAAATAAACAACTCGATGTCTATCCATGTAGACGGGTTTGTTCACATAATGAACTATTTTCCTCCTATTCCTGAGGATCTTGGTAGAGAGCGGTGAAGCACTTAATTGCACTCAGTGGCAAAACATATATTGTTTTTTCTTCTTATTTTATTATTACATGTAGTAATATTCTCACAAGTCGACATTATAGTTTGTTAGTAAATACAATATGGATGCCTCCACAAGAATTATATTTTTGCAAAGAAATGGAACTGTATTACGATAGAAAGAATTATTAACGCTTTCTCAAAAAATTAATTTTAATGTGACGTACAAGAGAATCCGTGCATTTGTTTGATGCTTTGTACATCATGATGTCTTGATTTCTAACATAAAGATTAGTTTGTGTATATGTACTTCCGTGTGCTGTTAAATCTGAAGGTAATATTATAATTATTGGGTTTTTTAACAGGTGATATGCCAATGGGTCTGTTCTGCAGCGTCATTCCCGCAACAGGACAACGTCGAGGATCACGGTTAATAAAACGTGATGTCACAATGCCCTTTGACATGGAGCTGTCAGTTCATGATGGACACCTTCCTTTTGAGACTATCAGTCGTGTAGAATATTCTGTAAGTCTGTCAGAGTGTGGTTGATCATGAAGTAATGGACCTTTGCATTTTAGCTATGCCACGCCCATCACTAGCTAAGCTCCACCCACACCTCGCCGTGTTGGGATTGATTGATCCCCAAATGCCCTAGCTATCAATTTCCTGAAAACTATACAGGGAAGCTGTTGAATATTTTGTAACTAATTTGACTGGGTACAGTTGCTACCTATGGCAGCAACAGCGCCCAGTCAAATTAGTTTCAAAATATTCAACATAATATTTATTAAATTGTAAAAGCAAACAATTTGTACAACAACGCATAGACCGTCGTCAAATATGCATTCGTGACGTACTTATCGATGTCATTCATGACGTCATTCATTATGATGTCATTGTACACATCACGCAGTTCATTATGACGTCATACGATGGGTGGGTACTCGGGAAAGGTGAATTAGACAGGATGTGCAGTTTTCTAATTTCTTCAGTACATTTCTAGTGCTTTCCACAGTAGAGAGGTGGCATGACTATGTTCTAAATACCCATACCATTGATCTATTTATGCCCATAGAGCTGTTCACATTATTTTATGATTATTAATGCTGACTAGAGTAGAGATAGAATCAAATGTCACATGTAACATATTCACGACTCAAACAATCCATTCCTCAATAAACACTAACAGCCTTGGATTAAAAACCTGAGAGTCTACATTTAGAAATTCAGAATGTTGCATGTGTGCGAGGGTGTGTGCATGTGTGCGTGCGTGCGTGCGTGCGTGCGTGCGTGCGTGCGTGCGTGCGTGCGTGCGTGTGTGCGTGCGCTGGAGTGAGAAAGTGAGTGAGCATGCGTGTGTGCTTGTGTGCATGTGCATGAGCGTCTGTGCATTACTATGATTAATCCGTGCTAAGTTTTAAGATTTTTCAATAGTTTATTAGAATCTAATAACCTTTATGAACTTAATAATAAACTAGTATCTTTCTTCCAGGATGCTGGCTTATGCGGTGCTGATGTCAAACGTTGGTACATGGCTAAAGGAGTGACACGTCAGGAAATCGAAGTTGACAATGGTGTGTGTGGTACACTTTTTTTGCCTTCAGGTAATTAGATATTTAAGAGTTCTGTGATATTACGAGAATAGATGTATTTGCTTAGGATTGCACAGCTAAAACGTATTATCCGCTCACCCATTTTTACTTGGATAAAGTGATTCTATGTGAAATATTAAATCATTTCTTACCGTTCATCCATCATTTAAACAAATGGATGAAGCCAGTACACCAAGAAATTGGTAAACATTAAATTTGATAGATTTCCTATGCAATGATTCCAATTTCACTTATAGGTCTGGAACCCCAACTTGTATCAAGATAGCTATGCCTTGAATTCGTGTTTTCTTTCTGTTAAGGTGATGGTCCATTTCCTGGTGTTATTGACATGTTTGGCTCAATAGGAGGCATAGTGGAATTTCGTGCTGCGCTGTTGGCCTCCAAAGGATTTGCATCACTCGCATTGCCGTTTTTCAATTATAAAAGTCTACCAAAATACATGACTGAACTTAAATTAGAATATTTTGAAGTAAGTATGCTGTGGTTCACCACCAACGAAGTTAGGAACTACAATTTATTAGGCATATATGAGCCACGATCACCTATCCTCAAATTAAAATAATCTACAGATTTTATATTTAATTTCCATGAACATCTTTCTGTAAAGAAAAGATCTTCATAGTTGCAGCATGCTCATGTGCATTATAAAAATAGCCAATAAGCGTACCGCAATGGAAATAGCCATTAAGTGGGCCACTATAGCTTTAAATAGCTTTAAGGCACCAACTAAATAAAAGCACAATTTTAACATACCATGGAGAAGACAAAGGATGTCACTATGAATTCAGTATTAGGCATTGTGGAAACCTTGAATAAATGATTCCTAAGCGAATTTCATCAGATTGGCCATCTGCTTATCATATATAAAACGTGTACGTTTGAAAGGTCAGTAAAATGAACAGATTTTATTATTCTGTAAAGACAACGCACGTAATAAAAAAGTAAACATGCTGAATCTTACGCTGGATATTTACAAACTACTCTGGTAATTTTGTTTCTCGATATATTTCTTAATAAGTGAGGATGTCCTGATTTAACAAAAATTTAAAAAAAGAAATCCACAATTAAACAATTTTTGTACTGCTAGGACATTGGGTGACCATCTTTTATTTTTGGGAACAAATTTGTCTTGGCCTTTAATTGGACTGAAATCGTCCACTTGAAACCAAAATTGTGTGACGATAGCTATTACCAAGTCCATCTATATATTCTAGCTAGATTATTGTATGGTTATAATCTCTGTATATTACAGAAATACAACACGAATGATCTTCAGACATTGGACTTGCGCAGCTATAACATCAATCAACTGCAAACACAACACCGCAGATACTTTATACGTTTGGTTGTGGGTATTTGATTATAATGATTTGTTGCCACTGAATTCTTCTTGTTGTTATTATAGGATGCCAGTAAGTGGTTTTCAGCTCATCCTCTGACTACCTCTGATGGTATTGGTGTCATCGGTGTCTCTAAAGGTGCAGAAATTGCTTTGCTTATGGGAGTTCACTGTCCTGAGGTATTTGCCGTTTCAAGATGGCACTAACTGCATAGTACCCATCCACCATAGATCGGTAGGCTGCAGTAACCGCCACTATTACAACAATTAATGCCATGATTACATCTTCGAAATTTTATGCATTTTATAACCTCCTATAATAGCTATGCTGCTGCTGCCACTACTACTACTACTACTACTACTACTACTACTGCTGCTGCTGCTGCTGCCGCTGCTGCTGCTGCTGCTGCTGCTGCTGCTGCTGCTGCTGCTGCTGCTGCTGCTGCTGCTGCTGCCCATTACTGTTATATCAACTGGTTAAGATTCCACTTCACAGGTCAAAGCTGTGATCAGCATCAATGGTCCTCCATTTTATAGTGCGGTTGACCTACAGCATTACGATAAGACGATTCCTGGCTATCTGTGAGTACTACTCTTAGCAGTATATTAACAGTGATATGGTGTGAAGGATATCTTTTATATATATATTAAATAATTAATCAACAGAATTCTTATTCGTAACTTTATTTAATTATTTAATTACATAATTATGAGGTATAAGCGATTTCATCTGAGAAACCTATTTGTGTGTAGAGTTGGTTAGAACAGCTCAGATGCGGTTTATAAGCTTAACATCGTGATATTGCAAGAATTGAGATGATGGCTCAAAATATGATATAAGAGTAACGATTTACCATTCTAAGAATGTGTGCTGTCAGCAGCTTTTTTGTTTAGCCCATGTAGATGGAGGGAGGGGTGACGTGGAGGGGTTGGGGTGGGCGGGTGGTTTGATGGGTGGGTGTGTGGGTGGATAGATGATTAGATTGATGGATGGAGGATGGATGGATGGGTGTGTGTGTTGGTGGATAGATGATTAGATTGATGGATGGAGGATTGATGGATGGATGGATGGATGCATGCGTGCATGCACGGATGGGTGAGCGGGCGTGTGCTTGGATGGATGGATGGATGGATGAATGAAGTGAATATATAAGGTTTTCCGACTTAATGTGACCATGTATGTAATTCCTCTGAGGAAGAGGTTGGGATATTTTGGTATTCTTCGTAAAAATCATATACTAGGGGAAAATGCAAAAAATTCCTGTTTCTCATTCCTTTTTTCGATTATAAGCTTTTGCTTGTTCGATGTAATTATTAGAAATGATTATAATAGTGATTACAATATCGCAAATATATATCTTCCTGTTATAGATTAATCATCTGACATCTGATAATATGTATATACCAATGCATCTAATTTATGAATTCATTTCCTCAGTCAATCATATGACGTCATAATCAACTAAGTCAAATCAACGAAGGATGGTGTCATAATCATTACGTTATTAATGACTCGATTTAGTCTGTTATAAATGCTTAATAGTCCGTCATGTTGAATAAATTGTATGTCTTTACTATTTAATAAACATGTTGAATTTGTAAAAAATAATATGATTGAGCGCCAACAGCATGTTACATGTATAGTTTTCAGGAAATTGATAGTCAGGGAGTTCAGGGATCAATCGATCCAAATACGGGCGAAGCGTGGATGGAACTTAACTTGGGATGGGCAGGGCATAGCTAAAACTGGAAAGGTCCATTCCTCTACCTTGCCTCATGTTTTGATGATATTTCACTATTTTTGTGTACTTCACAGTGGCGATCTCAGCAAGCTTGTGTATACAGATAATGGGCTTATTATGAAGCACTTGATGTCTTCAGCGGATAATAGTGTACTGTATGAGGTATGCTGGCAATAGTCTGTGTGATGTCGTAATCAAATATATCACCTGTTCGATGATGTCACAAGCAAAAGATGTATGTCCACGCGAAAAGTGCGTGTCTGAATTGTATTGTTTTAAACAGTTCAACAGCTTACATGCGCAGCTGCCTTGAAAGTTGGATTCTGGTCCAAAGTGTTACATATAATTATAGCGAACGCAGTGAGCGATGGCGTGGCGCTTAAAAAATCAACAGAACATTAGACAGGGAACCATGCTAAAATACATAGACTGTGCAACTGAGAAAACGTCGTTTCCGGTTTCCGGTTTTTTGGTTCCGGTTTTGGCTTATGGTGGGGGTGAAATACGATCTCTACTTTGTCAATGAGATCTTTGGCCATCTGGGATTTGACAAATCATCCAAATCTTAAAGGACTATTTATTAGCTCACCTGGTCCGTCCCTCATCCATCCATCCGTCCGTCAACCTTTGATTTAAAACACTAGGCTACTCCTCACTTGGGTGATTTCAACCAAATTTGGCTGGAAGTACCCTATGGTCGTAGGCTCCAGAATTTCCATTTGTAATTTTGATTCCTCAATTTTTTGGGTCAAAATCTAACATTTTATTAAACAATTTACCGGAAATTGTCAAAATGCTTCTTCCCCTTACCATTTCAACCGATTTCAACCAAATTTGGCTAAAAGGACCCAATGGTCGTAGGCTCCAGAACCTCCATTCAGAACTTTGATTCATCAATTTTTTTGTTTGAAAAATGTACTGGAAATTGTCAAATTGATTCTTCGCCTTACCATTTCTGAGTGATTTCAACCAAATATGGCAGAAAGGACCCTATGGTCATAGGCTCCAGAACTTCCATCCAGAATTTTGATTCATCCATTTTCTGGGTGAAAATCTGAGATTTTATGAAAAGTGTACTGGAAATTGTCAAATTGCTTCTTCTCCTTACCATCTTGACCGATTTTATCCAAATTAGGCTGAAAGGATCCTATGTTAGAATTTAAAATTTCAAAATAAATTAAAAGGTGAACTGGTGTTGATATTTCAACAGATTTGGTGGACGATGGTGCTCTCATAGACAGCAGCAGCATCCATCAAAATTGTTGAAACATCTACACCAGTTTCCTTGCTTATTGACACGGTAAATGATAACATATTGACATCTGAGAGAATAAGACGCAACCCTTATTCTAAGATCTAATATCTTGACCTGATATGTTATATAGGATGAGATGAGGGCCAAGGTGCTACTACTTTTATCTATGGATGACCATTGCCTTGACCCACTTGTTCATATCAAAACAGTTGAAGCATTATCTCCTGAACAGCGACGACTATTTGAGATTGTGCAGTACTCAGGTGCTGGGCATCTTCTGGAGCCACCATATTCACCACTCTGTACATTTTCATACCATTCATCCATTAGTAAGTATTAATAAGATACAGCTCCACATCGTGCTCTCTCTCTCTCTCTCTCTCTCTCTCTCTCTCTCTCTCTCTCTCTCTCTCTCTCATTTCTTCTTCATCCCTTTCTTTCGCTCTCTCTTTCTCCCTTTTGTTAATCCTTCTTTAAAACACCGGGGTGGATGTTAATAACCGCTTTAGACTATAACATGCAATCGCCGTTACTCTAGTATTACCCAATGGATCCAATGACAACATCCATTACTGTCTCCGTTGTGGCATGTTGGAGTTAACGTTAACTGCAGCATCCATTCCTGTGTCCGGTATGGCATGCTTGAGATAAACATTAAGGACATCCTCCATTTCTGTCTCCGGTATGGCATGTTTGAGATAAACGTTAATGTCAGCATCCATTTCTGTCTCCGTTATGAGATGTGGGAGATGTAGTCTCCAGGGGTATGCGCTGGTCCTTTTGATTCCACCGCGCTGCGGCAGCGCATGTGTATGGGGTGTTGGGGCGAGGCTGCTGGTTAGCTGCAGATCTCGGGGTTGCGGATCTAGTGTTGCGTGTCTCCAGATTATACAAAGACCAACTTCGTGAGCTGGTGGAACATTCACATTCCAGTGGGGCCGTGCGACCATCATCGCGGAAATTGACCAACACCGTATCATCCCGGCTGTTTGTGTCACCGGTGTGGCGGTCCATTTACTCAATTAGAGTGGGGACATTATAAAATACATAACTAATTAATATTGCACAGCCAAACAATGGTACGTGTTTGCTGCTATGAGAGAGAAATTAAGTACATAGGACTAAGTTGGTGTTTTGTTTTAACATGGTTCTCGTCAGAGGTACCTCACCAATCTCTGATCTGTATAATCAGTGAGGTATTCCCCGCAAGGGAGGGTCCTAACGCGGCTACTTAGGCAATTTAATATAAACTATATTAACCCCTAGCACAAATATTATTTATTGCGAGAGGAAAGTGCCTGGATGGTAAAAAGGGCCACTCTTATTCAAACTATGCTATGGTGTGTAAAATGGGTCAAGCTACTGAAATTATAAGTTATAGTGATGCATGCTGTTCTACGTGAATATGGGGTGGATGATTTCTGCAGAATTCAACACTGTCACCTTATGCAAGTTAAACGATACTGTATTGGTAGTTACCGCTTTATTTATGTGGTCCTTCTGCTAGATGATATCCTAACATTTAGTTTTTAGGTTCATGTCAAGTTTAAGCCGCACGTGGCTGTGTGTTCTAACTATCTTTAACATATAAGCCTGACTGGCGAGAATGCTCGGTGTCCATATGATCACCCTCACGGAGCATCCCCTCTCAGTGAGACAGTGTGCGGACATGCCACATGGTGGCAGCTTCAGAATCATATAACGACACTCACTACCGCATATAACAGGACAGGGACATTACACAAGCATTAAAAGCACATATGTTTATTTTGGGGAGTAAGAGACAGATATCAAACTATGGTGGCCTTCCCATGAGTCACCTGTAGAGTTAGATGGAGATCTGTGTCCTGTCCGTCATCTAGCGTGTCGGGGGCGGATCGTGTGGGATCCGCACCCTGGGACTAACATTTACCTGTCTTTGGGGTTATATAGATTTCCCAGAGATGCACTGCAGGCCAGTAAATATAATATAATGTTTTCGCAATGCTTCCTACTTACTTTGGCATGGTTATTTAAGTATCTGTAGATACAGAGGGGATGTTTGCGGTCATCGACACTTTGATTCTAACCACTCTGAAACCCCAATGGTTTCAAAGTCAGCCCTAACCATCGTGACGGAGGGAGTCCAGACAATTATTAAGGTCTAAGCCTGGAGGCGCCTATACAGAGACAATTAGTCATTTATTCACAAGAATTTAGGAGGCTCTATGGTATATGGCCAATTTATATAACCTTGCCAGTGTGCGGTGTTACATATCCGCTACTCCCGGAAAAGAGACGTACACAATTGCCTTCTATAGAGCAATCGTTCCTAACTGCTTATAAACTTATCCTATCAAGCTAAAATAGCCAGGTTTAGTCGGCCAGTGAAAAATTGATGCTGTTGGGGAACAAGGTGGTGCGGTTGTTGTTGCTGTATAGTGTAGCCTAGCGAACTGCGGGCCAAGTATTTTATATAAAATAAGCAAAACACATAACTAACTATCACAGTACAGTCAAAATATTAGGTCACACGACCTTGATTGTAAACATATTAATATGATAATACAATCACGGAGTACCTGTTAGTCATCGGTACGGAAAAGGTTCTAGAGTCACTGTGGTTGAAGCATTACATTTCTGAGGCGTGAGATGGCACGATGCTGAAGTTAGCTGCTAGGAGTATATCTGCAGGCGAACTGTCTGATGCGACTCACTCTCAAGAACGGTTAAGAAGAATTGTTGTGGATGCGGGTGGCTGGTAGCTAGTCACGTTTACTCACAGATAGGGTAATTTAAACGGTGGTTGGAAAGTCCCGTACTGGTGCAGATTTTTGTAGCTGCCCTGTAGTTATGAAGGGCTACAGTTTAAAGTTATTTGATGCAGATGCATCCTGATGGATCACAAGACGTGAAGCACCGCATAGCTCATGTGGTGCATCAGGCAATGTTCCAACTAGACTGCGGTAAAACTGTTCAATGCTGAGCACGAAACGTGTACGGAATTTGAGTCACCACTCTTTAGCGTGGCTCGGCAGATCTGGCGAGTTATCTATCAAAAACACCACTCGTCCTACATACTTGATGAGGTCTTACATCGGGGCCGAGAGGCCCATCCGCAAAAAGGTCCCTCTGCGGTGTTGGTAGTGGGGGTGCCTTACTATAATTTAGTTCTTGCCCCGGATGATATCTTTTCTGGGAGCTTCCAAAAACTAGGTGCGGCTGTGTTCCAGAGACGAGGTTGAAATCCTATTGGTACTGTAGTCCGCTATTAGGTGCTTGATCTACAGTTAGCAGTTGCCCCACGACTCGGTCCGCTCTGGCCTAACACAACCTTCCACCTTTTCTCTGCTCTGCCCTGCCCTCGATTCTGAATTTTTTGCTCCTTTTATACTAATCGTGACGTCATAGCTGGAGTGCCATAACCAATCAGCACGCGAGTTCTGAAGCATGGAAAGCGATCACGTGATACGCTATCCTCCCTATTCACTAAGTACATGCACACGCCTATGGCTTTTAGAGCAATATTTTGAACGGAATCAAACATGAATAACTCAGCCATTTCTGGACCGATCTTAAAATAGTAAAAAGATAATGATTGATACCAAGAACGACGAGGAGGGTATATTTTAAAGGAATTACGTGTACCGGCTCGGTACACTACAAGATGGCGTTATCTCCAACACTAACGCACGTTGGTAGGCAATCTCTGATGCCTCGCATGTGTGCTAGGCGATCTCACGGACTTTGTTGTGCTTCGGATGTACCCTGTCCGGTCATTTGGTACCCAGACGAGGTGGGACGGCCCGTACCTGACTGGTCGATCCATGCTACACCGATAAACATTAACGGCAGTACACATTTCTGTCTCCGTTATGGCATGTTGGAGATAAACATTAAGGGCAGCCTCCATTTCTGTCTCCGTCATGGGATATGGGAGATGAACACTAATGGCAGCACCCATTTCTTTCTCGGTTGTTAAACGCAGCTCCATTAAGGGATGCTGTATGCTGGAGATAAACATGAAGAGTAACTTAAATTCAACACCATTCACCTGACACCATTCACACTCTAGAAATATTTCTAATTCTAATACTCACTTGTGGTCTGAAATTTGGCAATGTACATGTATTAATGTGTTAATCTCTATGCAATAATATTTGTTATAAGTAATAAGTTGCTATAATCATACAAGTCCTGAATTCTCCAAAATCTGTTACTACTAAAACGGATCATATCTATGACCACTTGTCAATATTTTCTTTTACAGTGCAATTCGTGGTTTGGGGAGGTAATGTCAAGCAACATGCAGAGGCACAAAATCATTCATGGACACGGATGCTGAGCTTTTTAACAGAAAATCTTATGCCATGAAATGTTGTCTAATATGCAAAGGCCCTAGTTATATGTATTGAATGGCATTCTGTTACCGTTTTACAGTGCAGAGGAGTCTTTATCAGCCGTTTCTAAATAAGATTTTCTGTTTATTAATGTGTCTTTTCCATCATTCATGCCATAACGTCCCCCATTAATTCCATAAAGCAGGCTTCACCCACACTTTCCCCTTTTCCGTCAGGTAAATCCACGAGATAAGTCCAGCGGTAACTCTATAGTGGAAATAAAAGTGGATAGAAATATCACAAAGCATCTCTACATGGTCACTGTAACAAAAATCATCTCTACACGTCTTCAGAATGAAGCACACTATCTAGCTCATCTGTTCTCAGAAAGAAGAGAAAGGCCAATGCCACTTCATAGCGAAAGAATAGTAGAACAATAGAAACAGCAGCGATTGGCCAATGCAATAAACTTAAATTCTATTCTTTAGGGCTGTTGCTACAGGTGGTAGCAAACTAATTATGCAGTCTAATCGTTTTTACTAAAGTCATGGAGACACATTTCTATTGGGGGCCAATGTATAGCAAAATACTTGATTTATACAATACCTGCTGTCAATCATTTAATCAATCATAGCAAAAGAATAATAGAAACAGCTCATATTGGCTGAGGTAATAGACACGCAATTCCAATGAACATGCACACACTGAGAAAGGGGATACGTATTATAAGTACAGCTTTTTACTGTGTGTGTTTGGTGGGGGTGGCGTGTGTGCGCGTGTGTGTTTGTGTGTGTGTGCAGGTCGTGTAAAGGAAGCATGCTCGGAGAAAATGAAAAATGGACGGAGATGAACGACCGCATGCACGCACACACGGATGCGTGCATGTGTGCGTACTTGTATGCATGCATTCATGTGAGCGTGCGTAAAGGACGCAAGCATGGTGTGTGCGTGTGTAAGGGAAGCATGCACGGATAAAATAAAACATGGATGGAGGCATGAACAAATGCACACACGCACATGCATGCGTGCATAAGGGAAGTATGCATGGATAAAATGAAATATGAACAGAGACATGAACGAACGCATGTACGTGCAGATGTGTGAATGCGTGTGTGCGTGGATGCTTGCATGCGTTCGAGCGTGCACGTGTTCAAGCGTGCGTAATAAATATAAATATTCAGCAGTTTTACATTCATCTCCATCAGTTGAAGAATTAAATTGAATGTTTTGTGCTTAATGAATGCGTCATTTCGGCGCATTTCCTTTAATACGTTTATGTTATGTTCGTGCTATGCAATAGGTAGGTTGCGGTATTATGCATATGGGCTCATATCTTATGACCTAATATCTGTTTTTAGAGAGTTAATCCGGAGTAACACCATACTTCAGTTTGGCATTATTCCGGATTGACTCTCTCGTGGGAGAACACGGCCTTCGTTAGTCACTCATAAATGTTTATTCTGGGCTGTTTCTAAAAATGTATTGATCTGATCAGATTTTAAGACAATGGACGACTTGCCATACAAGAGGATTTCAAACCTTAGCCGTGATCTGGACAAATGAATCCTGATCCGGATTGGATCAAATCGTGGATCTATGGAAATCTTAGAATCTACTAGTACTTATGATCCTTCAAGCCAAATTTGAAATCTGAAATCCGTCAAGAAGTTGAGGAGATGCGTTTTGACACATTCTGGTAAATTATTTTAAAAATCAAAGATTTAAAAGTCTGGACATAGTAATCATTACAAGTAAATAACTACACACACAATTGTACTCCTTTGCTAGGAAATGAGCAAAATAATACAGTACATAGAACCAAACCGGTGTCCTTTCTCCGTGGGCTTGCCTGAGGTACCTCACAGATTCGTAAATCCAGCGAGGTATCCTCGTATGGGAGCATCCCAACGAGGCTGTTTAATAGTTTAATATAGACCAATTATACCCCTAACACACACAACATAATATTGTTGTGAGAGGAAAGTCCCTCACGCAGGCCTCCGTCACAGGAAAATGCCTTCAACGCCGAAGCGGAGGAAAAGAGCTGGCAAAAATGGTCACTCTTTTGTTCAACAAAAAATCATGTGCAGTGGGTCAATCCTAGTGAGATTATAATTAATGTGATGCACGCTGGTTTACGGGTCAGATGACTTCAGGTAGGTCCAAAGATACTGCATTGGTAGTTGCCGCTTTTATTTATGCAAGCCTTCTGCTAAATTCTAACCTAACATTTAGTTGTTAGATATGCTTCCAAGCTTTGGCTGCAGGTGGCAGGGATTCGTACCTATCTTTTGATACATAAGTCTAACTGGTGAAGATGTTCGGCTTCCCGAAGGTTGCCCCACATAGCATCTTCCTCAGGAAGACAGCATGCAGACATGTTATGGAGCGAATGCTCCCGAAACACATAACAATCCGGTCACGTATCGCCCCGCAACCACATATAACATCACTAGGACAATTTACAGTTCACATAAGCAATTTTTAGAAAGCGCAATATTGTTTTTATGGTGGGGAGTACGAGTCAGATATCCGTCGCTAGTGACCTAGTATGTTCTAAGACCGCACCCAGTCATCATATCGAGTTGGATGGAGATCTGCGTCTCATCCGTCACCCGTGTGTTACGGAACTAACATTTACCTGTCATTAGGGTTAAGTTCCAGAATGCCCGGAGATTCACTGCAGGCCGGGGTTACATAATATAAGTTCGTCTTGCTTCCTACCATGGTGGGGGTATCTAAGATACAGGGGTATTGTATGTGAAATCGACACTAGTTTTCACTGCTCAGAAACCCCGATAGTCTCCCACAGTCGGATCCTGCCAACGTGTCGATTGGGAGTCCAGACAATTATTAAGCCTTGCGGCTGGCGGAGCGTAGAAAGAGACAAGCACTCGATACTGATAAGAGGGGCCAATATATTTGGCTAATTTATACAATCTAGCCGGTGTGCGGTGTTACATGTCCGCTACAGCCGGAAAAGAGGCATACACAATATGTCTCTTACGGAGAGAATGTCGCTAACCACTTTAAACCTATCCTATCGAGCTAAAATAGCCAGGTTTAGTCGGTCACATGTCAGGCTCGAGCAATGTGAGCATGATCAGTGACCTCAGTGTAAAATTGAGGCTTGGGGAAAAAAGTGATGTGGATATAATGTTGCTGTACAGTATAGCTTAGCGTACTGGCGTCCTAGAGTTTTTATATAAACAAAACAAAATAACTAGGATGGCTACTTGCCTTATACATAACTAACTAGTACAGTGCTAACAGTATATCAGGTCATAGGACCTTGCAGTACTTGTTAGTTGTAAGCATGCCGAAATACAGATAATATATACAGTATGGTCCAAAAAATATAAAAATGCGGTCTCTCGACTGGAAAGATACCTATTGGTCATCAGTACCTATTGCCGAATTAATGAATAGCACAATAGTATAGTTACTTGAGTACCTATTGGTCATCGGTATGGTAAGAGTTCATAAATCACTGTAGTTGATGCGCTACAGATAAGTAGCGTGAGGTGGCATGATTCTGAAGTTGCTGGGAAGATTTCCGCTGGCAGATTGTTGATGCGGCTTACTCTCAAGACGGTGAAGAAGAACAGCGGTAGAGAGATGTGCATTAGATAGTCAGAATAACTAATACATGGATTTACACAGTAAATTGAAAGTGTCCATCCGGCGATGGTAGTTTGAAAGTTGCCCGTAACAAAGAGGGCTACAGTTGTAATTAAATATTAAATATGTACATTACTGGGTGCACAGTGTGGGATACATCGTATAACTCTTGCGGTGTACCGGGCAGAGTCCCACCAAACTGTGGCCTAAAAGTTAATTAAACACACGACATGCTGCGTGGAAGTTTGTTACCACTTTTCAGCGTGGTCCGGAAGATCCAGCGAGTTATCCACCAAGAATCACAGTGGCTCTACATCATGTAGAATTTACATCGGGCCCACAAGGCCCATCCGCAGGGAAGCTGCTCTGTGAGTTGTTCCGGATAGGGAGTTCTTCTTATTTATTTAGTTGCCCTCGGTTGGCCGTCCGAGGGCTTACAAAAACTTATTGTTGCGGATATAAGGTTGATCACTGGCGCAGGAGATCTGAATTCCGAAGCGCACTGCTGCGGTGTAGGATACTACAGTCAGTAAGCTGTTAGCCTACGTCTAGCACTGCGCTGGTCCAGCAACCTTGCTGTCGGCTGTTCCTCGCCGAAGTGCTCTCGATTCTTGATTTTTGGCGCCTTTTATACTACTTGTGACGTCAGAGGCAGGAGGCCCCAGCCAATCATCGGGCGAGCAGTAGCCAATCAGCGTGCAGCTAAAAAT
This sequence comes from Chaetoderma sp. LZ-2023a, assembly GCA_034401795.1. Lineage (NCBI taxonomy): Eukaryota > Metazoa > Mollusca > Caudofoveata > Chaetodermatida > Chaetodermatidae > Chaetoderma > Chaetoderma sp. LZ-2023a. The sequence continues at coordinate 135,020,088 of CM067371.1, read as the reverse complement.
GGTGACGTGGCGATCACGTGATCAGCGCATTCCCTATTCACTTAATACATACACGCGATTACAACATTCAAGCAATATTTTGAAATTAATTTTAGTGAGCCATTTATGGATAACCTAGCCATTTCTGGTCCGATTTTAAAAAGGTAAACAGTTTTGAAATTCCCGTTTCATATCGGTCCTGATCGGTACCAAGAACGATGCGAATTGAGTTATTTGAAGAAATCACAAGTACGAACTCGGTACACTATAAGCATACACTCCTAATACTGACACGTGTTGCCATGGAAGCTCTGACATGCGCGCTATGCGTGCTTACGGACTTCTCTCAGAAACCTCTCTCATATGGCCCTATGCACACGTGCTATCCTACCCAGGGGCGTGCTTGAAATGTACCCAGAGCGGTCGTCCCGTACCCAGCCTAACTGGGAAAGTCCGTACCCGTCCGTCCGATTCGCGCTACACCTGGCACCTCATGGTTGTAGGTCTACCACGAAATATCCCGGTCATCTAACCTTTTACAACGAGTCTTACGTTTTTGCCCCTGTACCCCTGAGGGGATGAACATATCCAATTCATGAATTTGATTGACAGGTGACAGTGAAACTCGGACATCTCAGACACGCACTTCTATCCCAGGCTGACTCCAACATGCAACTTTTTGTTCTAGATGTTTGATTTTGTCACCATGCAACTCCTAACCGACACAGAATGTTGAAATTGTCAGTGTCCACCAGAACAGAAAGATATATAAAGAATTGCCAAATTTCATTGGAAGTCCATTAAGTATTTCCTTATAAATCCCACATCAATGTCGGGCATGTCTTTTTGTGCCACCCGATACATAATACAGATATAATGTTCTGTGACAATATAAAAATGATATTTGTTATTTTCTGATACCTCTTGTTGGAAACTCTCCCAAATCAGAAAACCAATGTTGCTATTTTGGTGGAACGGTTTTTGATGGCCATGTTGACGTTTTAAAACTGTTCTAGTTTCAAAATTTCCATTACTTTCTTCAACATTTATAAACATGTTACTTATATCCTTATCTTACATCTATACAAAGTCAAATCAGGTAAATATGTTATTGTAATTATGCTATGATTGACCGTATCACTATACTACCTCATTAAAGTTATAAACAAAATGGCATTTAAACAGCCGAGACATCCCGCAACTTTTATAAACATTTTACTAGCTCCAAACCACCACTTTCCATCTACAGTTCCTACTAGGGCTCTACATGTTTATCATTCACTCTTGCCCTTCCCTCATTGCCGCGTGTTACTGGGCTTCTGCAATATGCATAATCGATAATGGATAACGACCTAATCTGTTATCGTGTGGCAACTGAATTATTCGATCGCTATTTCCACATGCCGGTGATGCATAAACCTTTCTCTCTACGGAATCTTCAATTGCTCTTGAAGAACATTTTAATACAACTACTATCATTTACCATCTATTATTACCAGAACAATATACCCACGTGGCTAATTACTTACATGGTAATTTTCTGGCTGGCGATGTCGAACCAAACCCATCTCTATTGCGCACCTCAACGTATGCTATCTTAAAGACAAACTTCATCTTGTAAAAGCTTTAACATTGATTGCCATTACCGAAAGCCATCTAACAGCATATATCAGCAATGATATCATCAATCGTCCAGGCTTCCAAGAGCCGCTTCGTAATGACCATCCGCAGGCGTGGAGAGGAGTTTGTGTTTATATATCAAATAATATTGCTGCTTTTTGACGCACCGAGTTTGATGCACTGATATCGAGATGCTTTGGTTAGTGTTGTGTATCAGACTCCATATTACAGGACTGTGGGAGTAACGAATTTAATCTACAAAACCAATGTTAAACTTGCGGTAAACTAATCTATTATTAAAGCCATGCTCGATTACAATACTTATTTTCCGTGGTTGAATATGAAACCCAGATGAGTATGAAATACGGATTGACAGGCAATTGCCATAGAGTTATAGAATTACTAGATCGCATGTGCTCATAACATCCCTCCTTTTCTTAAAAGAGTGGAACATGCTTTGAAACATAAGTAGTAAATATAACGTAATCATAATCTCAATGATTCAAATTTTGGTTGGTTTTGAAATTGACATATCAACTTTGTATCGATTATCTGAACTCTGAAACCATGATTACCTATGTAAGCTTATTAAGATAATTATCATTTAGAATACTAATTATTACTATGGCAATGATTAATTAATAATGTCCCTTAAGTGTTATTTAGTCAGTCACATAATCTAAGAGTTTTTGTGGCATTCTAATCTGTCTACATGGACGAGTCTTTGTTATAATGTTAGAGGTCGGAGTTGTAGGATGGCTGTACTCCAATACTGGACTAACAGATGTCTCTGGTGCTAGCATTGTCAAGTTCAAGTTCAAAGTTGCTTTATTTCATGGTTTTTTCTATACAATCAATACAATCTAAACAGGCAGTCCATCAAAGGCATGGCCTATTGAGTGATGGACTCCTTACACACATTACAACATTTATACATTGACATATATATACGACACACAAGACAGTGGCACAGTGACAAAATGGTGAAAAGCTACCTTGATATGAAAGTCCAGGACTATTTTGGTTTGTTTTGTGGAGTTCGGACATAAACTTTGATATATATATCATATATACAAGTATTTAATACATATATGTCTTCCATTAGGCAGTGGGTGGGTAGGGCTGTCCCTTCTTTGATGTTTACATAGATATATGCCACTATGTGCACAAACATAAAACACACGGCATTCAAACACATATTTATGGCATTAGTATTTAAATACACTCATACATATTTGCTTAACTTGACTTAATTAAACATATATTATACATATACTCCCTAATTACATCATTATCTCATTTTATTTAAATTTAGTTTGGAGTGGTTTATTATTTTATAGGAATTTTGTATGCTACTGAGGGTGGGGGGGGGCAGGGAAGAGCTCATCACTGTAATATAAAGTTGAGATGGTTAGAGTTTGTTAAGAATCAATAGATGCGTTGATCGTTTGTGGGTTATTTAGGTGTAGGAGTAGTGAAAGTAAACTGTGAAGTATGTTTGTGTTTAGACTTCTTACTTCAATTATTAGGTTATGTTAGTTTATCTATAGTGGTTGTGGTGGAATGTCATTAGGCTTGTATTATTATTAATTAGCAGAGAATCTGTGACCATCAGGTATAAATATATTAATTTAGTATTTGTCGATCATAGATTCCCTGGCAATCTTCTTAAAGGATTTCAGGTTTAATATGCTATCGCGTATTTTTGTACTGGTGCTGTTCCATAGTTTTGTGGCTGCTATTGTAATTCGTGGTTTTCCTATTTCTGTTCGTGTAAATTGTGTTTTGTCCTAGTGTTGTGTTTGTGGATGTCTGTGCTTAGTGTGAAATTGGAGGCTATGGATTGTGGTAATGTATTGTGGGGAAACTCCTTTACAATGGTATACATCTGTAGTTTGCCTATGTCCTTTAGTTTTAATAGCTTTTCTAACTTGAATATATTCTGGCCCTTTGCTGGTTTAGAAAATAGTTTTAGTGCCTTTTTCTGTAGACTTTGTAGTTTTGTTAGGTTGTTTTTTTGTGTATTCGTCCAGATAGCGTTACAGTAGGTGAGATGCGGAAGAACAATGGTGCAGTATAGAGTTTTAATTGTAGCTGGTGTCATGTAAGGTTTTAGTCTTTGTATGACACCTATGCCTCTTGCCACCTTTGCTGTTACCATCTCGATTTGTTTAGCCCAGGTCAAATGTTTATCCAAATATACTCCCAAGAATTTGGCAAATAGGGCCTCCTCAATTTCTTTTTTGTTTATGTAGATTTTTGGAATTTCATCTTTTTTTAGTTTGAGGTTTGTAAATAACATATAATTTGTTTTGTCAACATTCAGCGATAATTTGTTTATTGAAAACCAGTCAGTAATTTCTTCCATTTCCTTATTTGTTTTTCTGTATAAGGTGTCTATGTTGTCATCGCAGCAAAAAGCATTTGTGTCATCAGCGAACAGTATTAGTGACATGTGCTTGCATATGTTAGGTAGATCATTCATGTAAAGAAGAAACGGCAATGGGCCAAGAATAGATCCCTGAGGAACACCACAAGTTAATTGCCTGTTTTCAGAGCATATTTCATTATATTGTACGCATTGTGTTCTTTTACTTAGGTAGTTCTGGAACCAGGTGAGTGCACTGCCTCTTATACCATAATAGGCAAGTTTTTCTAGTAAGATCTGGTGGTTGATAGTGTCGAAAGCTTTTGAAAGGTCCAAGAAGATGCCTATTATACTTTGGTTTTTTTCCAGTGATTCAATAATTTTTTCTGTCATTTCGGCTATTGCATGCATTGTTGAATGTTTCTCACGAAATCCATATTGCGATTTGTATAAAATTGACTTTTTGTCCAGGTAATTTGTCAGTCGATTGTACATAAGGCGCTCTAGTAACTTGGAGAAAAGTGGAAGTATGGAGACGGGTCTATAGTTTGAGAAGTTAGTAGAATCCTTGGCTTTATAAATTGGTGTAACACGTGCTATTTTTAGTTTTGATGGGAAAATGCCTTGTGCTAGGGATAAGTTGCAAATGTGACTAAGTGGGATAAGGATATCCATAACACAGGTTTTATAAATGCGCCACTTAAAACCATCGATTCCGGCACTTTTGGCTGGGTTGAGTTTGTTTAGAACGTTAAAGATCTCTTCAGTGCTAGTAGGGTTAACGAAGAATGATGATTGATAGCTGCCTGTAAGGTAATCAGAAAATTTTTTCTCGGATGTTGATTGAATTTTGTTCGAAAGTTCTGGTCCTATATTTACGAAATAATCATTGAATAATTTGGCAATTTAGAATTTATCGGTAATGACCTTATTCTTGTGAAGAAATTGTGTCTGTTGTGCCGTATTGGTCTTGTTTAAAAGTGATTTAATGGTTTTCCATGTCTCTTTTATGTCATTTTTGGACTGTTCAAATTTCTTGTGATAATATGTTTTCTTAGCTGTTTTTATTATTTGATCTAATTTATTTCTATATTTTTTTAACTGAATTTCATTGTAATTAGTTTGACACTTGATAAATGTTAAGTAGAGCTGATGTTTTGTATGACAGGCAGCTATTAATCCACTTGTAAGCCAAGGTTTAGTTGGGTTATGCTTATATTTTTTACTTTCTTTCATTGGAAAGCTTTGTTCAAAAATAGTCGTGCAGATGTCATGAAATTTGTTGTAGGCATGCTCACAAGACTGAATGTCTGTTACTATGCTCCAATCGACCTCTGACATAGATCTTTTGAATGTTTCAATGTTGACCTGACAGTAATCTCTGCATTTAAATTTTTCCTGTTCGAATTGTTTCTGGTATGTTTGTTGTTTTTCTAGGAGAAATATAGGTAAATGATCTGAGATATCAGTTACAAAAATTCCGACATGAGTTTTACTGATATTGCGATTAATATTATTGCAGAATATGTTGTCAATGACGGTCGCCGTAGATTCTGTTATTCTAGTTGGTTTAGTTATTGTCGGATAGTAAAAGTAGGTATTTAATAAGTTAATGAAGTCTTTGGTATGACAACATTTCTGTTGCTGCAGATCAATATTGAAATCACCCATAAGGTAGGCTGTTTTATTTTCCTTTTGTATTGTATCCAGAATTCTGCTCAAAGCTTCAATGCATTGTTTGTTGTCACTGTCAGGAGGCCTGTAGATTGTGCCAACAATTTTATTTCTACCTTTTTGAATCGGAATTTCGATAAATATTGTTTCAATGTATTCTTCCATTATGGAAAGGTTTTCACGCAAAATGAATTGAATATTGTCTTTTATGTACATGCCTACACCACCTCCACCATCCTTGTTAATTATGTCAGATCTGTGCTTTTCGATAAATGTATAGTTATTCTTGTTAACTAGAGTAGTAGGTGAGTTTACTTTTAGCCAAGTCTCTGTAATTCCAATAATTCCAAACTCGTGTGCACTCATATCTAGGAAATTATTTAACATGTCATTGTTCTTCAGTATCGATCGAGTGTTTGCGTGCATGAGTGAGAGTGCAATGCTTTCTTTACTGTTTGTTATAAAATCATTAAATTGGCTTAGAAGCGTATAGTTACAAGTTTGTGGAGGTATGGATAAGTCAGTTCTAGCATCTTTTGAGTTGATGTCTCTATACGTGTGGGTGTTAAGTTTGAAGGGATTTAGAATTAGGTCTTGTATGTGCTCTATGTAGTTATATTCAACATGTGGATTCATGATTGCAAGTGTGTAGTCAGCATCATCATTAATGTGATTGAAAGGGAATAAAGATTTGTTGCAGTTTAGACACCACCATGGCTGGTCATCTAACTCAAGATGGAGATAATCAGAAGCAGTGAGTTTAGAACATCTTAAGTGAACCCATTCGAACACAAGTCGCATAATAAGGCTTTTTGATTAGTTCTAAGAGGTCTCTTACAGGATGAGCAGGGGAATTTGGTTGGCATGGTAAGGATAGAAGAAGAAAAAAGCCGAAACAACTATAGTCGGAAAGAGTTTAGGGGAGGAAGATGCCAGAGATACTTTCCTTGTCTTGGCAAGATTATACACGGCTTAGTTTCAATCAGGCAAAGATATTCTACGTTGCTGTTACATGTACACAACTGAAAATTGAAATGATGAGGGCTGATCATTGGTTGGGATGGGTAATGATAATTAACCCTTTAAGCCATGAATTTGTTCAAGAGAATCCAAATTACTACAGAAGCTGCTGGTATGGGTGTCAAAGGGTTAATAATAATGACGAATGCTAATAATAGTGGTCTATGGTCATCTTAAAGTATCCATTGAATTGAATATTGGAGGTCATCTCTGAAAATCAGCAACTGAAACCGCTGAATCAACTAGTCGAGCCAGCGGCGGATTACCAGGAATAGCCTTCATGAACCCATGAACCTATTATTAATAGCTGGCTTAGATTGTTTACCATTTACAGCCCAGTGAAGGGCATTTGGGAGGCCAATAGAAGACTATTTTCGGAATTGTAACACTGAAATGCCTGGCTCGATTCTCGGGCAAGTCATTCCAGTGATACATCCAAAAAAAACCAACCCCAGTCTTCCCTTGGCCTTAATTGGACATACATTAACAGAGCAAAATGACAATTTTTGTGACTGATGTTATTAAAAAAAAGAGTAAATAAGCAGTTGGGATTGACCATTTTCAGCCCACTGATGGGCATTTGGAAGGCCAATAGAAGACTACTCCAGGAATTGTATCACTGGAATGCCTGGCTCGATTCTCGGGCAAGTCATTCCCGTTATACATCCCCCAAAAACAGTCCACCATTGGCCTTTAATTGGACATACATTAACAGAGCAAAGTGACAATTTTCGTGACCGATGTTATTAAAAAGTAAATAAGAGGTTGGAATTTACCTATTTTATACAGTTGAAGTTTTTCACAATTATTCAAGTATGATGATTAGCAGCTGACATAGCTGAATAATCGCGATCGATTATTTAAGAATAATTGTGATTACTCGATTAATCAGTTTGGATACAAATTACCAAAACATAGCAGCAATAGGATATTGATGGCGAAAGCTGTGACGGTGTTTAGGGAAAATCCATTCGCAAGCCGAGTGAAGACCATTCCCGAAAATGCATCACTGGAATGACCGGAGCCAGTCATTCCAGTGATACACCTCCAATAAAAATCATCTCCCGGCCTGCAAGTGGACACACATTTATTGATCAAAATGTCCATTATTGGTGTCGGCAAAGAAATGGGAGACAATATTTTTGCAAGGAGCCGGGTAGATAGAATAAATCAGAGAACAGGAAGGTTAAACAAGTTCATCTTACATTCGCAAGCGTGACATTAGGTTTTAAAGCAAGTTTAAAATAGCACACATATTACCTGAGTAACACATTACAAAGGACAATAATTAGCCAAAAATCAAATAGAAGGCAAATAATTAAAGATAAATAATTTTAAGAAAAAAAATAGGAACGATGACAGGAAATGTGACATCCGATTTTGACAAATATATGAAACAACACACATATAATGTACACTAGAATGACAATAGGATGGCATGTATGTGGCCTGAGTAAAAAAAATGGTGGGCAACAAAACAAAATAAGCTTAGATTTTAGAGTAAGAGCAGACATCAGGATAAACAAAGCGCAGAATAATCTGGATGGTTACAAACACCTCCAGAAAAATGGTGGGCAACAAAACAAAATAAACTTAGGTTTTAGAGCAAAAACAGACATCAAAATAAGCTGGAGGTTTACACAGACACTTGATGGCACAGTGTGAACAACATTTTGAATACCTTCAGTGGTAGGTCTATCAGCTATTAGGCCTTTGTGCCAACCTCATGTCATTATATCTGGGGACTGTGCTGTTATCTGGACAGTTAAAGAATAAACACCATATACATATACATGTAGATTCAGCAGAGTTTATATTTTCTGACTTATAGATATGACCAGCAGCTGTTTTTTTTGTTTTTTTTTGGCTACTTTCTCTAGATCATCTACTGTAGCAATAAGTCACTTTGCAGACCATCCGAAGACCATTTCAGAAAATTTACCCCCGGAATGACTAGCTCGGTTATTGAGTCAGTCATTCCAGCTGTAAACTTCCAAAAATAGTCCTAACCTGGTTCGCAAGTGGCCATGTAAAGGAGCCATTGATATGAGTGTTAAGTGGTTAATAATAATGACGAATGCTAATTATCGTGGTCTATGGTCATTTTAGTGTCAATTAGCAGCCCAGTGGAGGTCACCTATGGAAATCCACATCTGAAATAGTTGGTTCAGCTAATCGAGCCATCCATTACAGTGGTAGATCACCAGGAATAACCCTCCTCTAGACCGCAAATGAGCAAGAAATTGGATTGTTTACTCTGTAAGCGAGGAGCGTTGGCAGACCAATAGAGTACTATTCTTGGAACCCCATCACTGGAATGCCTGGCTTGTTTCTCAAGCCAGTCATTCCAGTGATACATCCCCAAGAACAGTCCTCCCTCGGTCCTCAAGTGGACATACATTCAGAGCAAAATAACAATTTTCATGACCGATGTAGGAATTGACTTATTTTATGCAGTTGAAATTTTTCATGATTATTCGATTATATAATTTTTAGTCATATACATCCATGATTTAAAATATATATATATATATATATATATATATATATATATATATATATATATATATATATATATATATATATATATATATATATATATATATATATACACCTGTGCAAAAGTTAAGCACCAGCAAAAACAATAGAACGTAGAAACATGATGGTACAACTAGGCTGCCATACTTTTTGTCTCCGCGTTAGCTGACATAATTCCAAGTACGAAATGCACATGCATGCATGACTTCACGCCGCTTGATGTCCGTGCGTGGCGGGAAACAGCACACGTGTTCAGTTATGTAAAAGTCCAGTTTGAGGTGTAGAACATTACATACAGATTTAGGCGACAAGATTAGGAATTTTGTGTTCATGACCGTGGTTTATTTGTACAGAGAGAATTAGCTCTTGATTGTGAACCGCTATGGCAAGACGAAGGTTAAGTGATCGTGTGAAATGGCAAATCATAGGCATGCATACCACTGGTATGTCATGCAGAGAGATTGGCAGACAGCTGAACATTAACCATACTGTAATCAGTCGTTTGATTGCAAAACATGGGCAAACTAACGAGGTGAAGGACAGGCCTAGATCTGGAAGACCGAAGAAGACTACTGCCCGTGATGATCGAGCCCTAGTACGCCTTGTTAGGAGATCTCCATTCACCAATAGCAGAGTGCTCAGCCAGCAATGGGAAACGCGCAATAGAGTGTCAATGTCTACCGTCAAAAGGAGACTGTATGCTGCTGGCATGAAAGCTAGGAGACCTGTCAGACGTCCTCTCCTCACTGCACACCACAAAGAGGAGCGTCTGAGGTGGTGCAACGAAAGAAGACACTGGAACATGAGATCCTGGAGACGGGTACACTGGTCCGATGAAAGTCGGTTCCTGCTTCATGCCACAGATGGTCGAACTCGTGTATGGAGGTCCAGACGCACGGCGTACGACCAACGTAACATCATGGAAGAAGTTCCATTTGGTGGAGGTTCCGTTATGATATGGGGGTGCATCTCATTTGATTGTAAGCTGGATCTGTTGACTGTACCTGGAACACTAAATGGACAAAGATATCAAGATTCCATACTGGATAGAGTTGTGGTCCCTCATTTTGTAAATCATGCACCTGGAACCCACCCTATATTCATGGATGACAACGCCCGACCACATCGTGCTAGAGCTGTGCATGAATACCTCCGCCAGAATGCCATCGAAACCCTACCATGGCCATGAACCCTATTGAGCATATCTGGGACATTCTGGGAAACATGGTGAGAAGGAGGGATCCTCCTGTGCAGAACCTACAGGAATTAACAGACGCACTCCATCTTGAATGGCAACGAATACCACAATGGCATATCAGTCGGTTGGTGACCAGCATGAGACGTCGTGTCCAGGCCGTCATCCAGGCACAAGGTGGATATACCCGGTATTAATAATGACAGTCTCAAACTCGTGCACAGATGTTAAACTTCGTTTTCAGACACCATTAATGACAATCTAGCCACGTGTGTCAACTGTAGGGCAATAGTTGTCAGTTGTGTCAACGTAACCATATTCAGGCCTCGTTTTCAAGTTCAAACAAAAACACAGTGTTTCCCCACCATCATAATCAGCATTCCTCTAGTTGCATTATTACCTCTTGCACTAAGATGGATGGGTACATAAATGTTTATGCTATTGCTTTCTTCATAGTACATGAATATACCCTCGCATGTGCGTAAAAATATGGTGGTGCTTAACTTTTGCACAGGTATATATATATATATATAATAATAATAATAATTGTGGTTTTCTATTTAGTCACGTAATCATGCAAGTCTACTAGCAAGTGTATTTTTTGCTATATAGCAATACTATAGATAAGCTTCATTACTATGTATGGTATTACTTAACTATTTATTGGTTGGACCGGCCAAAGACAATATCCATTTGACGCACAAGGAAGACCGCCACTTATGATTGTGGGAATAGTTGAAATAGCTGGCTCGGGTAATCGAGCCAGACACTCCAGTACATTGGGTAGTTCATCGAGAGTGAATTCTAGGCTTGTCATTGTGTGATTATTGTTTTGGGTAATCACGATCGATAATTTAAGAATAATCGAGATTGCTTGATTAATCAGTTTGGGTACAAGTTGCCAAGGTATAAGAGTAGAGGATGTCAGTGGCAAAAGCTGTAACGGTGTTTAGAGACGTCCAATTTGCAGGCTAAGAGAAGACTATCCCATGAAAATGTACCACTGGAATGCCCGTCTCGATTCTCGAGCCAGTCATTCCAGCAATACATTGTCAAAGATAATCCTCTTCCGGCCTGCAAATGGACACACATTCCCAGTACAAAATGTCCTCGCTTGGTGTCGGCAGAGAAATGAGCAGGGTAGATAAAATAAATCAGGGAGCAGGAAGAATAGACAAGTTCATCCTACGTTCACAAGTGTGACATCAGATTTTAAAACAAATTAAAAATAGCACACATATTACCTGAGTGTCACATTACAAAGGACAATAATTAGGCAAAAATCATACAAGAAGCAAAATAAAAATAAAACATAACTAAAGGATAAAAAAATAGAAATAGAAAATATTTGAACATATATATGAAACAACACACATAGTGTACAGCAGAGATGACAATAGGCTGGCAGGTACGTGTGGCTTGAGAAAAAAATAGTGGGCAACAAATCGGAGTACGCTTAGGTCTTAGAGTAAATGCAGACATCAGAATAAGCAAAGCACAGAATAAGCTGGAGGGTAACACAAACCTCCAAAAAGTAGTGAGCAACAAAACAAAAATAAGCCTAAATTTAGAGCAAGAGCAGGCATCAAAATAAGCAAAGCATAGGATAAGCTGGTGGTTTGCACAGGCACTTGATGCAACAGTTTGAACAACAATTAGGATACCTTCATTGTTTGGTCTATCAACTATCTAGCCTTTGTGCCAACCTCATGTCATATTGTCACTATATCTGGGGGCTGTGCTGTTATCTGTAAAGCGAGAGAATAAATAACATATATTACATATAGTTTCAGTAGAGTTTATATCCTAATTTATGGTAATGACCAAGAGCTGTTAATTTTTATCTTAGTTTCTCTAGATCATCTATAGTAGTTATAAGTGATTTTTTGTTGCTCTTTGTTATGCAGAAAACCCGCCCATCAAGTGACCATGAGGACTGGACCTCTGCGTGTTGTTGCGTTTGCTTTAGTAGTTCAAGTCTCTGCTTGGTAAGGCTCTCAGTGATGACAAAGTTGGATCCTTTCAGTCGCCTTTTTTGGATAAATATCTGGTGCCTTACATTGTTGGATGAGTCTGAAAATTATAGGTCTAGTTATGGGGCGTCCTTGTGGTGTGGCATTTAGTTGACCGGTGCGTTTTGGGCCAATTCTATGGCTTCGACAGATGTTGTGTGGCTCAAGCTTTATACCGAGTTTCTCATTGATTACATTTATTATAATACTGTCTGTTGCTTCATCATGTGTCTCATGAACTCCATGCAGCAGGAGACAGTCCCTTCGATTATATTGTTCGTGTTCATCAAGAATTAACTTTGTTTTATTGTTTTCCTCATTCAACCTTTTGTTCTCAGCCTTGATAGTTGCCAGCTCATCTTTAACTGCTTTCATTTTAGTATCTATGTCAATCTGTACTCCTTCGTATAGTTCTTGTTGCACCGAGTTTACAAGTATCTCACTGGCTGCTATGGATTGAGCAAGTCTGTGAATAAGTGTTTTGTCTTTTGGGTCAGCAAGTCTTTCTAATATCGATTTTGTGACATAGTCCACAATGATGTCTAATAGTTCGCTATTGTCTATTAAGGCATCGTGTATCCTACTTTTCAGTACCTTGGCATCCACTGGTAAGTCATCATGTTCATCATCGATGTTAGATTGATGACCATTTGCTTCGCTTGTGCCTACTGCTGCCATTGCTCCCTTCGGTCCCGCTCTCGCTCTTTTCTTTTTGTCACCAGTTTTCGTATCGCTCATTATGCACTATGTTTAATGTCCTGTCACTTGATTGTTGAATTTAAATGTGCTAATAGTTTTAGAATGTTATTTAATTCATATAATCATCTCACTTACACAGAATTGCCAAATTGATAGTATTATTTATAAAATTATAGCCACGTGAAAGACACACAAGAAAAAAATCTCAGGCAGCCATTTTTCTTGCAGTCGTTCCGCAAACAGATTATGATCTGGGTTTACTGTCTGTGACATGACTGGAGATGGACTCTGAGGATCTGATACATATCTCCTCACAAACAAAGTGTTACTAGAATATTGTGCTCCTGATGGCGATTCTACTACCACACTGTTTCCGTTTTTACTCACTATAGTGTGGTGTTGCTTTAAATGGTGTGGTAAATTTGTTGACCTTCTCCTGTTGTATGAGAACTTGGTCACCAACATCAATACTAGAATACTTAGCCCTACGATGTTCATCCGTGTATATCTTTGACTTTCCCTTTTGTTCCGCATCATGATCACGAACCTCCAGATATGGTTTACCCGAAACACTAAAGTCAGGAAGCTTTCCCCTTATTTTCCGGTTAAAGAGTAACTCTGCTGGACTCTTCCCAGTTGTTGTGTGATCAAGTCCGCAATATACCGTGACATATTTCTGAAGTTCATGTTTCCAATCAAGACCATCAGATTGTGCAATCCGAATGCGTTTCATCAATGATGCGTTTTGACGTTCTACCTCTCCATTTGCTTGTGCCCACTTTGGAGTTGTTTTCAAGTGTTTAATGCCATTAGTTTCACAGAATTCACGAAACTCATCCGACTGAAATTGTGGACCCTGGTCCGATCGAATCATTACTGGCAAGCCATGACGACTAAATATTGACTCAAGACTATCAATGACTTTAGATGCAGTTGTCGATTTAAGCACATTGTATTCGTAGTACCGTGAATAATAATCGACTACGATGAGTATAGAGTGACCTGTTGGTAATGGACCTAATAAGTCTGTAGCGAGATCTTGCCATGGACCATCCGGAAGTGGTGTGGGTCTCAGTGGTTCTGGAAAATCTGGGCGTGCTACTAACTGACAACCATGACATGCTCTACAGTGTCTTTCTGCATCTTTATCCATTCTGGGCCACCAGACTTTCGAACGCAAGTGTTGCTTAGTACCGACAATTCCTAAGTGTCCTTCATGGGCTAATGATAATGCTTTGGGACGAAGTACTGCTAGAAGCACTATTCGTGAACCACGTAGTATAAGATATCCGATTACACATAGCTCATTCATGATTGGGGCATAGATTTTACACTTTTCAAAATGTCCTGTTTCAATGGCTTCACGGACAGTTTTTAGTTCTTAATCTTCCGCTGAAGCTTTTTCGACTTCACGAGTAGTTAGCGCTTTAGGCGTAGCATTGATGGCTATGAACCGAACATATTCTTCAGATACCTTTGCGAGTTCATCGTGCCGTGATTTAACACATAGGAGACGTGAAAGTGAATCTGCGATATTATCCTTCCCCGAAATATGGACAACCTGAAAGTCATATGGTTGGAGTCTCAGGACCCAGCGCTCCACACGCGCACATGGTTTAGAACAAGGCCCATATATTGCTTCCAACGGTTTATGATCAGTCACTAAATCGAATCGTCTACCATATATGTAAGGATGGAGTCTCTCGCAAGCCCATACAAGTGCTAAGGCCTCTCGTTCTGTTTGGGAGTACCTTTGTTCACAGTCTGATAAAGTACGACTCACGTAACATATAGGAACCATTTTACCAAGTTGTTCCTGCACGAGGACAGCTCCTAGTTCCACTGGACTCGCATCTGCAATTACCTTGGTAGGTAAGTTTTTGTCAAAGTATGCCAGTTTACCGGCCTTCGCGAGGCTCTCTTTAAGGGCTGTGAAGGATTTCCTCTGCTCAGGGCCAAATTCAAATGGAATGTCCTTGCGTGTTATCCTCCGAAGCGGTTCTGTGAGTGTTGCAAACTGAGAAATGAATCGATTGCTATAACCTACTAGTCCTAGGAAACTTTTGACCTCTGAAGCATTTTCTGGCTCTCTGGCTCCGACTACTGCGCTTACACGTTCTTCGGTTGGACCGATACCTTTTTCTGTCAACAGAATTCCCATAAACACCAGTTTATCCATCTTAAATTGACATTTATCAGGGTTTAGTGTCAGTCCACACTCTTCTAACCGTTTAAGCACTGCATGCACATGCTCATCGTGGGTTTTCTCATCTGCGGCATGTACGACAATGTCATCCGATATATTTTCAACACCGGCTATTCCCGCTAATGCAGTGGCAATTTCGTGTTGATACTGTTCACTGGCAGATGACACACCAAAAATTAGTCTCTTGTACCTATAAAGACCGACATGGGTCGCAAATGTTGTTATTGCGCGCGACTCTGGCGTTAACTCTAGTTGGTGATATCCCCATCTCAAATCCAACTTGCTGAACACGACTGATTTGTTCATGCCTTGTAGCAATTCATCGACCGTTGGGATTGCATGCCGACTTCGAATTATAGCTCTGTTAGCACGACGCATGTCCAGACAAAGTCTGATCTCTGAATTGTTCTTAGTGACGATAACAACTGGATTAACCCATGGAGTTGGACCATCCACCGGCTCGATAATATCAGCATCTAAGAGTTCTTTTATTTTCGCTTCTACAGCATCTCGAAGATTGAACGGTATCCGTCTTAATGGTTGTGCTACAGGCTCGACATCAGAATCAATGTGAATACTAACTTGTTTTGTATTTAGCTTACCCACTCCACTGAATACTTTGGGATACTGATTTTGTAACATAGTTTTAAGGTCATTCACTGCTGCAACATCTACTCCAATTTTGAGTACACGAAGTGCAACTGCTGTTCCCTTTCCAAGAAGTGGTGTTCCATGTCCTCTGATTACGAGAAATTCCGCATTTGTAGTCTGATTACCGATTGTAGTTTTACACGTGAAGGATCCTTTTACTGATAATGGTTGATTGGATGCATATGAATATAGTTTACGATCTCCCGTGACTGCTTGAGTGTGACATTGAATTTTCTTTGATTTAAGATGTTCCTAAGTCTTTTCGTCTACTATATTACTCGAGGCACCTGAGTCGACTATCATTTCCAGTTCTACGCCACCGACTCCAATTTTGCCACTGACTCCAATTTTTAGTTTTTCTGGGCAACAACTGTCATTTAATATAAACGCATAGTCATTTTGTTCTTCGACTTGATGTACGTGGTTTTGTTTTACCTGCCTTTTCGTTTTACATTGCTTTGCGAAATGATCCTGGCCAGAACATTTATGACAGACTTTTCCGCGAGCAGGGCATTTTGGATCACGACCGAAATGATCGGAAAGACCACACCTGTAACAATGTTTATCTGTTTTGGATTTGTCCCATTTTGGTTTACTGGTTTTTGTACGCTTGTCCCGTTTTTGGAAGACTAAGTTTATGGCTTCAGTTTCCTTTTCCCCCTCTTTGCCAAAGAGAGCGTGGACATTTGTTCCTCAATCAGTTCACATTGTGAAGCTGTTTCCAATGAACGCACAAGAGTTAAGTCCTGTCCTTGTTCTAACAGTTTTCGACGAACATAATCCGACGTACATTTACTTAGAATCGCGTCCCGAATCTGATATCTGTATCAGCTGCAAAATTACAGTCTTTGCCAGCTTGCCTTAACTGTGTGACAAATTGTTGAACTGTTTCGCCTAGTTTTTGTGTAACTTGATGAAAGGTTTGGCGGGCGAATGCTGTATTTACTTGTGGGACGAAATATGTGTTCAATGCTGCTACTGCCATTGCATAATCTGTAGCGTTACCAGTATTCGTTAATGTGGCAAAAATGTCCTGAACATCAGTTCCAGCCAAATGTAGTAATAATGCTCGACGACGTTGTTTAGTATCATTATTCGTACCTTCATTTATGATCAAACCGTTGCCATCTGCGTACAGTTCGAATGACGTCAACCATCGTGTCCACCTTGGCCCTAGTGTAGCCGGCTCGGCATAGCATTCAAATTTCACTACTGAATTTCTATCCATAATTATTTACTTGCACAGGGTTCAATACCTCGTCGCCACTGTTGTGTATCAGACTCCGTATTACAGGAATGTGGGAGTAACGAATTTAATCTACAAAACCAATGTTAAACTTGCGGTAAACTAATCTATTATTAAAGCCATGCTCGATTACAATACTTATTTTCCGTGGTTGAATATGAAACCCGGATGAGTATGAAATACGGATTGACAGGCAATTGCCATAGAGTTATATAATTACTAGATCGCATGAGCTCATAACAGTTAGAGATCCACGACCGTCCCGATTTGTTATTGTGTGTCATCTATCCTCCGCCTGCCTACTTGGGGACATAAACGATGACCTTTTCAACAATGCCAAGCACCAGTTACTGGACATTATTACTACGTTTGACTTTCATCAGCTATTAACTGAAACAACCTGGCCCATTACCAACTCATTGGTAGATCCAATTATTGTCACCAATGTCGAAATAGTGATAGACAGTGGCGTACTAGGACCCTTCTTTAGCGACCACATTGCAGTATACTTAGCCCTAACACCTTCTATACCTAAACATGTGACTATGCGAAAGCGGACTGGAATAACTTTAGAAACCACTTAATTAACTCCCCTTGGGACACTCTTTCCGGTAACAACGACGTTGGCACCTGATGCCTGACCATATCGACAAACATTATCAAGGCAGCTACGGCAATAATTCCTAACAAAACGGTCACTATAAATCCAAATGATAACCCATGGATGTCTACTAAAATTAAATATGAAATGCGAATTAGACAAAAATTATTTAAGAAATCTAGGAAAACTAAGCAAAAACAGGATATACCTAGTTTCAAAAAGCAGAGGAATCGTGCCAACACCATGGTCTGGCAAATCAAACACGATTATAAAGCAAAACTGGCAGAAAAAAATGAACGAGCTGGCTCCAAACAGTGGCGGAAAATACGCAATTCAGTCTCACTTGACTCGACTATAATCTGACTGAAATACCCGTACTCCCTCGCTATATTCTGGAAATATTCTCAACTTGATCTCAATAACCTGTCTCGGTTTTAGATGTCCTTTCCAATTTGGACACATCTAAGGCAGTTGGCCCTGAAAGACTAATCCCCAAGTTAGTGTTCGAAAGTAAACAAGAATTGGCTCAACTCTAACACAGTTTTCCCAATCATTCTATTATTAATAGAGTTCGGTCCGAATATTCCAATAGTCGAATATTCATTCATATAGAGCAATATGAATGAATATTCGCATAGCATACAAATATTCGAATATCTAAGGAAAACGACGAACTTAAAGACCAACATCCTGTAGTGGTGGGAACATGAGAAAACACCTCTGAGGTAGACAAAACAATACCTTTTCATAACATTAGCACATACGTTGTTCGCCTGGTCTGTGTTTATATCCGCTTTGGTTTTTTATAAACCGGTCTGCGCTTTGGTATGCCGACAGCCGAGGCTTAGCGGTGGCGCGATATTTGATACAACCACTCCCTCACATTTCGGAGCGTGGGCGGTACGTAATCTATAGGTCACTGTATTATAATTAGCTGCTTCACATCACAATTAAGTTAAGTATACGAGAGGAAGTATTGAACAAAATGCCTCCGAAAAAGATATCGTTAATTTGAGAGCATTTCAATCTGGACAAGAAAAACAAAATGGCCGTTTGTAAGGCTGACGCTAGACACGTGCTGACATATTCAGGACCTACTACAAACAACCTGTGGAACCACTTGAAATTCAAGCATGGATTCCAGAAGGACGCAATGACACAAATATCACTAGCTATTTTCAGCCGAAGTCAATGTCAGCAACATGGGTCAAGAAATATAACAGTGACTCACCAGAACAAACAGAAATAACGGAAAAGCTCGTAAAATTCATAGCCAAAAACCATGAAGCATGAACCATTCAGTTTGATAGAGAATCAACATTTCAGGGGGTTAATGTGTGCATTAAACCCGTCGTACATTATACAGTCAGCAAAAATCATGAAACAGAAGATGGAGAAGATGTACAAAGAATCTCTCGATGACGTCAAGTCTTTCTTACACAATGGGACTAACCAGGTGTGTGCGTTGACCACAGATATATGGACATCTGATGCACAGGCAGTATCTTATATGAGCCTGACTGCATCAATCATAACTGGCAACTACGAAAGGACATCAAAGTGTCTTGAGGTAATAATACTCAACGCACGCACGCACGCACGCACGCATGCACGCACGCACGCACGCACGCACGCACGCACGCACGGGGATAGCCATACAGACGCCCCTTTGGTCGATGGTAATAATTGTCAATATAATACTAAATGACTTTAGTCTTTGCATAGTAGGCTCTCCGCATACACATGTTGACCGTATACGTTATAAACAATATATCCAAACATATCTACAGAGACCATCTGCACTGTGATGCCCACATAACCCGGCACTCTTACGTCAGGTACCCGTACGACCACTCATGCTAAAGAACAAGACTTCTGGGGTCACCAAAAGACATTGTGTGCATGCGTGTGTGCGCACGCGCATGCATGCGTGCGTGCGTGCGTATGTGTGTGTGTGTGTGCGTGCGTGTGTGTGTTCGCGTGTGTGTTCGCGTGTGTGCGGGGGTGATATCCCCATGTTATATAAGGTATACTCACCAAACCTGGCATGTACATGTACCTTATAAGACAAATTTCTAAAATTTCTACAGATGGTTTGACATTGTTAATCCATTTTGTGTCAACCGCGCCTCAAAAAAGTTAAATGCTCAAAATGCTAGTTACAGTATATTAACCCAAACCGGCCTCTGAAGTGGTCTTGACGAATGTCCATTTACAGGCCAAGTGAAGACTATTTTTTTGAAAATTTACTGCTGGAATGACTGGCTCGGTAACCAAGCGGATGAAGGACCTTCCATTTCTCACGGGAGAGCAACGGCGAAAGGCTTACAAACTGGTACGGAGTGAATTGGACTCTATTCTTGAACACGTGGCAGCTGATAGCGGCGATAATAACGATATAACAGTCATAATAGTGACCGAATAATCGAATGAAGCAAAGGCAAAGCAGTGTGCAACGCTTTTCGGTTTATCATCATTTGATTGTTATGGTACTAGGCCTAAAATTACCAGGACGCAAGCACAAGCAGTAACTGACAAAAAAGTACTTTATGTATATCTGAGTGAGGGGGCGATTGGGTGAGAATCATCTTGCATGGTGGAAGAACCATGAGCAAAAGCTTCCACAAGTAGCTCAACTGGCGAAAGTATACCTCGGAATTCTAGCCACAAGTGTATCATCAGGGCGTGCCTTTTCAAGGGCTGGAATGATTGTAACGGATAAGCGCAGCCGCAGCCGCCTGAAGCCACAATCTGTTTGGCTGCTACACCTTTTGAACCAGAACATTTGAGGGTATTTACATTTCAACACAGATGTCTTGTGACCTAATATAGTAGTTTCTAGTTTGTATTCTGCCCTTTCAGCTCTTGTGTAACCTGTTGCTATGAATAAGAAAGCGTTGTCTGCCACAGTAACTGGCATAGTGTTCTCCAAATAATCCCTGTTTTACTGTTTAATACCTGTAGAGGCGAAGCTTAGTCTATATTGCCCAGTCATCTGAAATATTCGAATATTCGTTCATATAATTATACGAATATTCGAATACAGATTTTTATACGAATACCGAACTCTAATTATTAAATCACATTTTTCTACTTCTTGGAAAACAGAAACGATGTGACTCCAATTTTCAAAAAGTGAAAAGAACATTTTCTCAAACTACCGACCAATATCGCTCTTGAGCTAGCTAAACAAGCTAATGGAGAAAACTGTTTTTAAATATATCTACAATTATATTAGACTTGCTATAACTCCCTACCAGTCTGGTTTTCTCCCGTGTCACCCTACAGTAAACCAGCTGTTAGTTAAACACTACACCTATATCACGCTAGCTCTTGACTACCAAAAAGAGGCACTTTTCCTATTTTTCGATATTTCCAAAGCATTTGATCGAGTATGGCAACGTGGTCTTCTACAGAAAACACAAAACTTCGGAATTTCGGGAAGCCTACTCGCATGGCTCGAAAGCTCTCAGAAAAAACTGCTACCGCAGAGTTGTCATAAAAAGAAATGAATCTTCTCTATTTCAGTTACATGCTGGAGTATGCCAGGAATCAGTGCTGGGTGCCTTACTATTCATGATTTTTATAAACAACATGCCTGACAACATCCTAAATAATATTAGATTATTTGCCGATGATACTTGTCTTCATGTAGTATCTGAAAACTTAGTAGCGCCCACAGTTTCGATCGACCAAGATCTCCAGACTATGACGAACTTTGGAAAGTCACTCGTCTGTAATTCAGTATACAGTGTATCTAACTGTACTTCTGAAGAGTTCCGCTATCCTCTACTCTCCTACAACATATGAAGAAGAAGGCGGCATGGTCCACTCTACAATCACATGCGATGTAACAGGGCCGTAGTGTAGATATGGTAGCAGGGTGATAAATGGTCATGTGGGTTTGCAGGTCCTCTCCTGAAATTTTAGGATGTCTAGAATCTCTCAGAGAGCCTCTTGTTCATTTGTGGAGGTAAATATATAACTGGCTATGAAGCTGGATAATGGTATGAATAATATGGAGGATATGCACAAATCCGCATCTTATCTATTCAAGGGCAGCACAGACTTCACAAAGTAGAAGACATTAGGTTCCATCTCATAGATCATGTTCCATCTGCAACCAGAGGAAATCTGGCAAGTCTAGTTAATGAACCCGGTCACTGCGGCGCGTATAGTCGGGGTCCACTTCTAGAAACTGCTCTCGCCAACTCTATCATGGCTCACAAAAGGTGTTTTGACAGACCCAATCCAGTGTGAATGACAGTTGATCCGCCTACAGGGCCAATATCACCAACTGTGCACATAGTAGATGACTCTATATCAAGTAAAGCTACCTATGATGCAATGTGACAAGCCAACACCACAGCTAGCCAAGAGAATAGAGGGTTTCACTACTAACAAGTCTTGAGAATGAATCGGATGACATACATGGGATGGATGTCGTGTTCACAATTTTTAGGACGAATGGGTAATGAGAGGCCAGCAGAACTCCCGTTTGCACGTGCTAGCATTCATTGTTATCTACAAACTCGCCAGGCACACTCAGTTGATACATTGCCGTTACTGCCGGCCGTGACAAATGAGTGTTGAACTCTGTTGGGCGTGATCACAGAAGCATGGCCTCAAGAGCTTGGCTGTTGGTGATACCCAATTTACTGTCATATCATTCGATTTGACCTATGAGAAGGGGGCGTAACTGGTAGATGACAATCCTAATTTGAAGTGTACCATTGTACCAAGTCTATATGAACTGCATGTCATCATGTCTGCTCTGAAAGGTCTCAGTCCATATAGGACATTGGTGTTGATGGTGCCTAAATGAAGGCTGGCGTCTATGTTTCCGCCACAACTACACAGATCATGAGATGCATACACTACAACTCCGCTTTCTGTGCTCACATCCATTCCTACATCGTACTATCTACAACAGCCAACCAACTTCTGAAAGACTTACGTTTGCCTGAAGGACCTCGAAGCTGCATGCTCGTTGTGAATAAATCTATGAATGCAGAATCGATGAATAAGCCATGGCTACGTCCCAAGTTAATAAGTAACACAGATCATGAACATTGATAACACTGTGTATGTAGCCGAACGGATCAATGGGGATGTTAGCCTCTGGTCATCGGTGAAGAAACAATATAACACTGTGTTGAAATCAGTCATGCTACATGAAAATAGTGGATTGTGTATTAACCTATACAACCACACATACAGCTGGGACAAAACTGTATGACATTCAATTATTCATAACGGTTAGCCTGAATATAATTTGATTGGAACTTGGCCATGGGCAGTAACATGTTTCAGTTAAATTAATTTCAAAATATTTATTCAAATGGGCATATGCGGATACCACTATTGAGATTTCAGGGTTGAACGGCTAACGATTAATAGGTTGATTAAGTAGACTCCATATCTGTATAGACTAGTGAAATATTTTATATCTGGCGATGGCAAAAGGTGAGAAAATAGAACTAACTGTGTATCGAGACCTCGGTGGTTCTTTTCTGTTGTTACGAGGACTCGTTCAGTTCGACGGATGTTAACTGTAAATGTGTTGGCTAATAGAGAATGATCACGAGCTGACTGGCCAAAATGATTAACCGTATGAGGTTAGTGTGATAAGGGTTAAAACGATTTGGAACAGGACAAGAAATTAGATCGATCCAACGTCAGCACAGGATCGTTAGAGGCAATGTTCAAAGGTAAGAGCGTGCCTGTGAAAGATGTAGAGGGAACGATCAAATCTTGTTATATTCGTATCACCGGCCACCCCTTTACGAGATCTAGAAAGGTATACTGGGCACGAAGATAAGCCTCTATTTTTAGATTGCTCATTGACATTGTTAATGTGGGGTAACACTGTAATCTCTGACTAACAGAGGAAGACCGGGGTTGGTTGTCACATTATTCTAAACTGGAAGCCAATAATTATCATACTGGGCGGCTACAAGTTTCAATCAATTCACCTTTCCAGAGTATCCATCCACCATCTGACCTCGTATGACATCATAATCAGCTCAGTACGTGTATGATGACGTCACAATCATTACGTCACAAAGGGTTCCATATAGACCATCATCAAATCTCAGAGTCCGACACGTATAAATTGTATGTCTTTGTAATTCTTTGCTATTTAATAAACATGCTGTTGAATATTTTGAAACTAATTTGACTGGGCGCTGTTGCTGCCTTAGGTAGCAACAGCATCCAGTCAAATTAGTTTCAAAATATTCAACAGCTTACCTGTGTAGTTTTTTGGAAATTTGATAGTCAGGGTGTTCAGAGATCGATCCCAACAGTTTGTAGTCGTGGCTCCAAGAGGTATCAGGCTCACAAATGACGCCACAACATCAACTTCATAAGTATTTTGCGATCAGACCTCAAAGAACGTAGGCTAATGTAGGACCACTAAAGACAAGAAAGAACCTAAACGAGCTCAGGACGCTCGCAGTTGACAAAACACAGGGGACGAGTTTGAAGAAAATCTGATTGCAGCAGAAAGAAGTCTCCACTTCTTCAGCTGCTGAGCACAGTCAATCATCATCATCATCATCATCAGCAATATCATCATCATCATCACCACCACCATCGCCACCGTCACCGCCACCACCAGCATCATCATCACCACCACCACCACCACCACCACCACCACCACCACCACCACCACCACCACCACCCAGTGGCGTAGCCAGGTTTTCACGTCAGGGGGGGGGGGGGGAGCCAGGTATAAAAAAATTTCTTTAATAAAGAGAAGCTAGCATCCCAGCGTCGACAATAATTTTATTCTACTGAGAAAGTAGCATGTATTCTACTATTCTTTGTCTTGATGCAGCGTAATTAAAACAAAAAGTCTCACCATAGCGATGAACAAGCATGACAAGAAGACAATTGACAATGTTGTAAATTCAAATAGTTCTAATTTTCAATGTGGATTAACTTGTTAAAGGTGGCTTGGGAGTTGAGACGTCCAGAAGGTTGTATGTGTTACGGACATGATTTAGGCGCCACATTTAAGAAAATTAGCTCAGGGGGAGCGACCGCTCCCCCTGCTCCCCATGGCTACCCTACCGCCGCCACCACCACCACCACCACCACCACCACCACCATCATCATCATCGTCATCATAATCACCACCGCCGCCGCCATCATCATCATCAACACCACCACCACCACCACCACCATCATCGTCGTCTGCATAATCATCACCGCCACCACCATCATCATCATCGTCACCACCACCACCACCATCATCATCATCATCAGGTTACTCTAAGCATACCATTTAGTGTTCAAACTGTGTGTGTGTGTGTGTGTGTGTGTGTGTGTGTGTGTGTGTGTGTGTGTGTGTGTGTGTGTGTGTGTGTGTGTGTGTGTGTGTGTGTGTGTGTGTGTGTGTGTGTGTGTGTGGTGTGTGTGTGTGTGTGTGTGTGTGTGTGTGTGTGTGTGTGTGTGTGTGTGTGTGTGTGTGTGTGTGTGGTGTGTGTGTGTGTGTGTGTGTGTGTGTGTGTGGGGGGGGGGGTGTTGTGTGTGTGTGTGTGTGTGTGTGTGTGTGTGTGTGTGTGTGTGTGTGTGTGTGAGTGAGTGAGTGAGTGAGTGAGTGAGTGAGTGAGTGAGTGAGTGAGTGAGTGAGTGAGTGAGTGAGTGAGTGAGTGAGTGAGTGAGTGAGAGAGAGAGAGAGGGTGTGCGTGCGTGCGTGCGTGCGTGCGTGCGTGCGTGTGAAGTCACATTGTGTTAGGCTTTACCCACGATAAAGACAACATCTGACTATTAGATCTGCTATGTTGTTAAATCAAAACGTAATATTATTAGGAGCGATAACAGTTCTAAATGACAAGATATTAAAATTTTACTTCGCACACACGAAACACTAATTTTATGTTAACTTTTCAAAAACTATATACAAGCACAACCTTCTACAGATGGTGGCGCTCTACCAACGGGCATTTCCAGTTTTAGCTATGCCCCGCCCATCACTAGCTAAGCACCACCCACACTTCGCTGTGTTGGGATTGATCGATCCCTGAATACCATGGCTATCCATTTCCTGAAAACTATACAGGTAAGCTGTTGAATATTTTGTAACTAATTTGACTTGGCACTGTTGCAGCAACAGCGCCCAGTCAGATTATTTCAAAATATTCAACATGACATTTATTAAATAGTAAAGACATACAATTCGTACAACAACGCATAGTCCGTCTTCAACTATGCGTTCGTGACGTAGTTATCTACGTCATTCATGATTTCAGAATGACGTCATTGATTGTGCTGTCATTCTATGCGTCCCGTATTTGATTATGACGTCATATCACCGATGGATACAGTGGAAAGGCCCATTAGGCGCACCGCACCGTACAACGTTCGTAGTGATTGCTACTTCTGTACATTGTCACAATTAGACGCACTTAGACCACCAACCCATGTGACAACCAGCCCAGTCTGCGCTACACGATGATGGGGGAAGATAAAGACTGACATCTAGATAAATTGCGTGATCTGCAAAGATACTGATGTAAGTTTCGAATTTGAAACAAATTTAAAATCAAAAGGCAACATCATAGTAACATATTCAATGCAGTCATCAGTTCATCGTTTAACTATGCCTATTTAGTAGCACACACTAAGTGGAATAATTAATCTGCATCCAGTTGGCATATATCGCTTGGATTCCGATTGAGATATATTTAAAGAGCAACAGCCCAAACCAGATCACCTGAAATACACATCCATTCCATCCGTGTGCCAGTAACCCAAACCACACACGACTTGAATACATCCACTCGACACGTATGACTCACTCTCCCTCCCTCCCTCCCCCCCCCCCCCCCCCTCTCCTCTCTCTCTCTCTCTCTCTCTCTCTCTCTCTCTCTCTCTCTCTCTCTCTCTCTATCTCTCTCTCTCTCTCTCTCTCTCTCCCTCTCTCTCTCTCTCTCGACGGTTTTACCGTAACTGCAGGGACAATGCGTTCCGGGGATAAAATTATTTTAGTAGTTTAGAGTGTTTTCTGACTATCTTATGCGTTTTACGCTTATATCTAGAGTGCTTTTGGTTATGTACATTAACAAAAAAAAGTTAGAAAAAACCTTGTGGGCATTGTCCTCGCTAGAGAAAGTGAGATATATGAGAGAGTTCGCACTTCAGTGACATTTAAACAGTATATATGAGAGAGATGGACAAGAGGTTTTCATATCCCTGGTGTACACAACAGACATGCTTAGCATGTATGATTACTGTAGTCTACGGCTGTAGTAGTAGAAACATCATACAGCTGCAATCAGTCCTTCGCTTTTTCCCACTGTGTCTTGTCCTCAGCCGAAATCCTTAGCTTCCTCAGGTCAATTCTTGACTTGAGTGTACCGAGTCCTGCTTTCTGGAGGTCACCTCGTAGCACGCTTAGCAGATTTATGCAATGACGTCCTCTCCTGACTTTGTATTTACTGGCTCCGCGTAGAGCAAATTCCAAGGCTCTCTGTGCTGGTGTCTCTTCTGCCATCCTTAGCACATGGCCAAACATGGACCATCTTTGCTGGGCAACCTTTACAGACAGCGGCGACGTATTACACATCTTGTATAGTGCATTATTGGAAATTATGCTGTCTGGCCATCGGTGTCCAATGATGGTGCGTAGGTGTTTGCGGTGGCAGGTATCGAGTTTGTCTAGAGATGCCTTTGGAGCTGCCCAGCTGTTACAGTTATACAGCATCAAGGATACGCAGGTTGCATTTTATAAACGTAGCCTCTTTATCAAGAGCATCTTTGATCTACAAATCCATAGCTTCCAGAAGGACTGGGGAGCTATGTACCCCATGACGCAGCGTGCAAAAATGTCAGCAGTACTGCAAAGCAGTGAGCCCAGGATTTTACCTTTCCTCCATAGTTCGCCCCCACAAAGTGGGTCGTCATTTTCTATAGTTTCGTGCTTTGTCAATGGGTATATGTGGGTGAACTCTGTTTTGGATTCATTCATAAAGAGATTCTCAATTTTTAGTTTGCTTGCAGCTATTGGGAGTAGTTCGTCAAGGGGTTCTTTTCCTCATCTATAAAGTCCACATCGTCGGCATATTCCATCTCTAGTGGCATGCCCAGTATTGACACCGAGGTGCATGATCTTGTGGAACTTTCACGCACAGATTTCAATGCGGCAGCAAGGTAACAGGTGAAAAGCACCTGAGATAGACCATCTCCCTGTGGGGAGCCGATTGATGTCTCAAACTCTACAGACTTCTCTGACTTGACTCGTACTCTCAGCTTGGTGGCTGCAAGCAGTAGTGTCACTTGTCGTAGCTCATCTTTATTGCAACTAGCCTGGCGTAGTACATCTAGGATCTTTGAGTGTTTAATTGTGTCGAAGGCTCGTGACATGTCAATTCCCATTTTATGGATGTCATTGTGTTTGGACATGACTACCGACACATGCATGCGTTGAGCCCATACAATGTCTGCACAGCTGCATCCATGTTTGAAGCCACTTTGACATGATCTGGTAAAGTAATCGATCTTGTCTCGGATGCGGCATAGAGTAACATTGGATAGGATTTTCCGTATACTGTTGAGGAGCACAATGGGCCGCAGATTGGCTGGGGGCCCATGTAGCTTCTTGGGCTCAGGTAGTGTGATAAGGGTGCCTTGGCCGATAGCGTCGATGGGAAGGTGGTGCATAAAAGCTGAATTGATTAGGTGCATGATTGGTTTTGAGATAGTCACTTGCATATTTGAATAGTTCATTGCTCATGCCATCAGGTCCAGATGCACGTCCATTTTTCAGGGCTTTAAGTACTTTCTCAACTTCTGCTGTTTTAAATGGTGTTAGTAATGACCTGGGGTGAGAATGGGTGCAAGGGCTCATCATCATTGTCAGTTCGTTGAACCATTCTCGGATTGCCTCGGCTTTTCCATGGTCAGTCCCGATAAAGTGTCCTTCAGAGTTGTGTACAGTGAGTGGTGGTGTGTAGTCTCTCAGGGCTCGGGCTGCCCAAAACATTTTGTGTCAGTCATCCGTGAAAGTGATTTCATCTGCTAGGGAGTCTGCCTGTTGAATAGCAAGATCTTTTAGACATTCGCTAATGTGGCGCAGAATAATATTGCGCTCCCGACGTAGTTTGGTGCGGTATTCACTTTGGCCATAACGCTTTCTGCTCTGCTGACAGTTCTACTACTAGAGGGTCGTCAGTATACCTAGTTTGGTTGTTTTTAAGAACACCTATGGTGCTGGTAGTGGATGATTACATAGATTTCGATATTTTGGTTAGGGCTTCATTTGGATCGGAGTTAACATCGATGTTAGCTATCTGCTCCCCGAGGGATTTTTTGTGTGTCATTTGAGTGTTAGTGTCACTGATGAGCTTGGGTAGGTTGTAGGTGACTCTACCCTCTTGCCTGGTATGGTATTTATATATTAGGTGGAGATAGTTCATCTGAAGGCGTGTGATGACTAGCTTATGGTCAGAATTTAGGTCTGTGCCTCCATACGAA
Organism: Chaetoderma sp. LZ-2023a; assembly: GCA_034401795.1. Lineage (NCBI taxonomy): Eukaryota > Metazoa > Mollusca > Caudofoveata > Chaetodermatida > Chaetodermatidae > Chaetoderma > Chaetoderma sp. LZ-2023a. Next base: position 134,990,798 of record CM067371.1, on the reverse strand, counting down.
CGAGCGTTCCAGAGTAAAGGTTTTGCTTCTCTCTTGCATAGTATGAAATCTATTTGGTTGAAGACAGCTGTTGTAGTCTTAGAACCTTTTGGGGCTTTGTGATCAGTAATGTGTCCAGTCCATGTTGTCCGGTGACATGGCTGTTTGAAATCCGTATTTGTGACAAATAGGCCATTGGAACTAAGGATTGCCACCAGTGCATCTCCATTGCTGTTACGTGTGCCCTCTCCATAGGATCCCATGCATAAGCCAAGTCCTGAACGTTTGTCAGCAATTCCGAGTTTACCCAGCTTGGAGTTGAAATCTCCACACACGAACAGTTGCCATCTAGCTGGGATTGTAATGGTGGAGCTCAGTTCTGCATAGAAGGAATCTAATATTGCTGGATTCTCTTTGGCTTTTTCGGTAGTTGGACTGTATGCATTGACAATTCGACACTTAGTGGTGGTGTGTTTTCGTGTAGGTATAGCCAGGTCGATGAATGCAACGCGATCACTGACATATCCAAAACTAATGACATGATCCAAGACCCGTGGTCCGATTACGAAGCCTAAGCCCCGGTATGTGGCCTGTTTTTGTACCATGAGCACTAGCTTATAGCCTGCTTGTAGTTGCTTCTCTGAGTGTTTAGTTACTTTAGTCTCTTGAATGCATGCAATATCGATGTTATAGTGTTCACAGTCTGCACCTACGGTTTGCCTCTTCGATGTTGCACTCAGACCACGTACATGCCACGTAGCTATGGTAAGCTCCTGGGAAGATTGCGTCGTCCGAGGATGTCGAGCGCAGTTTCTTGTTTGAAGAATGGTAGACATAATCAGAGTTGCCTCTATGCGGATGTCAGCCTGCAATCCTTGATGAGTTAGTTTCCCAACAAAGTTGGTATTAACGGAGGAGACCAGCATGAGGGTGTCATCTTTCTCCCCCCTCAGCAATGTTTAGCATGCCACTTGTTAGTATGCGCCAAGCAGTAATCGTTAAAAAAGTTTAAAAATTTTGTGGGGACATTTAAATCTGAGAGATGGGTTGAAAAAAAAATTGCGAAGATAAATCACCCACACATATTTTCTGACGAAAAAAATAAATACATTTTGACGTTTCATGCTTAGCCTGATCGTCTAAGCCGCCGTAACGGCGGGGACCAGGATTTTGTCCCGGGAATTACAATACGTCCCCGCAATGCAGATTGAGGCTGGAAAATGTCCCCGTACTTACGATGAAGCACACGCACGCACGCACGCGCGCACGCACGCACACACCTTACATACGCCCACCCGTCTCAGCAATTCAGTTTTTTCATGTTCTTTGATGGACATAAATAGAAAACATTCGTTGCTATAAAATATTCAACTGTATTTGGCATATAATTGGCTGTCTGTTACTGGTTGTTCAGTAAAACGACACTTGAACACACACAAATCACGATTTCACAGTGATTTGTGACAACAATTTACAACAATTATAACCTGAAGTCTGTATAAACCTTTTATTTATGTGGGTGAAAACCTCACCCGACAAGTCAACCAAGTACACATTAAATTGTACAACGTTAATATAAATTTGAGTCTAAACATTACACCATTACGCCCAATCCTAAACACTGGTCATTGATTGACAAATTAACATACATACTTCTCAATAACAGGTCGGTTCAATAAGTAACTGATTGGCTGATGGAGAGGCTGACTGGCGGTCCGATTGATCAACTACCCATCTGCCTGCCTGCCTGCCCGCCTGCCCAACCAAACTGCTGACTGACTAATGCCGGTTAGCGCAATTTTAACTTTTAACAAGAAGACAACCAGGCAATCTTTATTATATTATATCTTTCTTCTTCATAGATCATAATTTTCAACAGTCCAGATAACAGCAGGTACATTCTAAATGTAAATCGTGTGGAATACCACATCGACTCTCTGTCAATCATATATAATTCTAGGCTTTTCTATATTTTTCACACAATGGCCAAGTATGTAGTTTAAAATATAATTACCTTGGTGACATGTGACAGAACACCACATTGCACCACATTTGCTTACATGCAATAACTCGGTGTACAGGTATACCATTAATAGCAATTTAAATGACAAACAGACATAAACATTTAAAATCCATTAAGTGGGTTATGGCATGTTTCAAAGTGTCCAGTTAAAGAGCTGTCATTTACACTTGAATTAAATCTGTAAATTGTACTCTACAAAATTATTTCAGCATAACTCATTTAGATATAATGTTTGTTTAAGTATACATATGTCAGATCGTATTAAACCTTGTGCCTATATGGCCTGAAAAATTGTCACCGTGGGTGAAGACTTGCTAAAATTCGTTTTACACCGGGCAAAAGTCACTGTATCACTGGAAAGCTACTCAGTTCTGTCATTCATAGCTTGTGTCCAGCACATACTGTTATATCCCACATGTGTAATAATTAACCACCTGCGACTGGATGGGAGTGTCTTACGGGTTGAATCCAGAATTTTCTTAGTTTAAATACTTGGCAAAATCGCCTCTGCCATATATGCCTCATCTCCCAATTACATCACTCCTCATATGTTGCCGAAATTACACCACCTGGACCCGTTTTGGCTCCTGCCCACTTCCACGAACATGCCGTGTATAAGCCGGAGGCATGGTACGGGACACCAGAAACAAACTACGTTCGTCAAATTCACTGAGGCGGTCAGTCGCCAAAATGTGACCCTGGTGTGATTTTAGTTAGCATGTGAATATATCGCCTATTGAAATGCACATGCTCAGAACAACTCTTTAACATAATAATACATTTATAAACTGACATTAATTAATACAAACACATTAATCGCTAATCACGATAATAAATCCGTCCCCTAATTTTGTGTTTGTCTTGCATAATTGAGAAACACAGAAACAAATCTCTCTCGACTCTGTTATAATTTCGTGGTAAAAAATATTGAATTTCCGGGAATTGCCAGTAACAACCGTGGCAACAAACAATAACAAAAAGCAATCTATCACTAAGCTCCAAAGCAATCGATCACTCAGTTCTCTCATAGCACTGAACTTCATATTAGAAATCAATATTATGGCTTATTGCATTGAATGGGAACTTCAAAAAGGCCAACTGCATCACCGCAGCACACCACAACTGACGATGTAAACCAAGTTATAGTAATTACTTATATTAACTAATTAAAGTGAAACCATTAAATTAATACCGAGCTACACATCGTAGGTAGCTGACGATGTAAACCCATTCCATGCCAAAGCTAGAAAACCAGAAACTGACTCAAGTTAGATGTCTACTTGCATACTAATAGTCTCTGAGTCCAGAGGTAAAGGAATTAAAGGGTTTCTTGAGTCCGCTTCACTTCTGTCAAAGGAAACTGTGGTAAGAAAAGTAAGCAAAAAAGTATGAGCAGAATTTCAAGACCTGTTGAAGGAAATAAAAAATTAAACAGGGAAGGTGACAAAGGCTACCCAACATACATAATCGTAGTAGTAGTAGTAGTAGTAGTAGTAGTAGTAGTAGTAGTAGTAGTAGTAGTAGTAGTAGTAGTAGTAGTAGTAGTAGTAGTAGTAGTCTAGTAGTTGTTGTTTTAGTTTGTTTTAGACTATATATATATTTAATAAAACATAATAGCTAAAGCTACGGGGCTGTTTTTGTTATTTTCGAGTACTGGTATCAATATAAACGATCAAACCTGGGACTGCAATATGCATAACCCTGACAGAACTAATACGGTAAAATCCAGAACCACAATGTGCAGAACCGAGAGACATAATTAATGTAACTGAATACTTACTATCATTACATGTTCCCTTCTTCAAAGAAGACAAGTAAATTATAGATGAAATAAACTAAATGTAAAAATAATGAGTCTTGATCTACTGACATGAATGTCACAGCTATGTATGTCTAAAATGTCACAATGAGTCCACTGAGCTACTAGAACACCTCAACCAGTCTTTCAGGTTTCTTCACGGTTCTACCGGACCATCTGACTAATGGAGCAATAGGATCTGGTGGAGCCTGCTCTACTGGGGGTATTGGAGCTACAATTGCTTCACTTGATTGTTCATCATGAACGTCATACTCATAATACTGTAATCCAAGGTAACATCGGGTCTGGTTTCAGAGATGTTTTCGTTACTTTTCAAGATGTCTTTTCGGTTTCTCCTGTAGTCAATACCAGCCTGTGATCTGATGATATGTGAACGTGGTGCTACATTATCTATCCCTACCCCTTTAGTAGACCATGTATTGTCCCTAGTACGTCTCAATCTCACATTACCTCATTGGAGGAATGGATGATAAGTCACGCACATTTTTATCAAAGTACTGTTTCTGTTTTGCTTTCTGTGAGGCTTTTGTGGTCATGTACTCTTCTGTATTGTTTGCATGAAGTTTATTTTCTGTAATGGGCAGATTCGTTCTAACAACCTTCCATTGTTGAGCAATTCGATGGGTGATTTGCCACTTTCCAGAGGCATTCTTCTTCTTCTTCTTCTTCTTCTTCTTCTTCTTCTTCTTTTCGTTCGCTGATCATACCGCCTGTCCTGTAAGTGACTATCCACATGATCATAAGCGCTAAGTGTGTGGATCCATGGTTTATTAGAGTGCGCCGTGTGGCCTGGAACCTCCGTCTTCAGCACTCGAGGTTTCTGTCAGGGTTACCTCACCCTTACCTCCTTTAGTCGCCTCTTACGACACGCAGAGGATACGGAAGGTGTATTCTAAGCCCCACCTACAGGGCAATTCCAGAGGCATTGATCTGTAAGATAACAAACCAAGGTAAAAGTCACTTCCATCATCTGTTGACTTTTTCAGAAGATTCTTCACAATGTTTACTGATTTCTCAGCAAGCCATTCGACTGTGGATAGTTTGGACTCGATGTTATGTGGCGAAAATCATAAATCCTATCGAAATCACAAAATTCTGCTGAACTAAACTGAGGACCATTGTCACTGAACACTGTTTTCGGTAATCCTTGGTCAGCAAACACAGATTTCATTGCTGTTATTACAGACTGACTAGTTGTGGTTTTTAACTGACAGATTTCAGTGTAGTTTGAGTAGTAGTCACACATGACCAAATAGTTTTTATCATTCACCATGCAGAGATCAACACCGATCTTTTCCCATGGATAGTTTGTTGCCGGTTGACTTTCTAATGGCCGTGATGCTTGTCTAGGCCTGCATTTCAAGCATGTTGCAGATGGATTTACCATTTCTGTTATATGTTGGTTCATTCCGGGTCAATACATCACTTGTCGACATCTTCTCCCAGATTTCTCAACCCCAAGATGTCCGACATGAGCCTTTTTAGCATTTCATGTCTGAGCAATTTTGGAATCACAATTTTGTTCCCTTTCATTATAATCCCATCAGCAATACTAAGTTCATTACGTATATCCCAGAAGCCATGAATGGTCTGTGAACAGGTCTCCTTACAGTTCGGAAATCCAGCCAGAATACCACATTTTAATAATTGTAACTGTTCATCTTTCTCAGTTGCCAATATAATCTGCTCCAGTTTTTTATCTGACACAGGGACATTTGCCATAATAAGATCAACATAAGCATCTATTTCGGCCTCGCCACTATCATCATGTTCATGAGCAGTCATCTCATATGCCCTTGAAAGTGCATCAGCTGTATGGAGAAATTTACCTAGGATATATTTAACATCAAGACTATGCTTCTGAAGTCTGAGAAGAAACCGTTGTATCCTAATGGGACAGTCATTCAGAGTTTTCTTGAAAATAGCAACAAGTGGTTTATGATCAATTTACGCTATTACTGTCTGTCCATAAATGTATTGGCGAACTCTTTCAATGGCAAAGGTCATGGCGAGGGTCTCTTTTTCTATTTGCATACCGTGTTTCAGCACCAGTCATTGCTCTTGATGCGAGACCAGTCATTATCATATTTCTGTAGAAGAACTGCACCTAGGCCTGATTTCGAAGCGTCCGCTGACAATTTTGTTTCCCAGTCAGGATCATAGAACTTTAAAACTAGTTCATTTGACAGTATTGTTTTCAGCATTATAAACGAATCTTCCTGAGCTTGACCCCATATAAACTCATTCTTCTCTTCGAGCAACTGTCTTAGTGGAGCAGTCTTTGTAGACAAAGCATGCAAATATATACCTGGATAAGTGACCATACCAAGAAATCTTTACACGTCTACCTTGCATTCTGGTGTTTTGAAGTTTTGGATGGCTTTTACTTTCATGGGATCTGGTTTCATTCTTTCTGATAAAACAACATCCCCAATAAATGTTAACTCTTGAACACCAAACAAACATTTGTCTTTATTCAACTTTAAATTTGCCGATCGTGTAGCTTCGAAAACCAACTTAAGTCTCTGATTATGCTTTTCAAGGGTGGATCCCCACAAAACAATGCCATCTATCATGGTAGAAGCTCCATCGATGTGCTCAAATAACATATGTACCGCTTTGTGATATACTTCATGTGCAGAAGAAATTCCGAATGGAACTCGTAGATAGTGGAATCTTCCATACGGGGTGTTAAAACATGTCAATTTGGATGATTCTGTATCTAATTTCATCTGCCAGAACCCTGATGATGCATTGAGTTGGCTGAAATATTTTGCCTTTCCTAAGTGTGCCATTATTTCCTCACGAAGTCGGAAGCTTGTAAGTACTAGAGACAATACATTGTCTACTAAAGGGGTAGTGATAGATAAAGTGGCACCATGTTCATATATCATCAGATCACAGGCTGGTGCAGGAGAAAGCGAAAAGACATAATTATCATTACAGTAGTAGTAGTAGTAGTAGTAGTAGTAGTAGTAGTAGTAGTAGTAGTAGTAGTAGTAGTAGTAGTAGTAGTAGTAGTAGTAGTAATCATTACAGTAGTAGTAGCAGTAATAATAGTAGTAGTAGTAGTAGTAGTAGTAGTAGTAGTAGTAGTAGTAGTAGTTGTAGTAGTAGTAGTAATCATTACAGTAGTAGTAGTAGTAATAGTAGTAGTAGTAGTAGTAGTAGTAGTAGTAGTAGTAGTAGTAGTAGTTGTAGTAGTAGTCGTAGTAGTAGTAGTAGTAGTAGTAGTAGTAGTAGTAATCATTACAGTAGTAGTAGTAGTAGTAATAGTAGTAGTAGTAGTAGTAGTAGTAGTAGTAGTAGTAGTAGTAGTAGTAGTAGTAGTGCTAGTAGTAGTAGTAGTAGTAGTAGTAGTAGTAGTAGTAGTAGTAGTAGTAGAAGTAGTAGTAGTAGTAGTAGTAGTAGTAGTAGTAGTAGTAGTAGTAGTAGTAGTAGTAGTAGTAGTAGTGAATGGCGGCATCTGTAATGTGACAGAAAAAAAATGAAAGACGAAAACAGGAAATCTATAATAGAAACAAAATTGATAGAATATCTGATGTTAAACAAGCAATTGAGGCAATTTTGACGTATTTAAAAGAAACACGAATGTACCAAATAACACCATTAATAATACCCACATCATAAGAGGATATGCAGACTACAACATAAAAAGGTACAGAATTGGCCGAAATAGCTACACGCATCACGAGCAAAATGTACAACAGTCGCAGCTAGAAAAAAGATATCTTAGAGAAAAATCAGTTATTTCTTGACAAATGTATCCAAGAAGGCACAATTGGAGTAAATCTTCATCGTAAAATACAATTTACTTCAGTGAAGAAACTGTGTATATCGAGAAACACACCTTATGATAAGAAGGTAAGAAAGTTTAGCTACATGCAACTTTATTCACCCAGACAGCACCAGGATAGGGTACTGTATACAAATATTGCGAAGGCCTGTGAGGACCAGATGAGCCAAAACACACAAGCGAAAGAGGGCAAAGAAGGAAGAATCCTTGGAGGATACACAAAGCGAAGCAGCCGAAGAAGAGTAAAATTTCAGAAGGATGAATTTCCAGAATTAGAGGTAAGTCATAGTCAATGTATACATTCTGACAACCAGTGGGATATAAATAAAGATCCACAATATATAAGCATAATTTATACATTGCATAATCATGACATAGTGACTGTTTTGAGTGACATTTGAATTGTCCATAGGCAGCACACCACAGCTGACGCTCAATTCTAGACAATAACCCGTAGGCAGCACGCCACGACTGACGGAGTATTAGCAGTCACTAAAAATCAGTTGTTGCTTAAGTCAGATAAATTATTGTATCCTGGATAAAAAATATTGTGTTGTGTAGACTATGCCGAGAACTAAGCAAGAGAAACCGAGTAGGCTGCTGGAAAGCCCCTAACACAAGGAGGGCCAAGGACCAGCTCCACAACCTGCAGCAAAGTCATTCCCTAAAAAGAGTTCCACAGCATTGTGGAAGTGATTGAGAGGACGATGATGGCTAGGAGTGCACAATCTGCATTAATGTAAAATATTTACAGACACAAATGAAATGATGCTGGAGTGTCAGAGATGTATGGAAGATTATTGTATTACGCATCTGAATAAAAGCGAGGAAGAGTACAAATTACTAGAGAAATCAAATGCGATGTGGTTCTGTGTGGGATGTAGGGAGATCGTTGAGCAAAACATAGTACTAAAGATTGAAGAAAGATATCAAGCTATCATGCATGCATATGGAACTAGAATCTCTGCACTGGAAGAAGATATCGTCAAAATGTCGACAAGGCTAGAAAGCAGAGTGACTAGCCAGGCGCCATTCATGCTAGGGAGCCCACCACTAACATGTTTGATACAGTAATCTCGGAGATAAATTACATGATCTCGAAAAAATTGAAAATGATGACGGAAAAGGACTACAAGGCACTAGAAACTAAAGAAGTAGTTATGGAAACTCAGTTCCAGGAAAACTTATGCTTCTGACAAACCCTTGGCTGCAGGGATCTACAGATCTGATAGTGGTACGAAAAAGAATAATCATAGCCTATTGAAACTGATACAGGATGCCTGTGACGAGAAGTGCACACATCTATTGGTTATTGGGGACTTCAACTATCTAGGATTAAACTGGAATACTTGGCGCTCAAGCGGTGAACTTACTGATACGCAGGAATACAAATTCATGGAATGCCTGGAATTACCTGGACCAACATATAACACAGCCAACTCGATGGAGAAGAAGCGATACACCACACCTGCTGAACTTAATACTAACAATTAGAGAGAAAATTATATCAGAGTTAGAGTATCAAAGCCCGCTGAGCAAAAGTGATCACTGTGTACTCCGTTTCAATTTTAATTGCTTTACAAACATTCCAAACATACCCAAGTGTAATAAATGCTATGACAAAGGAGACGTCATAATGGCCTGATATGAATTACATAACGTTGACTGGAAACCCATCGTTAATGCAGACGAGGACATAAATACCAACTGGTCAATATTCCTGAGTAGAATAAGAAAAGTAGAAAGTCCCTAGAAAGCGTATCCAAACTACTATGAAACACAAACATGGATTTTCAACAGCCGGAGAGACCATTGAGAAGAAAAAGCGAAAAAACGCACTATCAAAGAAGGCAATAAAATTAAAAGCCCCACAAACACAAAATGAATATAGAAGAGTATGTAATCAAATAAGGAAGGAAACCCGAAAGATTCGATTTTCTAATGCCCTATCCAAGTCAAACCCAATCCCAAAAGCAATTTGGCAGTATATTCCCTGATAACGCAGCTTACTGGGCCGATGCTGGGCCGAAACCGGGCCGATACTGAAAGTATCGGCCCGGTATCGGCCCAGTAATCTGCGTTATCTGGGTTGAGTTAAAATAAAAAGCCAAGAGCACGAATTGGCCATTTACATACAGACCCTAGGAACCCAACAGAAAATGGAGGCAGACAAAGGCAAAACAGAGATTTTGGCCACTTTCCTCAACAGCTTGTTTGTAAACGAGCCAGATGGCGAAATCACCACCTTAGCAAAGAAAAAAGAAGTACAACATGAGAAGGCCAAGCTAGTGGTTAAAATTCAGGTAATAAAAAAGATACTAGATACACTTAAGATAGATAACTATTGATGAACACGCACCCAGGATTTTGTAAAGCAATGGCAGAATCAATATCTCAGTCACTAACTATAATTAATCACTTGGACGATGTAAAATCTCAGATGACTGGAGGAAGATGTTGATTCGACCCGCCTTCTTGTCGTTTTTCTTAGAGCCTTTGGCATGAAGTAGTGTTTCCTTGATTGGTAATCTTGAGCGTATACTAGATCCCGTCGGTATTTGGGCTGGTGCTTGGCCATTCTCAAGAGGTCTACTCCGTTATACCAGTAACCCCATTTGTAGGTCATCAACATTGTCTTTGGATTTTTAAATTATATTTTTCACCATTTGATAAGCCCTTTGGGTATCGTGGACTTGAGGTCCGGTGATTGAAGTCCCAATCCTCTGTAAACCTCCAAAATTTGGCACAGTCATAACCAGGCCCATTGTCTTTGAATACTTCATCAGGAATGTTAAGACGTGTAAAAATGGACGTCATCTCATTGATGACTGATGTCGAAGCACTCATCAACACTAATACTTCCATAAAGTTGGAATAATAATAATGTCTTGTTGCCGGTAGGTGAACAAATCTGTACCTACTTTTGACCAGGGTCTGCTGACTACTTGATGAGGGATCAATGGCTCTACTTGAAGCTGATGCCTGTTTCTGAGGCAGGATGAACAATCCTGTACCATATCACTTATGTTGTGATTCATTCACGGCCAGAACATAACATCATACGCTCTTTATCTGCATTTTTGTATGCTAAGGTGACCTTTGTGAATCTTCTGCAGCATTCACTATGTAGCTTCCTAGCGATTAGAATGATGGATCCATTGAATAAGATATCATTAATTATGGGCAATTCATCTCGATAACACCAGAAGTCTTGAATCTCTGGAGAACACTGGAACTTTCCCTCCGACCAACCTGTCAGAATGGTTCTCACTAACGCCTGTTGGATACTATCTGCCAATCAGGGGTGCCAGAAGCACAGAGGGCAGCAACCCATGTTGCCATTTGGGCACGCGGGCGGCGGGGGCAGCTGTGCCCCTTACCCATTTCTATAAAAAACACTTTAGTTTAGAACTTCAAAAATGATTTTTTGGTTGTTCAGAGCAGACTGAGCAGTTGTATTAAAGTTCAGTTGTAACGTGCTCTGGCATTCAGCCCTTAGTGTAATATGACAGTGCTTATAGGCTGGAGATGAGATACCTTTTTTCTTGAATAAAATGGTTATACACCAAAGAAAAAATACAAACACTTTTCTTTCCCGAAGGTTGAGACGTGTAGGCAAATGTCCTGCCATCATTCCCCCACCCAGGCTATTACTTTCTATTCCGAAGTCTAATAGCGACGTGGAATTACTATGTTTACCCAGGTTTTCAGTTTCATCTCACACGTTTAATGATGAAGCTCACTGGACCCTGGTGTCCATTTTCAACTCACAACGCTATAAGTTGCTATTTTGTAGTGGTAGTTACATAATTATGACATATTGACTAATTTATTATTGGTGTGTTTTATACCTTATCATTATTGTGATACTTGACATCTTCAAATCTGAACACGTTTCACGCATCTTTGCGGGTAAAGGTAAGATACGAATTTGACATAATAGTGTCTCACTCTCCGTTAATACTTTAGTGGTTAATATAGAATATGTGTGCGATGACGGGCGGATGGGTGCAGCCATATGCATGGTAACACTACAACAAGGGATATTCCCGGCGATGCTCATGGAATTGTAGAATTGGCAATAACTCTCAAAATCACATTTTAAATTGATGCGTAATGCCTATACTGTATTGCAGAGGTAGAAATAATTTGTATACACATGTAATACGGGCTCGATGTCGGTGGGGCAGTTGAGGAACGTGTCTAAGATGTGATATTCTCCTATTACAGAATGGGAGGATGGTGTGGTCTTTGGGTGGGGGTGGGTGGATGGGGGTGGGGCGGGGGTGGCTCCCTCGGACGAATGTGAACATTAGATGCGCCTAGACGCCATTTACTTACAGTCTGAGTAATAAATATCATCCTCTTTAACTTTTGAAAACTGCACTTTTTGTATGAATATGAGCACCTCACCCCACCCCACCCCACCCACCCCACCATAGCAACAAAATAAGACATTTGAAGGCCTACTTTGATTAGTCTGAGCCTGGACAAGATGCCCCTCCAACACCCCACGCCAATATGGCTATGTAAGCGGCTGCGAAATCATAATTTAAATCACTCATTCCATACATGCTAGCTGTTGAATAGTTTATTACTAATTTGACTTGGCGGCATTGCTACCTCAGACAACAGCAGCGTCCAATAATATTAGTTTTAAAATGTTCCCAGAATATTTAACACACTCTGACTAATTTACTATATTTAGTAATCAACATATTTTATGTCAGCCGTCTTCATCTGTCCATCCAGCATCTGTCCGCTTTTTTCTTTAAGCGATTCATCAAGAACAACTGGGCACGAATGATCCATAGGGTCGGATCAACCGTTCTTCACATGTTCAAAATGAGTAGTTGATTAGACTTGCGGCTGTCTTGGATAACCTAGTTTTCACAAAAACACATTTCCTCTGAAACCGCTAAAGGGATTTGGCCACAATACACCTTTCCCAGATTGACATATTGTGAGAAAATACCTTACAATGCATTGCTTACAAAGATTCTGCCCGGCAAACTGGCCAGGTGATGATCTAATAGTATTACTTCGCTAATCCCTATTAGGTTCAGATACAATGCACTTAAACCATTTATATGAAGAAGTATAATTAGAGATAATCATACTATTATTGAAGTGACATTTATGCATTATTATTATTTTTTTTTAAATGTTGCCAAGCTAAATATAATTTTAAAATACACCCTATTGGCCACTTGATTTACTAAATCCAGGGACAATGTTGTATTGTATATATGCAAATAACTCGAGGAAAATTTTACAAAAATAAAAAAACCAATAAATAAATGTTTAGAAAATTGAATGACTATTGCAATGGTACATGGCTTCAATAATTTTGTGGTTGTAGTTTAGGACCGTTTTAAGATGCGGTATCCTTTAGTGCAATAGTAACTCAACTGCTGGCTAAGCAATTTAGAAGTTATTGGTTTGATTAGCGTCTATCGAGTTCCTTGATTCCAGGTCACATTCACCCCATATCTAGGCTGGTTTATGTTGCAGTCTATTATTTGTAACTTCCCCATCGTTTTACACTGGTGCCCACTTATGGAAACAATGACCCGTCCGGCTGCTCAATCACATCCATCACACCAGACCCCACAGTCCACACACACCTGACCGCTCTCTCAGTCTCTTACTCCCTCGCTCACTTACTCTTAAAGACACACATCCATCCACGCATCCACCCACATATGCACGCACGCACGCACACACACACATACACGCTCACCCACACTCATACGCGCACGCACCCATGCACATACACACACATATGCACGCACGCACGCACGCACGCACGCACGCACGCACGCACGCACACAGACGCGCACATGCGCGTGCCTTGCGTGCACACCCAGGGAGATGGCTAGTCATCACTTAGTCACAGTTCCCAATTGACTAGAAGCAGACATCAGAGGATAATTGCCCACTATAATGTAAATTGAGAATAGGTACAAGGGACCAAGGAATACATACGTTCACTTAACATTGCTCTAACATTTATATATGGATCATAGGGAACTCAGAATGCAGAAAATCGATTCCCAGTCAGCTTGTACCATTCAATGCTTTTTCTTGTGGTGCTTGGGTAGGTGGGTTTGTATCCCCAATCACCCTTCAAGTTCTGTGAGAGGGAAAACCCCAATTTAGATCTTTTTGCCCTTTTTGCGGAACCTTCCCCCGCCCCTCAACTGTGCTTCCGGCGCCCCTGCTGCCAATGTTTCCTCTCGCACCTGTGCAAACTGTCTGCAAAGAAATTGGTGTAGATGCTACTGCAGCATCAAGACATGTTTGAATTTCCATCTCTGTTGTGTTTGTGATGTCTGTCTATACCATATGCACGTGGCAGGGCATCTGCTACACACATATACTTCCCTGGGGTATGTGTCATCTTCATATCATATTTTGCAATCACAGTTTCAGTCGTTGAATCCTTGGTGGAAAGTTAGCAAGCGATTTAGTGAGAATTGTGACTATGTGCTTGTGAGCCATCTTGGCAATAACAGATTGTACATAAATAAACTGCTGAAATCGTTCACATCCAAAGTCTGGATTAAGTTGAGCATATGGGCTCTCTGCTTCTGTCACCTTTCTCGAAGGGCACACCACTGGACGCCAGTGCCCACTATGCCCTTACAATAACACTGCCCCTTATCCATTCCGAGATGTATTTCTCGAGATCTTGTTTGGCTTTCGTTGCTCATAGAACTTTAGCACAGGTGCATCTGTCAGTGAGGTTTGAACAAGCTGTCTCATGTTCATGTTGCCAATTCCACTGTCTTTTTGGTGGAGGGTGATCTTAGTGCAGCCCATCTTGTTGATAGATTAGGCATGAATTTTGCCAGGAAAGACACCATGCCAAGAAATCGCTGTAGTTGTTTCTTGGCCTCTTCATAGCATGAATAGCTGCAATCTTGCTTCTGTCTCGTTTGACACCATCCTTGGATAGGCAGTCTCCGAGAAATATGATCTCTGAAACACTAAACCGACATTTACCAGGATTCAGTTTTAAATTCATCTGCTTTGTTTCCAAAATACTGATTTCAAACGGATGCCATGTTCTTCCTGTGTTGACCCCCATAAAATTATGCCATCCATCAATGCGTGTGTAAATCCTTCAAAGATATCATGAATTGTCTTATGACATACTTCCAGCATGCTGGAGATACCAAAGGAGAGACGCTGGTACCGAGTATCTTCCAAATGGGGTGTTAAGTGTACACAACCTTTCTCATCCAATCCCACCTGCCAACAAACAGATGATGCATCAAGCTTAGAAAACTCATTTGCGCCTGAAAAACGTGTCGTGACACCCCCACTCCGAGTCGGCAATTTGAAGTGCTTCCTGTAAATTGCTTGATTCAAGTTTTACAGATTTAGACATAGCATAATCTGACCATTCTTCCCATGGACAACTACCCGAAAACTGACCAATTCAGTGGGATCTTTGTATCTTGCAATTACCTGCAGCGCTGCCATTGTATCTAGCTCTTTAAGCTGATCATGAATTCCAAATGCTACCTTATGGCATCGTTCAACTACTGGATCGACTGGTGAGTCAATGCTAATTCTGTGGGTACCTGGTAAGCACCCAAATTCCTTAAACAAATCTGGATAGTCGCTGATGATTGCTTGGGCTGCGCTAGATGTGTTTTTCCCCTCACTCAGTTGATTCACGGTTACCTGAAATTCACATCTCACCGGATACAGCTTTTCACACTCATCTAATCCGAGTATAGGCTGAACGTCTGACTCAGCAATCACAATTAGTGCCAAATGCGTATTGTTTTTGTAACTGAAATTCATGATACATTGTCCTTTGACTGAAATTTTATGGCCAGCCTATGATGTTAATCTTGCACTGGAGGGAAGCAGTATTGGCCTATCTTTAATGCTCAGGTAATCAGTCTCACTAATAATATTGACATTAGCACCGGTATCTAATTTCATGGAGATTATTCACTCTCCAGCTTTAATGGAACAACCCAACACTGCTGTTGCTCAACTCCACAATTTACGCTATCGACAAATAGTTCATCAAAATCATCTTTCAGTGCTAGTTCGTGGCATCAAATGACAAATGGCATCAATCTTTAGACTACTTCTGATGACATTTGCAACATTTGATGGAATGTCCGGCTTCACCACCCTTTCTACAACTTTTTCTGTATGGGCGCATGCCTTGGTGCCATGCCTAAAGCCGCAAAACCTACAGTTGAACTTCTTGATATCATCTTTTTTACCATAAGCTCCCTTGGCATCTTTCATTACTGCATCACATATCGTAGCAGGCGCTGATACTGTACTTTCTTCTGTAACTTCCTTTTCCTGAGCTCTACTGACCTCTTCAGCTCTGCAAAGTAATATAGCCGTGTTTAGTGTTTAATCCTCTTCCCTTCAGCTGTGGTAGTTAGAGAATTAGTGAATAAGTCTTATGTGGTACAGACAGACATGGATGCAAAGTAAAATCGCACAACATTCCATAAGACTAACGAGCCATTACTGCCGCAGCTAGTATCTGAACCAACAATGGACAATGATCAGCACCAGTCTACAGGAGTGACTCACAGTCATGACAGTCCGATGATTTCAAACGAGCCAACTCAATCTATACCAATTTGTCAGCTACCAGATCAAAGTAGGAACATAACTAGATAAGGTCAGGAGGCCACAGCATCTTGTGGAAGCCTAATATGTTGTTTATCGTGGTGATGTATATATTGAACAGTAATCTGAATTATATTTACACATGTTTCGGCCTGTTACTGTTGTTCTGAAACACCATGATCAATTGCAGGACCTGATTTCTGAGTGCATGTAAAGAATTTATGACATTCAAAAGGTATGTTTGTTCTGGGATTGTAATACCGGTACTGCTCAAACTTCTGCTTCACTTTGTTTGCCTATCTGTGACATTGTCCAATTGGAAGCCATTGTATATTTCTAACGCATTCTCGCCAATAACATGAAGAAATATTGAAGGTTTTTTTTGCCCGTCTTATCCTCTGCATCCGACGCACACAAGTAGAGGTTAAATCGTTGCCAAAACCATCTCCAATTCTCGCTCAAATTGCCATTTAGATCCAGTCCACTGGGAGGTTTTAATGAATCCATCGTTAGGTCCGATTAGCCTGACACCATATAAAGTTATTTAGTTTGTTATGTGAGTGACGATGAGTATCAACGTATCAAAGAATATAAACACTCACCTTACAATTCGTGTCGCCCACCAGTGTGTCCTTTTCTGGTTCCCCTCGTTGCCAGATGGTGAGCGATATCTTCTTCTTCTGTATTTCCCTCCTCTCGTGAACATAAGGATATCATTACATAAGCTGTCTGACTTAATAAATTATTGAGCAGGGTTTCAAAATGAACTTTGGTCTGTTGCATTATAAGAAACTCCTGTCTCCAACTATCCTTTCCCTTGCTCAACTTGTTAATATTATCTATATTGGCTTTCATTTTAGCGTTTTCTTCTTTTAGTATAATGTTTTCAGTTTCCTGTGTCAATCATTATCTCTATGAAGTTTTACTTCCTCGTTTAATTTTAGCAAGCTGTATTTCATTTTCCAATAAAGAATTTCTCAGACTTTCTGCAGTTACATGTACGTCATTCTAATCGTTTTCATTCTCACTCGTAGGCACAGTTTCAATATTTTCAGCTCGGCACTCTTTGTCTAATGTTTCATTTTTTACCTCTATATAATAATAATAATAATAATAATAATAATAATAATAATAATAATAATAATAATAATAATTATATACAATTTTAATCTGATTATTAGCATGCCTTAATTTTGATTTTACTCAAGAAGACAACAAGGAAATCTTTATTATATTATATTCTTCTTCTCCATAGACCATAATTTTCACCAGTCCGGAAAGCAGCAGTGTATTCATAATCTAAATCTTGTGGGATACCGCACCACAATGACTAAGTATGTAGTTAAAAATATAATTACCTTCGCGACATGTGACATAGCATCACATTGCACCACATTTTCTGACAATAACTCAGTGTACAGGTATACCATTAATAGCAATTTAAATGACAAACAGACATAAACATTTAAAATCAATTAACTGAATTATGGTATGTTTCAAGGTGTCCAGTTAAAGAGTTGTTATCTGCCTACACATGAATTAAAAGCTTAAATTACACTCAGCTAAATTATTTCACCATAGCTGATTTAGATATGATATCTTTTAAGTATGTCAGAATCAAATGTTTTATTAAGCAATGCGCCTATAATGGCATGAAGAATTGTTACTGTGGGTGAAGACTTGTTAACATTCTTTTTGCACCTGACAAAAGTCACTGAATCACTGAACAGCCACTCTGTTCATTCACACAAAACTTGTTTCCAGCACATTATGTCATATCCCACATTTATAAGTAAATAACTGCGACTGGATGGGCGTGCCTTACCTGTTTATTCCTGAAAGGTTTTAATTTAAATATTTCGCAAGATCTCTCCTGCCATATAATGGACCATTCCATTTTTAGCTATGCCCCGCCCATCATTTGCTAAGCTCCACCCACACCTCGCCGTGTTGGGATTGATCGATCCCCAAATGCCCTAGCGAACAATTTCCTGAAAACTATACAGGGAAGCTGTTGAATATTTTGTAACTATGCCTATGGTAGCAACAGCGCCAAGTCAAATTAGTTTCAAAATATTCAACAGAATATTTATTAAATAGTAAAAGCAAACAATTTGTACAACAACGCATAGACCATCTTCAAATATGCGTTCGTGACGTACTTATCGACGTCATTCATTATGATGTCATTGTACACATCACGCAGTTCATTATGACGTCATATGATGGGTGGGTACTCTGGAAAGGTGTATTATAAAACAGGTTTACATTTATTTTAAAATTAGCCGTAGTACATGTATATAGCTAAGAAGGGGCTTTCATTTAGACCGTACATATCTTGGAGACTATATCGTGTTGCGCTGTGCACAACTAGCATTACAAATTTCAATCAAGAATTCTCGATCTTATTATTTAGTTGTCTATGCAAAGTTAATTATCGTCTACATTTCCATCAATAATAACCGTAATCTATTTTCAGCCTTGTGCAGAAACAGACTATGTATACAGAAACAGATAGGACTGTTATCCAGAAGTGCAGCTACGTTGTCTGTGCATCCTAAAGAATGCCTGATAGACGAACCAATTGACATCAGAGTAGATGATCTAAACCCACATCAACGGGTCACCATTAAGCTATCTGTCGAGGAAAATAATGATAAGTTTGCATCTATAGCTCACTTCAAAGCTGATGACAAAGGGACTGTTGATTTAACTAAAGATGAATCACTAGGAGGAAATTATACAGGTATATAAATATACGCATGTATAATGCACACATGCACGCATGCATGCATGCACATGCATATCTGAACTCCTGCATGCATTAGGCAAGGTTACATCTATGTGCAATTTACAACAATATGAAGACATCTAGAATAATGTAAGTTATTCCAGTTTGCAACGGTAGTCGGACTGGATACCTTTGGTCACCCCTGGGTGGGTTGAGTGGGTGAATGAGTGCATCTGCGGGTGTTGTCTGTATGATTCTATCTTGTGTTGTTCTAATGTATCTGTTACTTCGGAAACAATATCATATACATGTAATTTCTTGTGTTTCCTTCCTTGACGTATACTAGTAACTGTCCTGGAGGACTGCTCGGTATATTTCGGATTGTATAACTGACTAAGCTTAAGAACTGTAGCTAATTCACCTTTCCAGGGTATCCATCCATCATCTGACTTCGTATGATGTCATAATCAACTCAGCGCGTGTATGATGACGTCACAATCATTACGTCACAAAGGGTTCCATATAGACCGTCATCAAATCTCAAATGGTCCGACACGTTGTATGAATTGTATGTCTTTGTAATTCTTTGCTATTTAATGAATGTGCTGTTGAATTAGTCAATCAGTCAAATTAGTTTCAAAATATTCAACAGCTTACCTGTGTAGTTTTTGGAAACCGATAGTCAAGGTGTTCAGAGATCGATCTATCCCAACACGAGCGATGTGTTGGTGGAGCTTAGCTAGGGATTGGCGGGGAATAGCTAAAACCGGAGAGGTCAATTGATGTCTGGAGGTCTGGTTGCCATAGGGAACACGTAGTCCTGCAAGATAAATCCTGCACACTATGTAGACACCTGTGGTCAAGACTCTTTCCTGACTGTACCTTATTTCTCCTGGATATCTTAAAACCTTTGACTGCCTAACCTGTCTTTAGACTGCATTTAATTGTGCCTCTGTCCTGATTATTCTAATCTGTTGATATTCTATATATAAATCTAGAGCTTTCTTTCTCTGTGCTGATATATGCCAGATGATTTTTTTCAGACTCCATTAGGTATCTGTTCGAAACACTGCTGTCAGGTTTTCGCCTGGAGTGTACTGGCTTCATCTGTAGTTCATCTTATCTTCTCCTGCCGAGAGATATGGTCTATTGTGTCTACTGTTGTGCTCATGACCCGTTTCTCCTTGTCATTGTCTAATCTGGCACACTGATAACCTGGAAGGAATCTGTTTTGTGTCTAAGATCACTCTATGAGAATCTTTAATTTTCTAGGCTATGAAGGCCAGAATCTGTCCATTGAGTTTCAGAGATAAGCCGCGCATGGTATTGGAAAATGTTGGAATAGTTGAAGGCCCATTCTTTCATTTCCATTGCATTCCCCTCAGTTTTGTCTTGAACAACACACAATTTAAAAACTTGAGATGAAATTTATATTATTCTACTCAATTTAGTGCTTGCATATGCGGGTTCTCGTATTCCTCCATGTGTCATGCATTGATACAGTCTGCGAGAAATGACCAATTGTTGTAAATTAAATATTATGTCATGTGTCTAATCTTGGTGGTTTATCAACATTATCATTCTTTAACGTTATATCTTTGTGACGTCATTTGGTACAGATTTGGGATTTATTATAACTACTAGGTCTTTAAGCTCCGATAGTCGCCTAGTCCCCGTAATCCATCCGCTAAGTGGTGTCTTAATGTATCTAACCAACATTTATCCGTTCTAATCAAAGCGTTCATTCAGCAATGTTGCCACGTGATCAACCCACCCAACCAGCATATCTTTCTCCTAGAGCATATGTGCTACAAAACACGCTCCCAGAACATACATTTGAAAGACGTCAAGCGACGCCTGGTGAAGAGAGTCTGGAGGGTGTGGGATGGGGTATAAATCTTAAGTAGATAAATACGCTAACATATCTCATTTTCTCTTGTTCATAGTTTTAGATTTGTTCATCACGAATTAGAACCCAATGGACCTTTCCAGCCCCCCACCTCTAGCTAAGCTCCACCAACATCTCACCCGTGTTGGGATTGATCAATCCCTCAGCTCTCTGACTATTAATTTCCAGAAAAGGATACATATAAGCTGTTAAATATTTTGAAACTACCTATGGCAGCAACAGCGCCAAGTCAAATTAGTTTCAAAATATTAAACAGAATATTTATTAAATAGTAAAGACATACAATTCGCACAACAACGCATAGCCCGTCTTCAATTATGCGTTCGTGACGTACTTATCCACGTCATTCATGGTGGCATAATGACGTCATTGATTATGATGTCATTCTACACGCCACGTAGTTAATTATGACGTCATATGGATAAAATGGAAAAGTATATTATGGCTTACATGTGACTAAGCACCCTAGTACCAGTAATATTCTAATAACCACCATAGCCTGCGGCATAGTCATAGTGAAGATGAAATAATCCAGATACCCAAATGGATTACCAAATCTATTACGCGTCATCAAATGGCAGCATGGTGCTTAATGTGCTCTATATCATGACATAAAATATGAATATTGAAGTGAAAATTATTGAAATATTACAGATGTGGAAAAGGGTTCATGCTTGCATATGTATCTTTTGTACCACACGACTGGTCCTGACATCCACATTATCATAGTAAAATGTTTCCTGCCTATTCCACACCAGGAGTTGATGGTCTTGGCAAAGTAAATGAAAAACTAATTAATTTAATTCATTTGAATAACTTTTAATTTCATGTAGTATTATTCTCGCAGATCACGATTATTATTTGAATGTAATACTGACACATCAGTACTAGTTTTCAAAACACAAATGGAACTGTATTGATATACAAATAATTTACTAATTATGTTGGCTTCGAGTGAATTAAGGCTTATATAACAAATTAAAACAATGCTCGTCAAAGTATTCTTTAAGAAGGTAAATTGAATATGACATAAAAAAATAATTCATTGTTCTGTTTGATGATTTGTGCATCATGATATCATGCGATGTTTTCGTTTCTGTGGTCCATTGTTTATGCAGTGTCCCATAATATTCTAATTAATATATTAGAATACTATGGGGGCACTGCTTCAACTGATATTCTTTATTCACAGGTGCCATGCCAATGGGTCTGTTTTGTAGTGCCATGCCCGTAACGGGACAGCGTCAAGGATTACGGTTAATAAAACGTGATGTCACCATGCCTTTTAAAATGGAGCTGTCAGTTCATGATGACCACCTTTCTTTTGAGACTGTCAGTCGTGTAGAAAATGCTGTAAGCATGTCAGAGTCTGGTTGATCATGAAATATGCAGACAGGCAGGATATGCAGTTTTCTAAAGTTTTCAGTGATTTCTCTAAATTTCCTCTCCATATAAGAAAGACAACATGTGATATATGTAACTGCCCCTAGGTTTGATCTTATATTTACTCTCCACAGGGCCACTTATATTATTTTAAGATTTTTAATACCGCCTTTATTAGAGATAGAATAAAATAAATAATATATTCACAACTAAAAAAATCCATTCCTAAAACTTGTATTCATCATGAAGCTCTTTTTCCACACATCACACATCATACGTGGTGGTGCATAATATGTGAATTATTATGGTACAGTAACGCATAAGTCACGGTATGGTATTATATTCATCAGCATCCGAAAAATATTATTGTCCAATGTCACACTGTGCTATATCCCAGAAAAAAATTGACAGATTCACTGGAGTTTAACAGAGCGACCAGCCATTGTATGGGCGCAGCGAATGCCCGTGTCAATTGTGATGTCCAAGCCCTGAGACATTCACAAGATGAGGTTCAACAGGTCACGGGCCTGACATAGTGAAACAATCAAAGATCATGGGTGTACTACATCAATCCGACTGTAATGACAATGAGCTGCGATTAAGTTGAAAGTGCGAGTGAAAATGTGGAGTCTGCAACTTTCGAGACTTTCATTGGTTCCAGAGAGACATGTCTCTCCTTGGTGCTGCTTAACCCTTTCAGGACGAAACCGGCCAAGAACGGCCTCTGCAGGGGTCTTGAGAAATGCCCATTTGCAGGCCAAGAGAAGACTATTTTTGAAGATTTACCACTGGAATGACTGGCTCGGTAACCGAGCCAGTCATTCCAGTGGTAAATCTTCAAAAATAGTCTTCTCTTGGCCTGCAAATGGACATTCAATAAGTACATATTTTAATTTTTTGAAAATAATGTAGTCGTTAAAGGGTTAATGCTGTTTAATTCTACCTTGCCGTAGCCATTTCATCTGTGCGAGAGCACGCGACAATACCAAACCCACCAGTATCTACACCGGCTCTCTTACTATAGATGGAGTAGGCAGACGATGTAGATTTCATAGGTGAGCAAAAGAAGCCTCTCGATAACCTTCTCACAATGGCTACAGCACAAGTCAAGAATATGAATTTATTTATGAACGAAGCCAGGACCGAGATTGCCCATGTATACCTATCAGCGCCAGACGAAATCATTGACAAAGGAATCCCCCATACGTGGTAGGGAGGAATGGAGGAAGAACACAATTCTTAGTTCACTAATGTGTAATGTCTCGGAAATCGTTGCACATTGTGTCACGAAAACTGGAGCACGGATCCATCTGACTAAAGAACTATACTTCTATGACACGACCTGTGCAACAACAACAACACCACCACCAACAACAACAACAATTCGTACTATAGTCCAACATCGCTGCTGCCTTTGCCTTAAGGAAGCTATGAGTTTGGTGGATAATGTTAGTAGTGCGTGCGTGCATGGGCGTGTGAATATGCATGTGTGTGCATTATTTTCATTGAGTTTCCCAGTGCATAATATTTTACATTAGTTTATCACAATATAATACAATTTACGAACTTCATCTTTCTTCCAGGATGCTGGTGTGTGCGCTGCTGATGTCAAGCGCTGGTACATGGCTAAAGGAGTGACACGCCAAGAAATCGAAGTTGACAATGGCGTGTGTGGTACACTCTTTTTACCGTCAGGTAATCAGTTATTAAGACCTTTGTGATATTATGGCAAAAATATGGATTTGCTTAAGCTTGTGTGATCATGGCTAAAATGTATTATCGGCTTAAACCATTTTATCATGACTATCGTTCAAGTGATTCTATGTTACATGTTCTGTCAGTTCTTTCCATTTATCCATCATAGATTACACAAAGGAATCAAGCAGTACGCCGGGAAGTTGGTAAAATAATAAACAGATATACTACAGAAAGGGTCCAGTTTCACGTCTTAATTTGAATCTTAATGACAAAATCTGCATCTACTAATTGTCAAGCAGCTCACGACTTGCACTATTGTAGCTATGTCTTGAATTTCTGTTTCCTTCTTTTCTAAGGTGATGGTCCATTTCCTGGTGTCATTGACATGTTTGGCTCTGTAGGAGGCCTGGTGGAAGTTCGTGCAGCACTGTTGGCTTCCAATGGTTTTGCTTCATTTGCATTGCCATTTATCAATTATAAAGGTCTACCGAAAAACATGACCGAACTTAGATTAGAATATTTTGAAGTAAGTCTGCTGTGGTCCATCACTAAAGAATTTCGATTTCGGAATTACAATTTACAACACTTATACGAACACACAATTGAACACATACTCAATCCAAGATCAAATTTTCTCAGGTTTAAATAATCTCATATTTAATTCTATCGAAACAGTTTTAATGAAACATTAAAATAAAAAATTTAGTCTGATGCCTCAGAGCGAATAAAATGAGTATATAATATTGATAGCCTTGGACAAGCACATATGGCAATGCATGATAAAGAATTGAAACATATTTTGATGGTGCAGCTGTCAAACCTGATAAAGAATAGCTGGACAAGCTATTCATATTCCATATGAGAGATCAACGTCAAACTAATGGCCCTTTATATCACTACTTCTGTCTGTTGCTCTGGGTGGATGGGTGATATACCGTTCTTGTAACCAGTTGATCTTCAGGCATTTGACTTGCGAATAGTACAGCGATAGCATCTGCACAATTCACCTTTCCAGAGTACCCACCATCACATGACGTCATAATGAACTGCATGATGTGTAGAATGGCATCATAATGAATGACGTCATGAATGACGTCGATAAGTACGTCACGAACGCATATTTGAAGACGGTCTATGCGTTGTTGTACAAATTGTTTGCTTTTACTATTTGATAAATATCTTGTTGAATATTTTGAAACTAATTTGACTGGGCGCTGTTGCTGCCATAGGGAGCAACAGCGCCCAGTCAAATTAGTTACAAAATATTCAACAGCTTCCCTGTATAGTTTTCAGGAAATTGATAGCTAGGGCATTCGGGGATCGATCAATCCCAACACGGCGAGGTGGGGTGGAGTTTAGCTAGTGATGGGCGGGGCATAGCTAAAAATGGAAAGGTCCATTAACCGCAAACACAGTGGCACAGATTCTGTATACGTTTGGGGTTTTCTAAATTCTTGTTGTTGTTATAATTACAG
>CM067371.1:134697866-134957866 GCA_034401795.1 Chaetoderma sp. LZ-2023a | reverse complement strand
TGATCATGGAGCAATCTAATCTGTCACCATGTATTGGACGTCAGAATCAAATACGTCAGGTGTTAGCCCACGTCACAATCAATGGACCTTTCCATTTTTAGCTATGCCCCGCCCATCACTAGCTAAGCTCCACCCACACCTCGCCGTGTTGGGATTGATCGATCCCCGAATGCCCTAACTATCAATTTCCTGAAAACGATACAGGGAAGCTGTTGAATATTTTGTAACTAATTTGACTGGGTGATGTTGCTGCCTATGGCAGCAACAGCGCCCAATCAAATTAGTTTCAAAATATTCAACAGAATATTTATTAAATAGCAAAGACATCCAATTTGTACAACAACGCATAGACCGTCTTCAAATACGCGTTCGTGACGTACTTATCGACGTCATTCATTATGATGTCATTCTACACATCACGTAGTTGATTATGACGTCATATGATGGGTGGGTACTCTGGAAAGGTGAATTGACGTAGGTTCACCACGAAAGGGACAAATGTCTGGCAGTGGCTATCTGAAATGTATGTCTTTGATGAAGTTACAATTTAATAAACACAGCTGGAAATCGATCCATCTCATGTATTGAAGATTCAAATAAGTATTATAGGCTAACCAACACTATGCTTTAGAGTTTAGCTCATATGGTTGGAAGCGGTCGACGAATCCGAACAAATGACATAAAATTTCAATTTTGTTTTAACAATAATGAATAATAGATTATATTTGACACCATGGATATCTGACTCTATGTGTTGCACATTTAGGAATAAGGTACAAACCAGCTAAGAACTAGGTCGGTCTGAGTTAATTTTTGGATAGTACACGTCAAATGGTAATTCTCCCGTTGAAATCAATAGTAAACAATGGAAGCAGCATTTTTCTTTATCATCTTTCATGCGCAGCGACCATATTTAGTGTATAATAAAGGTGAAGCATATATCAAAAGTATGTCAATGTGACCTAGTTTTCACTTTCACCGAACATCGTAGATCATTGAACAGTCTGTATTTTAAGGCAGCAACAGCACCCAGTCATATTAGTTTCAAAATACTTACCTGTGTAGTTTTTTTGGAAATTGATAGTCAGGGTGTTCTGAGATCGATCGATCCCAACACGAGCGAGGCGTGGGTGGAGCTTAGCTAGAGATGGTCGGGGCATAGCTAAACCAGAAAAGTCCATTAGCACAGTGTTAGCCTATGATATTATATTATTATAAATCAGATGAATTGGAAACCCAATGAAATCTCAATCTTTAAATCTAATTAGAGCATGTACTGTATCAGGTCTCTGATACGCGATGTGACCACAAACACGAAAGTGAAGTGAGAAATTTGAAATTCTCATAGTGAGTCTTACAGTATAAATATAGATTAGATGAAAAAATTCTAATTAAAATAAAAATAAAATATAGATTTGGAGTAAAAGGTGTAATATCATTTTGGAAGGAAACTGATATCCATTTGAATTCATTTATCTTTTCTAGCTGACGATAATTGACAGTCAGATGGTTTAGACGGAAACTGATCGCCTATAAAAAAACCCATATCTCTTTTCTATCTGTGGGTCATTGGCAGGCAGAGCCAAGTTCGTCATTTAAGATTGACAACCATAATCGATATATTTCCATGTTAAATGTTATTATCTATGCATTATCGTTAATAGACTTTCCGAGATAATTGGTACGGAGGAAGTAAAGCCTTTGCTGACCAGTACACATTTTTTCTGATTGGCTTAGAGGATTCTGCCGTCCTCTCATTATCATATTAAGAGTAATTTGAAAATTGGGATGATATCATAATCCTATAAGTCAATAAGAAGCGAGATAGGCCTATGGCAGCAGGCTAGTCTACTTACATAATCCTAAATGGTCAATTATTTCAACAGACATCTTGGATTTACTTAAATAACTCCCTATAAAAATTTAATAGCTTGATCAAATTGTAACAAACTTAACTTGTAGGATCCAATCACGGTAGGGTTTCAGATTGTGTATTCAGAAATGTGACTTGTGTCATTTCCTTCGTCTAAATTTCTAAGAAACTTTTTATAAGGCATCTTATTAATTCATGAATCCATTTCCTCACTCAATCATATGACGTCATAATCAACTACGCGACGTGCATGCTGACGTCATAATCATGACGTCATGAATGATTCCATTAAGCCCGTCTTTAACGCTTAATAGTCAGACACGCTGTACGAATGGTATGTTTTTGCTATTTAAGAAACAGCATCCAGTCAAATTAGTTTCAAAATATTCAACAGCTTACCTGCATAGTCTTCTGGAAATTGATAGTTAGGAAGTTAAGAGATCGATCGATCCCAACACGAGCGATGTGTGGGTGGAGCTTAGCTAGAGATGGGAATACCTAAAACTATTGAGGGAAGAAGATGGAGACGGATAAACTATCTTGACCTGATATGTTATGTAGGATGAGATGAGGTCCAATGTGTTGCTACTTCTATCTATGGATGACCATTGCATTGACCCACGTATTCATATCAAAACAGTTGAAGCATTTTCTCTCGAACAGCGAAAACTGTTTGAGGTCGTGAAGTACCCAGGTGCCGGACATCTCCTGGAGCCACCATACTCACCACTCTGTGCATTCTCTTACCATGCAGCCATAAGTAAGTAGTAATAAGATTAAGATACAGCTCCATGATAAGCCAACCATTCACCCCCCCCCCCCCCACCCACCCACTCCCTCTCGCTCTCTCTCCCTCCCTCCCTCCCCCTCTCTCCCTCCCTCCATCCCTCTCGCTCTCCCTCCCTCCCTCCTCCCTCTCCCTCTGGCGCTATCTCTCGACCTCCCTCCCTCCCTCCCTCCTCCCTCCCTTCCTCCCTCCCTCCCCCTCCCTCCCTCCCTCCCTCTGGCGCTCTCTCTCTCTCTCTCTCCCTCCCTCTCCCACCCTCCTCCTACCTCCCTCCCTCCCTCTCTCCCTCTCTCTTCCCCCTCCCTCCCTCTCTCTCTCCCCTCCCTCCCACCATCCCCCTCCCTCCCTCCCCCCTCCCCCCCCCTCTCTCTCTCTCTCTCTCTCTCTCTCTCTCTCTCTCTCTCTCTCTCTCTCTCTCTCTCTCTCTCTCTCTCTTTGGCTGTCTACATTGTCCCAACGTCGTTCTGCTCATTGGTCTAATGTTGGCTGAACATGTCGGGCCAACGCATTCACCCAACATTGGCCCAACACATCCAGCCAACGTTGGCCCAACATACACATAACATAACATTGGGCCAACATTGACTGCCTAGGTTGGCCCAACACCATTCTGCTCATTGGTACAACAGAGAAATATTTTTTAAAATTTATTAAATTTTTTTTTTATTTGTGCAATATATTTAGCCCATTGGTAAAGCGAAGGACATATTTAAAGAAATGTGGCAAACCTGTTTGCCAGGTACCATGCCGAACCAAAGAATTGGTTTGCAAGGTACTTCATAGTAATACTATTTATGACAAATTTACATTATTCATAGGAGATTGCCAACTTCTTATGGTGGTTGTCGAGTTGTTGAGTTACCTCCCTTGAAATGAAGATTTAAAAAAAAAATGCTATCATCGAAAACTAATGAGCAAATAGACCTAAATTTACTTACTGATCTTAGATAACACACAATAATGCAGTAGCCTAAGCATTGCTCTAATGTGTATGCATATCATTATATACATTGTGCTTTAAGGTGTTGGGCCAACGTTGGGCCAACGTTGGCCCAACAACTCTAAGCCAACTGTAATTTTGCCACTGTTATGCCAACATGGGCCCAACGCAAATATATAATATTTACAATATACATTGGCTATAACCGGTTGGGCCAATGTTGAACGTTGGCCCAACAAATATAACTCAACTGTAATTTTTCCACGGTTATGCCAGGGTTGGCCTAATGCATGTATATAGTTATAATATACATTGGCTATAAGTGGTTGGGCCAACATTGGCCTAACAACTCTAACCCAACTGTTATTTTGCCGCTGTTATGCCAACGTTGTCCCCACGTGTATATCATTATTTAATACATTGGCAACATTTATAATATACGTTGGCTATAAGTTGTTGGGCCAATGTTGGCCCAACCACTGTAACCCAACTGTAATTTTGCCACTGTTATGCCAACGTTGGCCCAATACTTTGTTGCCAATGGCGACGGTGCCAACCAATTGCCAACGTTGGCCCAATGCCCAATAGCACCGGCCACTATGCCAACCAATCGCCAACGTTATCCCAAAGTAGTAATGTACTCTGGGGCTTTCTCACACTGCCACACACGCACGCACACGCACGCATGCCAGCCTGCCCACCCGCACGCATACATGCATGCACGTGTGTGCGCACACACAACACACGCACACGCACACGCACGCACGCACGCACGCACGCCAATTGTCAACCAAATATAACTATGTATGTTCCATGAACAGATGTACAGCTTGTAGGTACAGCCCTTTGAGAAAATTAGTGGAATGATAAAAAATAATAATAAACGGAGCAATCACTATAGTCTTCCAGAGCGTCGCTCTTGGAATCCTAATAACGCGCTGCAAGTAATAAAGCGGTCACGGTCGCACAATAATGTTATCAGAATATGTAGGTAAATCAGGGTAACACTTATCTGGCTAATGACATCAAATCTAATTTGAAGATGCTAACTGTATCTGGATACTCGCTAGATGCTATTAGACTAGGCTTGCGCGACTTTCTACGATGTAATTGGGAAAAAAATCGAAAAATTGTGAAAAAACTGAGCAGACTATAAGATTTTAAACCTCACCATTCAGCAATAAAGTTATAATGAATTCACGCAATTATCCATTGTGTCTTTTTCTGTTCACTACATGTAAGCCCTAATCAAAACACAAAGCTCTATGGTAAACAAGCTTACAATAGCGAAATAACACCAATTTTTTGAGAAAAACCGCTAGTTACTCCGTCGAATCACCATATACTTTTGTTTCTTTCGCTGCAGACCCTGAGTCTGTCGTGAAATACCAAGTATATACTTAGTTGCAGAGTGTTAGGCAATAATCACTAAACATAATTCTTTTTAATTCTTTTAGCAATTTCAGGCGGTGTACTAATTTTTCCTTTTTGATTCAGTTGTCATGCCTAATTAAAGAAAATAACGCAAAAGCATTCCAGATTGTTGTATTTTGAACTGTGCGTTCTGTTGATTACTCTTAAATGTAAATCATACATTCTGAAAGCAACTATAAATTGCACTATAGGACGAGTTTATGCCGTTACTATCGTAGCTACTCAAAGCTACCGTCCTATGTATTTTGACTGCGCAGTATCTCCCATATTAGTGTCTCCGCGCTACTCGGGTAATGATCTAAACGTGTCCTACAAAAGGAGGCTATAAGCGGAAGCCGATACATAATATGATTTTATTTTTTCTCGAAATTTTATGTCAAATTTTGATGAAATGAACAATGTTTATTAAACTATACGCAATATTTAGGCGGCCCCAATTAATAATTTCACCGCCGCGATGATCGATATAAGGTATACATTAGAAGTAGGATGGTAAGAATTTGTCGCATGTATTGTGTTCTAATTTCCTGCTATTTTTGTATCATTTATTTCAACTTTTTCTAGGAATTCCAAGTGCCAGTTTTCGTGACTTGTTTATACGTTTGGGAATATGTACCTACGATTTAATCGAAAATCGCGATTTTTTATACAAAATCTATTGCGATGTTTCAAAGCAAACATTCCAGTATCCAGATGCTAACTGGATTTATGTAACGTTCCCCATATTACCTGACACGTATGGTTGCTTAATGGAAGTGTGGATACTCTGTGCTAGCCTCCTTGTGGACTTCCCGGGGTGTGAACCCTGGATGTGTTTGTTAGGGTTCATGTTTCTTTAAAAGATAGCATACGCTCATCTACCCTACTAAACCCAATGACTCCAATGATGTCAACCATTCCTGTCTCTTTTAAGGAATGTCGGATGCGGCAATTAAACATTAAGAGTAACTTAAATTAAACATCACTGATCGTGGCACAAGGGGAAAGGATTTGTGGTCCATAAATATATCTAATTTTTTCAGTACTCGCCCGTGTTCTGAAATACGATAAAATCCATGTACAGTTACTCTCTATTACACTCGATTTGACAATATTTTAAACATAAAATGCACGCTAAATTTGTACAGTCATCAGTCCTGTATTTAAAAAATGTGTTTTGGTACATACTTGCTGCTAAAACAGTTTACAGCTATGATTACTCATGTACAAATAATATAATGGGCAAGTCGCCTGGCTTGTACTGACCAGCATTTGAGTCAACTCACCTGAGAATGTAGTGTACCGCTACATTTTACTTCAAGTGTTAATGTGACACTATTGTATACACTGGTCCAAATGTCCCAATATTATCTTTTGCAGAGCAGTTCGTGGTTTGGGGAGGTAATGTCAAGCAACATGCAGAAGCACAACAGCACTCATGGGCAAGGATTCTGAGCTTTTTTACTGAAAATCTAAAGACATAGAAAGACATGGCTTTATTATGCAATGACCCTAGTATGTGTATTTAATGACATTACATACGGACGTTTTCGCTTTACACTACAGAGTAGTATTTATAAACGATTTCTATAAAAAAAATTTATAACTTTCTCTGTTAATGAAGTGTTCGTTTCCATCATCATTCCATGTCGTCCAAGATTCATTCCCTAGAGCACCCCCACCCCTCCTCACCCCTACTTTCCAGTTGTCTTGTCAGGTAAATGCAGAGGTAAATCTATAGGTGGACATAAGAGTGGATACGAATATCACAGAACATTTCTACACGGTAACGAAAGAGTGTCTACCTAGCTCATCTGTTGTGAATACATACCATTACATATAAATCATTCCACAACAAAAGAACAGTAGAATAATGGATACAGCTGCGATTGGCCAAGGTAATAAACGTGTAATTCTATTCACTGAGGTTCTAGATACACATGATGGCAAATGAATTATAGATTCAAAATCTCATTGGCTGAGGTCATAGACGCATTTCTCCTGATGGCATGTATAATAACACACCCAAAACACTATAGCTGTCAATCATTTTATAACAAAAGAATAACAGCTTCTACTGGCTGAGACTACAGGCGCGGAATCATATGAGTCATAAATAATATCAAAAGAATGATAGATTCAAATTCAACTGGCTGAAGATATAGACACGCATAATAACAAACGAATTATCGCCTCCTTGTATTGATTGAGGCAACAAACGAGCAGTTATATTGGTTAAATAACAAAACTCGGTCTATGCAATACTAACTGTCAATCATTTTATGATGAAAGAATGATAGAACGGCTCGTATTGGATGAGGTCATCGTCGCGCAATCCTATTAGCTGAGGCTATAGAAATAACAAAAATAAAATTATAGATTCAAATCATAATGGCTGCGGTTACAATAATAAAACAATCTGCTGCTTTTGCTAAGTTTATAGAAGCACATAATAGAAACATCTGCTACTTTCTCAGAGTTTACGGACACGCGCTGCTATTGGTTGCTGTCATAGGTATGGATAACAAAAGAATACTAGAAACAAAGCTTATTGACCGAGGCTATGTACGTAGTAAACATTTCGTAGTAGGCCTATCTATATATATACATAAAACATAATTATATATAAAAATACGATTGGGTGGAGCTATGAACGAGTAATCCTATTGGCTATTTAGAAGGGAAGGGTACTATTCGGTGAATTTTGTTCATATATGAATTAAAGCTTGACAATCGAGTGTTTAATTGTGAAGGTCGATCAAGAAAGTAATTAAAATGAGTCACTCAATATGTACCTTTTATGCAGATAATGATAGCTACGCTATATTTACTCAGGGCGCCGGAAGGCGGTGTAAGTATTGCAGTTGATATCGTCTGCCTGTCTGCCTTCCTGTCTGTCTGAGCGATATCTCCCGCATCTAAGAAGTTAGATTCACCAAACTTGGCATATCGATTCATATTGTGGATGGTATGGGGGAAGCGAGTTTCAGATAAAACGGTCATATATCTAGGTCATGGGGTCACTAGGTGCATCCCGATATACACATTTTAAGCCATAAATCGGGAACGCAAATAAGAAGAATCACCAAATTTGGGAGCTTCATTTATGCTATAGGTGGCTAGAAGTTCGATACGGTTCAAAACAAAGCATCAAATATCGAGGTCACGGGGTCACAAAGTGCACCCCGAAATACACATCTTAGTCATAGATCGGTCGGTAGAGTCACCAAATTTGGCATATTCATTCATATTATAGGTGACTAGACGTTCTATGCGTATCTGGACAAAGCACCAGATATCTAGGTCACGGGGTCACAAAGTGCATCCCGAAATACACATTTCATTCATAATACGGGACCGCAAGTATATAGTATCATCAAATTTGGCATATAGATTCATAGTATATGTGACTAGAAGGTCTGGGTTTTATGACAAAGCACCAAATATCTAGATCACGGGGTCATGAATGCAAACTGAAATACAGATTTCTGGCCTTAACTCTGGAATGCAAGGACGCAGAATCACCAGGTTTAGTATACACCTTCATCTTACGATATTTCATGATTACTTTGAGTTTGAGGTCAACGGCTGAAATATCTAGGTTGTGGTGGTCACTAAGCGCATTGTCAAGACAGCGTGCCATAGCGTGAGTCAGCATCTCCCTCGAGTGCATTCTAGTTAGTAATAGAGGAATCCACTTTTAGCTATGACCACCACGCCACCTCCATACCCCACATCTTTAGCTAAGCTCCAACCAGTATTCACGGTGTCGGGATCAAACGACATGACTAGCAAATTCCAGAAAACTATACACGTAAGAGGTTGACTATTTTGAAACTAATTTGATTTGGTGTCTTTGGCAGCAACGGCGCCCAGTCAAAATAGTTTCAAAATATTCAACAACATCTTTATTAAACAGACAAGGCATACAATTCGTACAACAACGCTTAGTCCGTCATCAATTATGCGTTAGTGGCGAATTTATCTATGTCATTCATGACGTCATTGATTATGGCATCATCATACACGTCACGTAGTTGATTATCACGTCATGTGATTGATGGATAAACTGTATGTATTCTTACTGTATTCTGCGACTGTGGGAGTAGAACCATCCTACAGCTGCAATCAGTCCCTCTTCGCTTTTGCCCACTGTGTCTTCGAAATTCTTAACTTCCTTAGGTCCGTTCTTGACTTGAGTGTACCGAGTCCTGCTTTCTTAAGGCCACCTCGTAGCACGCTTAGCAGATTTATGCAATGCCGTCCTCTCCTAGCTCCGTATTTGTCGGCTCTGAGTAAGGCGAATTCCAAGGCTCTCTGTGCGGGTGTGTCTTCTGGCATCTTTAGCACATGGCCAAACATGGACCATCTTTGCTGGGCGATTTTACCGACAGCGGCGACGTATTACACACATTGTATAGTGCATTATTGGAAATTATGCTGTCTGGCCATCGGTGTCCAGTGATGGTGCGTAGGTGTTTGCGGTGGCAGGCATCGGGTTTGTCTAGAGCTGACTTTGGAGCTGCCCAGCTGTTACAGTTATACGGATACGCAGGTTACATTGTATAGGCGTAGTCTTTTTTTTATTATCAAGGGCACCTTTGATCTACGCATCCATAGCTTCTAGAAGGATTGGCCAGCCTATGTTCTCCATGACGCAGCTATATGCCATCTATCGCAGATAAACTGTAAATATCCATTAAACACTTAGTGCCACATTTAATCCTGAATAATATATGTAAGCAGCAACAGAAACACACATATTATAAGAGCCGTGTTCAGATTCTTATAAAACTGCTGTTCATTTTCAAAACGTTGTTGCTGTAAGCCATTGCGATCTATGGCAAACACAACTTTTAGCAGTGCCATTTTCAAACTGAACATCATTCTGGCTAGTACAGACTTGCTGTCTACGAAAGCTTTTAGACAAACCTTTTTCAACAACACCGCTTACAAAATAAAACCAACCAACCTAATATTATATATATATATATACATATATATATATATATATATATATATATATATATATATATATATATATATATATATATATATATATATATATATATATATATATATATATATATATATATATATATATCCTCTCTCTCTCTCCCTCCTCTCTCTCCCTCCCCCTCTCTCCCTCCCTCCCTCCCTATATATATATATTTGTCCGAGTCAGATGTGAGAACGTTTTAAAGCTACACTCACAATTATATGTTCAGTGCATACTGAACATCATAGCATATATTACTGGCCGACATTACATTATAAGAGACGTGTTACGTCTCCAAGAGAATTAGCTATCAGAAGCTTTGTCTAAACGGTCTCATAGTGTATTAGTGGAATTTGTGAGTATTCCACAGAGATATCTTCACTCATAAACATAAAATCCATTGACAATATGATTTTCAATGAAAAAACATGAAAACCTTTGGTATATGGCAGGAGACAATTCATATATGACAGAGTTATCTCTATCTTAGCTATCTTAAGATTCACGGAGACTAACTATTCACACATATACTTTTCAAACAGGTGTCTCTTGCCGGGAACGAGTTTCACTAAACCTCATGTTTCCACTATAGATTTGCCTTTTGGATTTACATGGTGGGATAAGGAAATGACTTAATTTTATATCTTTCATTTTCCGAAGTCTAGTAATAAGAATTTTGACTGGTGGGGGATTGTTGCAGGTGAATCTTTCCTACTTGGAAAGCAAATGATGCAATGCACACAGAAATTAATAGAAAGATTTGTCATGTGGATTGTCAAACGTCTTGTTTATGCAATGTACTTATCTGTTATGCTACACGTGCTACTGTCAAATATGTTTTGTACTTCCTGTACACATTATGTGAATACTGTACATGACGTTGAGTTAAAAATAAATTCAATTCAATTCAATAAATCTCGGCCATGCGAGCGATGTGTATTCCGATTGGGTGAGAGAATCACAGAATACGTGGCCCCATATACGGAACGTAGTTAATATGGACGTGAAAAAGTATGCACATTTAACCACCCACCCTCCACACACCCACACCCACCCCACATCCAACATGCTCATGCTTATATTAACTAGACTCCGTATAGACAATTTAGAACACACAGGTCTATGACATCACAAACCATGTGATTATCTCCACCAATTATAGCGCCAGTCACCACATGACCATCCGACTATTATAGTCATCGACCAAATGAATCAATCTCGTAATCCACAACCACATGATTATAAATCTTTGCATTATGCAATCTTGGGGGTGGGGGGGGCCTAGTGATTGGTTAGCTAATATAATATTACCAATTCGCCTGAGATCGATGGCATATCACAGAATGGGACAGACATATCAGATATTTGACGATTTGATAGCAGTAAATGAGGTAACGTGTTCTTTACTAGCTGCTTAGCCGTTAGATAGATCGGATGTTACTGTGAATGTGAATGAAAATGTGAAAATACAAATAAGCCTTCTGACATTGTAGCAACTGAAGCGACCATCCAACTTATGATAGGAAACATACTGGATACATTGACAGATCATAATGCACAGGCTGCTGACAGGAAACATTACCGAAATACGGATGCAGTGTCTATCAATGTAACGATTGCCATATCATGCCGATCCCTCGGACAAATAATCACTCGATGTCCATTGAACCACTTTAACATTCTTCTAATTCTCGGTGCACGCCGGCCACAATTTGGATAAAAGTATAGGTAATGTCGGGATATCCGGGATAAGGTGCTACAGAATGACACAACTTGATTATTATTATGAGATGTGTTTAATTCTCAGACATATATACAACAAACACAAAATATAGATACACTGTTTCCGACTATGCAAATACTATATACAAACGGTATACTTCTTGCACTTGGTGAGGATTCTATTAGAGGAATCCAGTCAGTCAGTCAAGTATATGACGTCATAATCAATTACGTTACAGATAGGTTGACGTCACAATCGAATACATCATAAATGACGTATCTAAGTCCGTCAATTGTACGAATTAACCATTCTGCTGAATATTTTGAAACTAATTTGACTTGGCACCCAGTCAAAGTAGTTTCAAAATATTCAACAGCTTATCTGTATAGTTTTCTGGAAATTGATTCAGAGTTGAGGGTTCGGTCGATCCCAACATGGACAAAGCATGGGCGGCGCTTAGCTAGGAATGGACGTTACACACCTAAAACTGGATTCATCCATTGATTGTTACCATTCCATTAGAACTGAAAGTTAACCATAGGATCACCACCACCAGTAACTACTAGAGCAGTGCGGGACTAAATAGCTATAGTGGAGTACTCATAACCACTGACACTCAGTATTGTAGGCCAATAGCATACAGAGTAACAACACCGAGAAGTAACCGTTTCTACCTGGTGGTATTTATTATAGTCCGAATCAATACTACACATTTCTTGCTCTCCTCGCTTTCTAGCAATGCCATTAGTTAATTATTAGCAAGATGAGAAGACCGCTCAAGGAATAAATTCACAACTTAAAAAAATTATATTAATTTATACATAATGAAATCATCATATGAATTTTGTTTCCTTACATCTAGGCAGACAACTTAAGCCAGTAAATGTATAAAATTTTAACAATTTTATTTTCACCCATTTTAATGTGAACATGCACCTTTAATATGTAGGTCATTTACTGAGTTGTCGTCTTGGTGTTTGTGAGAATGACTGACATTGCTTCACCCAATGAGTCCACGAGTTGATGGAACATGATACAATTGATTGATACCCAGCTCTCAAAACTGCAATGCTATAAGCCTGACTGGTAACAATAGAGGAATCCAGTCTGTTAATCAAGTATATGACGCCATAACCAATTACGTCATAGGTAGGCTGACGTCACAATCAAGTATTTCATGAAGGGCATATTTAAGTCTCATAAACGCTTAATAGTCCGTCAAGTTGTACGCATTGTATTTCCTTACTTTTTAATAAACATTCTGTTGAATATTTTGAGACTAATTTGACCGGGCGCTGTTGCTTCCATAGACATCAACAGCAACAAGTCAAATCAGCTTCAAAATATTCAACAGCTTACCTGTATAGTTTTCTGGAAATTGAGGTTCATGGAGTTCATGTTTCGATCGATCCCAACACGGATCTTTGGCGGAGCTTAGCTAGGAATGGGCAGAGCATAGCTAAAACTACACGCCCCTATTAATCAGAATGGACCTTTCCAGTTTTAGCTATGCCCCGCCCATCCACAACTCGCCCGTGTTAGGATCAAAACGATTGCTGCACTCTCTGAACCTCAATTTCCAGAAAACTATAGCGGTTAGCTGTTGAATATTTTGAAACTAATTTGACTGGGTGATGTTACCGCATATGGCAGCAACAGCACCCAGTCAAATTAGATTCAAAACACTCAATAGCATGT
Organism: Chaetoderma sp. LZ-2023a; assembly: GCA_034401795.1. Taxonomy (NCBI): domain Eukaryota; kingdom Metazoa; phylum Mollusca; class Caudofoveata; order Chaetodermatida; family Chaetodermatidae; genus Chaetoderma; species Chaetoderma sp. LZ-2023a. Next base: position 134,944,433 of record CM067371.1, on the reverse strand, counting down.
TTATTAAATAGCAAAGACATACAATTCATGCAACGCGCCGTCTAAGCATTTAAGACAGACTAAATCAAGTCATTCATGCTGTAATTGATTATGACGTCATCCTACACCTCACGTAGTTGACTATGACGTCATATGATGGATGGATAAACTGGAAAAGTCTATTGTAACGCTCTTATGAGATATCAGTCGTCATGATTACAACACCAGAATGTGAATCGCCAAGAGTTATAAAGCCACAAGGTTGACTAGCTGCAGAGTTGATTGTTAGCAATGTTGCGAGGTGAATGACGACTAATGAATGCCAACTTTTATAACATGGTGAAGTGACTGGCAATAAGAATCCACATTGTAACAACACGAGTAAAGTATGTGATTAAAGTTCACCGGTAGTGCGTCTCCATCGTCACACCATGAAAATGCAAGTGACGATGAGTCCTGAGAGGAACGATATTATATTAACCCTTTAACACTCATATCAACCAAAAATAGCTTCTGCAGTGGCCATGAAAAATGTCCATTTGCAGACCGAGAAAAAACTTTTTTTGCAAATTTACCACTGGAATGAATGGCTCAATAACCGAGCCAGTCATTCCAGTAGTAAACTTTCAAAAATAGACTTCTCTTGGTCTGCAAATGGACATTTTCTATGAATAAATTGAAATTTTCTTGAACAAATTCGAGGGTTTAAGTGTTAAGCTAACTGTTACCTGCAAGCCGTATAAGGAGTGCGCATATTGAGCCACGTGATTGCCATTCGTAGGCCTATTATCAACCCGTTAGCCCTTGGAATGAAAGTGTCTCAGTTTCAAGACAGCTATACGTGAACGCTCTTGAATATTTTAATAAACAAATATGAGTGGAATCTGCTGCACCCATAGGCACCAAGTCAAATTAGTTACGAAATACTCCTCAGAAAGAATGTGTCAATTCTGGTATGTAAATTATTAAAGGTTCGATCATTTGTTCACGCCAGACTGGGGCCTATTATATATGCTTGGGTAGATTGTCCAGCATAAAGTTCCTCATTCTCGGCCATGCATCTTTCTGGGCTTCAGCATGCTGCCTTACATTACCGCCCCATACGATGAAATCCACTGAAAGAGCAAAATTATAATCAGTAAGCAGAAACGTTATTAATTTAAAGATCCACATTCCCACCAAAATGCTTACAGATAAAATTGTTAAAATGATATACTTTTAGAGGCTTAAATTATGTACTCAATGTAATGAAACAATGATTGCATTACACTTAATACAGATTTTTCTTGGGAATTTGAATTAGTGGTAGTACTAGATCTAATTCAATTTCATAACTAAAGATATTCTGTTAATATATACGGAATGAAATCATCATATGTTAAGATTTATTTCGTTTCATTACAATTTTAACAATTTTATTTTCAAGCATTCTGCTGTGAATGTAAGCCTTTAAATATGCATATTCACACCAGAATGCTTGGAAATAAAATTGTTACAATTGTATATACGGTTAGAGGCTTAAATTGTGCGCCTAGATGCAAAGCAAGGAAATAAATCTTAACATATGATTTCATTACGTATAAATTAATAAAATTATATAACTTGTGAAAGTGAATTATAATTCACAACTAAAATATTATATTAATTTATAGGGAACGAAATCATCATATGTCAAGACGTATTTCGTTTCATTACATCCAGGCACCGAATTTAAGCGTCTAAAAGTATACAATTTTGACAATTTTATTTGCGGGCGTGCTGGTGTGAATATGCACGTTTACACAGTGTCTCGGCAACAATTTAGGCCTCCTTTGTGCTTAGCATACTTGCTAATAGCTATTTACTTCGGGAAAGGCTTAGGAGACCATCGAGTACCCGGGTAATTTCACATCTCAGTTTACAAATTAAAATAGTGATCATCTAGGAATATGTCCACTTCATTATGTTAATTTCTTTGTGCGTTTTAGTTAGTAAAACTACTTACTGAGTGTTTGATGAAATGAGTTTGTACAGAGCGGAGCATATGGCGGTTCCACGAGATGTCCAGCACCGGGATATTTGACCACCTCAATTAGTTTTCTCTGCTCTTCAGGTAGCACGTTTACCAGCTTCAGATTCTCATTTGGGTCTACACACTGGTCATCCAGTGAGAGAATCAATAACATCTTAGCCTTGAGCTTGTTATACTGTGCCAAACAAACACAAGAACTGATCAACATATTTCGCCATCCATGCTGTAGATGATGGAGAGAGGTCGAGAGAGAGAGAGAGAGAGAGAGAGAGAGAGAGAGAAGTTGGGAGGGATAGAGAGGTTGAGAGGAGAGAGGGAGAGTTGCGTGAGAGAAATGTAAGTGAGAGGAAGAGAGGAGGGGGGAAGTGAGAAGATTGTGCGTGCGTGCGTGCGAGCGAGCAAGCGATAGATAGATAGATAGATAGATAGGTGGGAGGGAGAGATTGGAGAGACGTAAGGTTTGGGAACAAGGCTGACATAGAAATATTGGGGGCAAAAAGAGAATAAATCTTCATTCAGTTAAAAGGCCAGTGGCAAGTCTCCAATAATCAATGCACAATATGACTATCAGTATTGAGAAGCAATTCTTCTTCTTTTCGATCGCTGGTATCACATTTGGAGAGCCGTTCTCAAGATGAAATCTGTGGTTTTCTGCAGTTCCTACACAGGCCCATACAGCTTTTCAAGAAAAGAGGTTTACAAAGGCCAGATCTCTTCTCTCAGCAGCTGATACGTACTGCAACATTGAAGTATGTGCTTTGTGGTCTGCTCTGCTTCTCCACAAGGAGAAGTGGGCGATGTCGTAAGGTGGAACCGCCTGTACATGTGTTGGTTTAGTCTGTTATGTCCAGTTCTGAGACGAAAAATGGTCACTTGCTCTGGCCTCGAGAGATGATGGTAGGCATCTTCTGATTGAGGTGTTCTATAGAGTGACTTGATGATAGTTTTCATCTCTGTATGTGTAACCATGTTTTCTGTCTGATTCTCTTCTGCACCCACCTTTGCCATCTATGAGAAGCAATGATATCAGTGATTTATAAATCATCGCTAATTAATCAGAAATGGCTAAATAGGCTAAATAAGTATCAAGTAAATCACCTACATATGCTCATCGACACATCCCCACACACACTCCCACCGACCCACCCACACAACCCAGCACGCACATGTATATGATCCATCATATATAGATACAGTCTACTTCTACATAGTGATGCAAAACAATAATACATATAAGCAGTTGAATATTTTTAAAACTACTTTGACCAGAAGCTGTTGCTTAAACAGCAACAGTTTCCAGTCAAATTAGTTTTAAAGTATCCAAGCGAATAGTTATTAGATCATGAAAATGTGTTGCATCTGTAGTTCTGTACCTGCATGATATTGCACGCTATCACAGCACCAACAGTTCAATATTAATATGAAGATAAAAAGCAAATCAGTGCCATAGGTGTTACACAATGTGGAAGCAGTGGGCGGCAAGCAAATGAAAAATAAATAAATCGTACATCAAAGAGAATGTCTGCAGGTGCTCTCAACATGGCTCTCATTGATATTCCGTTGGGGGTTGTAAGACAATCGCTGAGTTCTCCCCTGAAAATAGAAACAATCACATATGTTTGACAGTCATCTGAGAAAATTCAGGAAAGATGTTCGCAGGGCATCACAGTCTCGTGTTACAATTAAGCCTGTATTAGGGTGGGGTGGTCGTGGAATAGAGTAGAGCTAGCAAGTACTTGAAGAGCTAACTAAAATATGCAAATGATATAAAAACTACTTTCGCCTGCCAGTGACCTCTACGGCATATATGAAGTATAGGAGGTACCGTAATACATCTGCTTCCATTCCCTCTTAGTACATGGCTTCGCTCAGTTGGTGAATCATGGGTAATATGACTACTATTCAAGCGACGAATTAAATGTCCTGCACCATGAACAGATACCCATGATGCATCACGTCTCTAAGAATAAGATGATTAATCAGCAGTGCCTCGGTCATCAACATTGAGACCAACTTATTCAAACGGAAGGTTAAAGCGGCCATAGAAATCTACAAGCATCAACCAACCATGAACAGAGACGAGGGCTACCGTACACCAGCAGTCTACCAGTCCATGCTGTCACGTGACTCCAAAAGAACTGACCAGAGTGACGATGCCAGCGACCGTCAGTTAGTGCTGAAGAAGTGACCGAGATGGTCACGAAAGCTACACTCAAACAATTTCTACATCCCGGAGAGGTAACTAATTTTTGCTTATTAAGATGATTAAAGACTAACGCATAGCTTCTAAAATCAAGATGAGTAAAGACGACAGGCCAATGTATAACATCTAAAATCAAGATGAGTAAAGTTGACAGGCCAATGCATAGCATCTAAAATCAAGATGAGCAAAGCTGACAGGACAATGCATAACTTCTAAAATCAAGATGAGTAAAGATGACAGGACAATGCATAACTTCTAAAATCAAGATGAGTAAAGATGACAGGACAATGCATAACTTCTAAAATCAAGATGAGTAAAGATGACAGGACAATGCATAACTTCTAAAATCAAGATGAGTAAAGATGACAGGACAATGCATAACTTATGAGCTACACATAATATTAATATCTGAATACAAATACGGTAGTAAATATCAGCAATACATTAATTCAGAAATAACAACGAGAAAATGAGCATGCATACAATGTGGCTTCTAAGATCTATTGAGTTGTAATAGATGATCTGTGATCACCATCTAATGGCACAACTAATATCCGCACACACTGTCTTGGAGATTGCAATTCTAGGTTGAATGTGACAATGTAAGTCCTATACAGTGCAATTGCACAATAGTCAGACAGGTGTGGTGAGACGATAATAATATCTCATTATAATTGTGATTTGATTGGTGTTTGATCAATGGATATATCCGATCTGTCACTCAAGTATATGTCATCATAATAAACTACGTCACATATAGGTTTATGTCACACTCAAAATGTGTAATGACCAGGTTCGTCCGTCATGAACATTGAATAGCTTGTTAAGCGAATTGTACGTTTTTACTATTTAATAAACATTCTGTTGAATATTTTAAAACTAATTTGAGTGTGCGTTGCTGCTGGTATATGCAGCACCAACAGCCGGTCAAATTAGTTTCAAAATATTCAATAGGTTACCGGTATAGTGACCTTGAATTCACCAGTATTCGAAGTATATAAATCGATACAAAACGCGCAAAGCATTGGCGGAGCTTAGCTAGAAATGGGCAGGGTATAGCTAGAGATGGTTTCCTCTATTGAACCAACCAAGAACAATATCACTCCAACCGTATTGCTAGTCCCCGACTCCCATACAAACACCTATACACGCCTGAGCAATGAATATGTTTATAGTTAGTTTTATTGATTATCCATGGCGCTCATTCTAAACATGATGGTGATGATTCTACCTGCTGATGCTGCGGCACTTACTTGAATCCTGGGATGAGCATATCACCAAACATCATATCACACATGGTTAGGTAAGCTGGTCCATTTATATTTACAACTGCTTTAACCTGAAATGTACATAGTTACAAAAAATATTTCATTCCAAAACTATCACAGCTACAAGGCAAACACACGGGAGAGTTATTATATATTTTGAAAGGAAGAGGGCTCTACGTAGGATTAGAATGGTAAAACCTACCTTGGTAGTCCACATAATACTGTTTCGCATTGTGCTGGCAGATATACCTCTTCTCTGTTTGGTGGTTTTGTCTCTTGTTCCGGACTGTAACCCAGCTAGATTAGTTGTCCCTCCACTTAGGGTAAACTTGGCTTCCTGCTGGGTCACTTGCTTCTCATTGTAGCTGTTTCCGTCCTCTGTGCTTGACCTATAACTGCACAATAGCATCTAGGATACCAAGATGACGAGGGCCTATACGCATCCAGTAACGTCACTTCTGCTATAGAGGTATCTGATGTTCTTTCCCTCTTACTTTCAGTAGTGAGTCAGTGGTATCATTCTTTGCGTGCCCGAAAGCAAATCTATATTTACCAATGGTAAAGAAAGGGGTTGATCCAGTATAATCCCAGATGGACAGTTTAAATGGAGAACGCAGATGGGTTATTCCGGATGTTAGTCCTAGTTGAGGAAATTGTTGCATCAATCATAATAATCATTGTGTTGATCTCAGTGCAGGAAATCATTAACCTCGAAATAGTAAGTATTCCTACACTAACTTTCCTAAAGTACTTGATAGGTACAGTGGACGTGCACGCCAACCAGGCCTGCGGAAGCAGATGTACATGACATGTCAGTGACTACCCTTAATGTGCTTACTGAGGTGGGAGAGCTGAAAGCATGGCGGCGACCATTAAATCCAATTCATTCACACAGAGCGATATTTAAACTGATAACCTAACCAACGTAGAGCTGAAAGCTCAGATGACGATCAGGAAGGCAGCAGGGATGCCAAATGAAAGGGCAGCTAGTCCTGTTGTTCTGATTTCGTGGATAGTATGGCTGTTTTCCTGCTCCTGTCATCTAAATATTTTCCCAAGCTGAACCATCTTATACCGGAGTAGGGTGGGAGTTGGGAGTTGGGCGCAGTCGTACACCTCAAATGATACATTGATGAAAGGTCGGTTGAAACATCCCAGGCCATACGAGGTGAAGGCAAATACAATTGGATTATTCGTGGCATAGCTTCAGGCGGATGGTGTGTTGGGTCCTTCGTCTGAGGGCTGGGATTTTCACTGTGGCTCCTGCTTTCTCGTTCTAGTTAATCATACTATGTTATATTTTAAACTTCTCACTACTCTCCAGTTCTTCATCCAGCGTATTATTTTAGAATGTAATGTGAGGATTCCATATGTGGATTTGTGGATTGACAAACATAATCTAAGTAAACGGATATCCTTCCTCTATTTATATATTTATTTAAATGCATAGTTGGCATCAGGAGAAACGGATGTAGGCTTGTATGCGGATTGATGATGGTATGTGGTTGGTTTCGACAGATAAAAGGGGTGGAAACTTTTCAGCTGCGATCAGTTTTCTTCAACCATCTGACAATGTGTCTTGTTCATTGCGAGTATCCTAAGCTCATTTCCTTTAGGCTCTTTTCCGTATGTACGTGTCTTATATTATGTTTTGTACAATGGTCACAAAACACTAAACACGCTATTGTTGTGGCATTCTCTATGTGCCTGATAGTTTGGGCACCTAGTACTGAAAATTCTAATACCTTCTGCGCTGGCGGGTTCTCTGACATTCGAAGAACATGTCCAAACAGAATTTGCAGAAAGTGTGACACAGTTTGTAAAGTGTCGAGTTCGAAACTAGGCCAGCGGTGATTCGGGCTGGCTTGAAATACATTCCTCGAGATGACTCAGGAGGACCATTTGATCTGCCAAGCTGTCACAGTAGTATAACAGTATTGAGACATATGTAGTATCGTATAGATGCATCTTGACTTTCAGTGGAGTTTTAGAGCCACGAATCCACAGCTTCCAACAAGACTGAAAAGCAATGTTTGTTGCTACACACCGATTTGCAGTGCCCGTCGAACTGCAGAGGAGTGAGCCAAGATTCTACTCTTCATCCAGTTCTCATCACCCTGTGCTAAGGTACATCATTCGTCTCCTGTGTGAGTGTGCGTGCGTGCGTGCGTGCGTACGTGCGTGCGTGTGTGAACTCGGTTTTGGCTTCATTCATGAAGTGTGTGGCTTTGAATTGTTTTGCAACTGCTGGAAATATTTCATCAAGAGAATCCTTTTCTTCGTTGACGAAATCATCTGCATACTCTATAGTAGTATATTTATATTTGAGGGTTTATTCTTGTCAAACAGTGTCTCGAACAGACAATAGATCTACAGCGTGGTAATCGGTGAGGAGTAATGGTCACAAAACACGTGACGATTCTATTGATGTTTCAAATATTGCAGAAAGCATTGATTTAACGAGAACTGTTAATTTTGTGTTTGCCAGTAGAACTCTCACAATGCCATGGGATAGTTTGTCCTTATCACACTCAGCCTAAAGGTGCATATTCACACCAGAATGCTTGAAAATAAAACTATTAATATTGTATACTTTGAGAGGCTTAAATCGTGGACCTAGATGTAGTGAAACGAAATCATTCTTAACATATGGTGATTTCATTACATATGAATTAATATAACTTTTTTAAGTTGTGAAATTAAATTAGAGACACATGTCCCGAATTCAAATTCACAACTAAAAACAGTATATTTATTTATACCCGAATGAAATTACCATATGTTAAGATTTATTTCATTTTATTACATCTAGTCATGCAATATACGCCACTAAAGGTATGAAATGTGGGTTCATTGGCTTGGACAGGACGATGAGTGTGCACACTCGTGGATTGCAGATTCGAAGGTGGACACATGGATCTCTGCCTAACACCAAGGTCATGGTATTTATTTACACCATCACTATATCATTACCGATAACCAAACCCAAGACATGGTTTTATGTACCAGCTCTCTAATCGAAAGTGTAATCTGATTGAACCCTCATCCTTTTACAATCACGTGGGTAGACAAACAGAAAGATAGATAGAATGAATAAATAAACCCTAAGTTCAGGTTCAAGTTCAAGGTTATTTATTTTGACCTCGAACATGAACTTTAGAGTCTATCCGTTCATTCCCTAACGTATGTTCTCTTAGATTTCACAAATAAGGCATACATACCGAAGGACAGTACATTCCCATGAGAGAAGCTATCTCAGCTCCTTTAGATACGCCAATCGCGCCAATTCCTCCCGGAATAACTTTGGGATGGTGAGCTAACCATTCACTAGAATCCTGCAAGGAGAACAATCACTCGGAGATAGAGAGCAGTCCAACAGAGTTTGAGAAAGTAAATCAGCTATAAAGAACAGTCAGAGATAGAGACTATAAAGCATGTTCCCGCCAACGTTAGTACACAGCTAGTAATATCGGTTCCTCCACTATGACACGTGTGAGAAACCAGAGTTGAACTCGATTGTGTGACATGGAAGAGGTGTTCGTCTCATGGAATGGTAGCGTCCAGAGTGTGGTGATCCTGTGCACTTATAACAAATATTGGCACAACTCTTCGGCAAGCAAAATCATTAAGCCCACAATTCTATTTATCAGATCTAATGAAAAAACAGTGTTCTTCATGTAGCTGGATACCTAAAAGTCATTATATGTGAGCCAATACACATCTAGATGGCGTGTAGTCACACTTGTTCTGGAATATTAGGGAACCACTTATGCAACTGGGCGCATCCCGATGCAATGTCTGAGCTCTGCATTAGGTGCACAGAAACAATACTCAAGCTTGTGAATGAATGTAAGAATGTCAACATGTATAGATAATTTATGAGAAGTAACATGGGTTTTGAACTTACATTAAAGTAATCAAATTTCAGATCTTCAATAAGTTTGGGTAGACTTCTGTAATTGAAGTAAGGTAATGCTAATGACGCAAATCCGCGACTGGCAAGTAGAGCTGCCCGGAACTCTAGAATGCCACCTATAGACCCGAACATATCGATAACACCAGGGAATGGACCCTCACCTGAAAAAACATGATACAATACAGGGGATGAAACATTACATGAACAACAGACTGTTATACAGAGGTTTTTTGTGCAAAATGTGATTTATAACATGTTAGATGGCTAAATCCTATTCTTTCCCATGGAAAATATATGGACTGTTTTACAATACAATCACGTTTTATCAATTCAATTAGTTTAGGACATGGACATAATCATGCCATAAACCAAGTAGAATATTCCATTAATATACATCGGTTGAGTAGGTAATAGGCTAATACAAAGACTTACCCGGTACTATGATATGATAATATGATATGATATCTGTAATGGATGTGAAACATTTTAAGCCATATCGCCTGTCAGCTAAGGAATAAAACTTAATCTCTGACATCCTATGATCTATTTCATAATTTTATATACATTCTATTTCCAACATTCATATAAATGTACAGTTTCTACATACTTACTGACATTCTGCGTTTTCTATATGCATAGCCTTCTGTAAATCGCACAATCTATGTCTACCAGCTCTATACCTACTCAATAGACTATGACAAGCAGGAGATAGAGAAGAATATTAGAGATATGCCGGCTAATTATATCGTCAGTTTGATTTTACATTGTACAGCATGGAAAAAAGACGTTACCTGGTGGCAGATATAGCGTTCCACATACACCATTTTCCTCTTCTATTTCCTGCCTTGTCACACCCTTTCCCATGTACCAGCGACGTAGACTTACACTGCATAAACCTGGGTCCTGATAATTTAAGCATTTTTATAGTGTGCTGTTTCATTGTCAAGTTGCAGTAGAGAAATATTTATATTTTAAATCATAGAAACATTTAACAGTGTATTATACTGTCTATTTCAGCAGAAAGAACTGTCCCATTTATCAATGTCCACGGCGGTAGCTAGCATAAGGACACGCACCTTTGCTGTACTGAGTGAAATATGATTTTGAAGTTTCATAGTGAGCAGAGCAGATACCAAATGTGTACCAAGCTCGGCTTGAGCTTGACCGTTGGCATAGTTCCCATAATACCAAAGTGGTATCTGATCAGAACAGCCATGTATCCGTGTTGAGCTACAGTATGATAAAAAAAGTCACAAACATATAACACGATGCAGAGTTAACCATATCAATTTAACATCGACAAGACAGGCTTAGGGCCAAGCGCCTAATGGAAGAATCCAGGTTTTTTTTAGCTATGTCCCGTCCATCTCTAGCTAAGCTCCACCCATGCTTGCCCGTGTGGGATCGATCGATCCCTGCACTCTCTGAAATTTCAAATTTCCAGAAACCTATACAGGTAAGCAGTTGAATATTTTGAAACTAATTTGACTGGGTGCTGTTGCTGCCTATGTTGTTCAAATTAGTTTCAAAATAGTCAGGAGCATGTTCATTTAATAGTAAAGACATACAATTCGTACAACCTGACGGACTATTAAGTGTTTAAGACGGACTAAATTGAGTCATTCATGACGTAATTGATTACGACGTCAGCCTACATACCGTGTAGTTGATTATGACGTCGTATAATTGATGTATAAACTGGATTTCTCCATTGCCCTAGGACATAGTGATCTGAATACCGACTCGTCTGCTATCAGCACAAGCAGCCACATACCCAAGTTTAGTTCCAATAGAATTAATGAATCCTGTCAAGTATGGCAAGATGAATAGCTATGCGAAAAGTAGTATCCTTGTCGGAAAAGCGATACGCATCTATCCGAATAAATTATGTCATTACCGAGTTATCGAGATGGCATATGTCCTCAAATGGCAGATGGTCGTTATGTACAGAAAGCTGCATAGAAAATGGCGTCGTTGCATCACGCTTGAATAATCGTATACCTCTACGTTGGCCCGGCGATGATAAGATACTGGAGAATAGGCCCATTGGCATTACACCTGCGGTAATAGACAAGATGTAATAATTAACAACAATAGCAGGATCAATTTCTTGATACGCCCACCCATCTCTAGCTAAGCCACGCCCACTTTTACACGTGTTGGAATCGATTTGAAATCTGAATTCCTAGAATCTAAATTTCAACGCAACTATACAAGTAAGCTATTCAATATTTTGAAACTAATTTTACTGGGGAAATTACATAACTTAATATGTTAATATGTTAGCCCATCATTGCCTCAGTGATGGAGACAATCATGTTAGTTTTAATATTGTGAATATTGTTGATATGGTTCACTCTGCATCGTGTTATATGTTGATGCCTCTGACAGAAAACGCTCTCAGCTAAATTAGCTTCATAATATTCGACATAATTTTTATTAAATTGTAAATTCATCAAATACATACAATTCGCACACTGATTGCGACGTAGTTGATTATAACGTCATATACTTGAGCGACAAATCGGTTTCCTCTATTGGTATTTGTCACGGAAGCAATCTTCAGCACACCTACAGACGCAGACGATATTAAAACTAGCACTAACACTGACATGATTGTGTCCATCACTGAGGCAATGATGGCCTAACATCTTAAGTTATGTAATTTCCAGAGGAATATGCCTGTCAAAAATAAGCTAGTTGAATAATACATTCTGAATATATCGACCTCAAAAAAGGTTCTAAACATCTATAGCATAACACGTTTCATCCTTGACATCACACGCTCTCAATGGACCTTAACAGCCTTAGCTATGCCCCGCCCATCTCTGGCTAAGCTCTACCCACACTTCGCTGGTACTGGGATCGATCGATCCCGAACCCCATGACTATCAATTTCCAGAAAACTATACAGGTAAGCATATGGCAGCAACAGCGTCCAGTCAAATTAGTTTCAAAATATTCAACATGTTTTTTATTAAATGGTAAAGACATACAATTCGTACAACGTGTCGGACTATTAAGCATTAAAGACGTACTAAATCGAGTCATTCATGCTATAGTTAATTATGATGTCATCATACACGTCACGTAGTTAATTATGACGTCATATCATGTCAGATAAAGTGGAAGGTCCATTTCAATACAACAGCACAGGTAATGAGAAGGTGAATAGCTTCTCAATCGAGGTAATGCTGCCGAATTCTCTGAAAGCAATTTGATTGGAATACTTTTAAACCAAATACAGCTTCCAATCTTATTAGTTTACAGACTATTACTTGTACCTGGTATCATAGTGGTATGTAGGTTTGAAAAGTTCCATATTAATTGGGGTATAATGTCAGCTGTGTGTATATCAGGGTTGGCTGTGATGGGGCGTCAAGACCATGACAACTGAACATTTTCAACTTTTGACCATTCATATCTAATGACTATAAGATCAAATGTACAGCAATTAATATACAAGAATATCTACCTGTATAGTTTCCTCCAAGAGACTCGTCTTCCGTCAAATTTACATTGCCCTGATTGTCTGCCTTGAAATGTGCCACAGATCCAAACTTCTGCTCGTTATCCATCAGTGATACCTGCATCGTGACCTTTTGACCCGGACTCAAACCAGCCACTTTCATATCTATGAGTTCGTCAACCAAGCATTCCTGAGGCTGCGCGGAAAGTGTGACGAACTTTCGTATGTTACATTCGGATTTACATAAGACTGCGAAGATGACATTGACGTTAAAAATAATTTCAAATTTATCCTTAGACGAGCATTAACCAACTATATCAATAATCCATGGAATCTAATACACAATTTGTAATTATAAGATCATTAATATATTTTTAAATATAGATGACTATAAATATGGGAGTAGGAGAGTGATTGGCTATAGCTAGGCTATGTAAATGTATAATCGTAACCCATATATACAGCCGAATGTAATAAATTGTAGCAAGAGAAACAGAAAGGAGATTGTGGTACATCTATGCAATACACTTCTAGGCCCATTTTACTTTACCGATTACCTGTACATTTTATAATGGTGTTTTATTAACTGAATTTAGTAGGTGATGCCACAGTAGAGACGGGACTGTTTGTTTACGATATGACGAAGGTTTGAATTGATAGGAAACTGATGTAATTAATTTTGTCAACAACCAATAGTTGTTACAAATGTAGGCTCAGAATGAGCAGAGAGAGAGAGAGAGAGAGAGAGAGAGAGAGAGAGAGAGAGAGAGAGAGAGAGGGGGGGGGGGAGGAGGCGAAGATCTATTCTGGGATGTTTTATATGGCATGGTGAGGGCTCCTCCTGTGCAAAATTTAAAGGATTTGAGCTTTGCGCTGCAGGAGGAATGGCAGAGAATACTAGTGACCAGCATGAGATGGTGTGTTCAATCCGTCATCCAGGCACAGGGTGGATATAGACGATACTAATCTGTGATAGACTCAGAACCGTGTTCAGATGTAAGAGGACATTTACTGATGACATTACCGACCATCAGATCTTGTGTGTCAGCTGTGGAGCAATAGCTGTGAGCTGTATGGTAAATGCTTAATTTCATGTCACTGTCACATGTTCAAGTGGTAATAGCATCCTTCAGTCTGTATATACCATTAGAATCAGCATTTCTTTTCTTGCATTATTATCTATTGAAATCAAGTATACGTGTAAAAAATGTCACACATTATTAGAATTCTTGTAGCGCAAGATGTCCGTGTGTCTGAAGACATTTGCTTTTGTTTAACTTTTGCACATATATATCTGTAAATATATGTGCACAGAGGATCCTAACTTTATCTCATCTAACATGAATGGTTACGTCTGACTGAGTAGGCCTACATGTACGATTATGGTTATATTAGTGGGTCGTGGATAGCTGCTTAGCATGGCTGTTTACATAATTTACAACTGGGTTATACGAATACATTCCCCGTATGAAAGTCTGAACCATTTCAAGAGGCGAGCAATCAGTCCAGCAGGCCTTCTGTCACACCTATAGTGTCATAACAAATAATAACAACGTACCGTACCTGCTAAAATGCTTCTGATGGTTCGAGATTTCAGCACAGACATCGTTACTGCCATATAATATGAGGATGCAGGATTATCAACAACGTGACATGAGATCTTTGATTGTGAAGTATCGGACACCGTACGCTAGGTTCAGCCACACTACAATAATGGCACGAGATCTTTGGTTGTGAAGTATCAGACACCGTAAGCTAGGCTCAGTCACACTGCAATAATGGCACGAGATCTTTGATTGTGCCGTATCAGGCACGTAAGCTAGGCTCAGTCACACTGCAATAATGGCACGAGATCTTTGATTGTGAAGTATCAGACACCGTAAGCTAGGCTCAGTCACACTGCAATAATGGCACGAGATCTTTGATTGTGCCGTATCAGGCACCGTAAGCTAGGTTCAGTCACACTGCAATAATGGTACGAGGTCTCTGATCGTTAAGTATCGGGCACCGTAAGCTAGGTTCAGCCACACTGCAATAATACTGTAAGATGCAAAAAGGAATCGTATAGGCATACACATGTATCCTACTATAGACTAATCTGGTTTTCCCCAAGCACGCTGCACCATACTGTATCTGAGAGAACGATGGCGATTTATTGTATTAACTACTTTTTGACCACACGCTAACCCACAAAATCAATAGCCTAGAGAGATCCATTTCTGGCTATGCCCCGCCCATTTCTAGCCAAACTTAATTAGGTCTACAGAGGTGTAGGAACATACTTTGACCAATCTATGGGCCGGGCCAAAACCTATCGCTTCTCTCCAGCCCCATGTTATTACGCCTGTGGGGGCCTATAACCACGTTGTACGCGCTCTTGAATCGATAATCATGTTTACACTTTGAACTATCAATTCCCAGAATCTCGATTTCAAGGTAACTATACAGGTAAACTGGTGAATATTTTAAAACTAATTTGACTAGGAGCGGTTGCCGTGGCAGCTCTTGGTCATATCAGTTCCAAAATATTCAATAGAATATTTATTTTCTATATTTTCATTGCAAGTCAGACGGGCGGGCAGACAGACAGTTTCTAGTAGTTGCGAATCGAGTTGCAACTATGAAGGACCAGTAATACATCGTCAATAAATATCCCGATGAAATGAACATTCGCCAGTCAAACTAGTTTCAAATTACGGAATAGCTTACCTGTTACGGATTTCTTCAAATCGTGTTTGGTTTAAACGTGATTTATTTGTTCAGATGGAAGCACGATAAGACTTAGAGTCTTATGCCCGTGTCTCCCATACACATACAGATTATTCAAAACTTTTTTACAACAAAATGGCGGCAAATCATAATAGTTTAATTAATTGTAGTCTATTGATGTGCATAAGTATGTGGATGTTGAGTGTGAGGTGGGGGAGAGTAGGAAGAAAGACCGAGATAGAGAGAGAGGGGGAAAGGGGGGAGAGAGGGTGAGAGATAGAGAGAGCGAGGAATAAGATCAAATGGAAGAATAGCAGAGGTGAGCTCTAGGTGCTGCCTTCGCCCCGACCTGTACGTGTTGGGCTGCTGTCCATTTACCCCTTAAACTATAAGTTCGCAAACAGGAAGCTACTGAAAGCGGTTGGTGTTAATTATGTATTGACATACCGTATTACAGATCAGTTTGTTCATTTCCAAGTTGGCAGTGTAAGTCCCGTATAGAAGCTGGTTGACCGTAAGATTAGCAAGAGAAATATCGTTCAAGGCAAGCTGATTTTGGAAAACGACTCTTTTCTCGTTAAAAAGGGCACAATGTAAGAGGTAGTGATTTGTAGATTCATCATTGTGCCCACAAGAACAACTGGCAGATTCCGACAGAAAGTTGTCAAATAGATGTCGGTTTAAAGAACTACAACCATTTCGGAGCCTTGTGTTTAAGGAACATTTGGGTTGAACTGGTTAATTATGGGGGAATTCTGGGAATTCCAATTCTTACCATTTGATAAGCGGCTCGCCTCAAATTGCATTCTTGAGAACCACGAATCTATCTGATCGTGTAGCTCAGTCTGAAAGGTTTAAATGCCTTTTTCTGACCTGGTCACCGCGAGCGTCCCAAGCGTCTTAAGATTAATCTTTAATCCGGTCACAAAGTTACGGCTCGTTGCGTAGTTCATCTGAACGTCGGGCACAACGTGGAACGTCTAGGGAAGAATATGGGACGCGCCGTATTGGAGTTGGACGTGAGAGCAGAATATGGGACGCAAAGCAATGATATTGAGTAAATATACTAACCGTTAAAATAGCCTAGTCACCCAGCCTCGCGCTCAACAGGGAAGACGTTTTAAAACTAGGACAATCTGCTGTGTTCGGATTAATTACGTCGTATAATATACAAACTTTAAAAAGCCGATTTTGCACGCGAAGAGCACTCTGGAAAGTATTCCCTATTGAACGCAAGGCTGGCTTACTCCTGACTTATCTGTTCAGACGATAATGTTGGTAGATATATTATAATGTATACAGTAGGCCTACATGCCGTTTATAAGATAGGCCTATTAGTCTCATTTATCTCGATCTCCCGGCCCTATATATAGTAGTACATATATCATTAATATTCACAATCCGCGTGATGAGAGACTGCCTAGCAGTCGGCTAGTAGACTCTACTTAAATATCTATCACCTCGGTATTTTCTAGGACACTCACGAGCACGTCCACTGGCTGTCAGTCTCCATCACGGAGACATCAGGAGCACGAAAAACGTTTTCCGTTACTTAACAGTGTTCAATAATGTGTTGTGTCCTCACTATATACTTCGGGGCCAAACATTCCCCGAACATTCTCCTTCCAAAACTCACTTCTGCTATCAACTGCAGCGGGCAATACCCAGACTCTCTAGCCGCAGACATCCGGTTGACGGCGCTCAGACGCTTGGCCCCATTATCAGTCTGGCTATACTGGAGATTCTCTACGACCGCCACACAGTGCAAGCTGATAATATACTACCTTATAAAGAACGACGCTACTATGATTTATACAAGAGTGGCCGAGCTAAATACGCTGAAAACAATTTGATTGAAAGTTATGCTAGGCCTATTTCTACTGTTTCATAAATAGCGTATGATGCTACTATAATTAGAAGAAAGGCCAGCTAAATATGTGGAAAAAATTGTTTTCAAAATATTCACCACAATGTAGGCAATTTTGTATATGCAAGGGTGGGTGGTCTTTCGGGTGGGTCCTAGTCAGGAGTGGGGGTGGACGGGGTGGGGGAGGGGTTGGGGTGGAGGGAGGGGGGGGGGGAAACTTTAATATCTAGATGCTCTCGGACACAGATGATGTAATCCGCACAAAAAAGGATGAACATGTGTATGGCCTATCGAATTTTAGTTATATTTCATATTTAACTGTAGCCTATATCTGAGCAAGCCATTGTCGCCAAAGGATGTGTTGATGTTTATATAATCCTAAATGCCAATTCATTCTCCCCACCCACCCTCACATAATCTAATAATAACCTGCACAACTTGTCCCTTACAAATCTCGAGTTGTTAATTAAATTAGAAATTTTATCGGGCGATTTGGATATTCAATGCAATGAATTAAAACTGTATTTTATTGCTGTTTCTCTCACACTTTGAGGAGAAGCTTCAAGAGGGTATTGTGCGTGCGTGCGTGCGTGTCCAGAGTTGTATTTCAAAAACTACTGATCAGATTTGACTCAAATCTTATCACAATCAAGGAACTTAACTTGCCATGCAAGAGGATTTCCAGGCTTTCCAGACTCCAGGCTATGATCGCGATAAAGGAACTGAATTGGATACTATTCTGGATCTGTGGATATCTCGGAAACTACGGATCCGAGTTAGCATAAACCTTAACACAGGGAATGGTGTGACTATAGGATTTCACAACTTTAGGCATGATCTGAAGAAATCTGGAAAATCCGAAAAAATACAGAAAATCCGAAAAAATAAAGATAATCAAAAAGAATCTGGAAAATCGGAAAACATTTTATAACGTGACAAGCTGAGAGCGAGTGTCTGCAGTCACTGCTCGCTCTTGCTTGTATTGTTAATCGCGCCCATCTAATCCTGGTAGCCAACACATTTCATTAACACGTAAATTCCAATAAGACAAGCATTTTTGGGTTTAGGAAATCAACACCGTCTCTTTCTGATGGCATATTCTGAGCTAAAATGATAACAACATTTCCTAGTAGCGTATATCAATGCAGCCTCGTAGCATAGCTCTAAACCACGTTTCGTAGCAGTGCAGTGATCTACATATTGCTCTGTTTATTCATGGCTATGCCGTCATACTTGCTTGGCGAGTTCTATCCTTTCAACAGACAAATCTTACTATTGCAACCAGACACGAAGGCTACTATAGGCATACCTTTTAAAAATATCTTCAACGAGGTGTATGAAACTTCCCATGCGATTTAGTACCCACGCCCCGCAAGAGGAAGAGGGTATTGCGATAGGATCTGTCTGCCTGTCTGTATGTCCGTCCGTCCGTCCGTCCGTCCACCTGCCTGTCCGCTCGTCCGCACGTGCGCCCACCCACCAGTCCGTCTGTCCGTCCGTCCATCTGTTTGTAAAAAAAATACTGATCCAATTTCGCTCAAATTTTAAAACAATGAAGGAACTTGTTGTTCAAAAGGATTGTCGGATGTTGGCCGCAATCCGAATTTAAAACAATCAGGATCGGACTAAACTGTATGTGGATATCTCGGAAACATCTGGTCCGATTAGGCTCACATATTAGCACAGGAAATGGTGT
Source organism: Chaetoderma sp. LZ-2023a (assembly GCA_034401795.1). Lineage (NCBI taxonomy): Eukaryota > Metazoa > Mollusca > Caudofoveata > Chaetodermatida > Chaetodermatidae > Chaetoderma > Chaetoderma sp. LZ-2023a. The sequence continues at coordinate 134,925,315 of CM067371.1, read as the reverse complement.
GTCCATACACTAAAACTTGACTAAAATCGGAAAATCATAAAAAAGAAACACTGGATAATCTGAAAATATCTGGAAACTCCGAAACCTTTACAATGTGAAGAAGACGGGAAGGCAATCTCTGATGGCTCTTGTTAGTAAATAGTCTACATTCAGTTTTACAGGCATCGTGACTGTGTATGAGTTGTATTAAATAAACCCAAGCCATACGATTCTTAAAGGTAAAATTACCTATAGTCTCACTCGTTTCTGTTCTCGGAACATTTGCTGGGTACGTGTTAATGTACCCCAACTAGACATATGTCTAATGATACTGGTAAACCCCCTTACTAAAAAATAGTTTGGATATCAATTTAGCAGACAAGGTGACAACATTGCTGTGTTATGGCTAACGCTGTATGTCGTGTACCAAAAGTAGGTCATCAACCACTTGGAAGATTTTATCCAAATTTAGCTGGAAGGACCTCATGATTGTAGAGTTCCAAACATGCACACAGAAATCTGATTACTCAATCTTCCCGGCAGCCATCTTGGATTTCCTAAAATGGCGAGAAACTTAGATAAGACCACGCTCCTCGTTAACTTGGGCCGATTTCAACAATCGCGGCTGATGACACTTTTTTGATAGGATTCAGAACTATGCAGAAATTTGATTGGGCAATTTTGTTTCGGTGTTTCAGTGGCCATATTAAATTTTCGTAAATGTCCAGTAATTTCACTATAAGACGACCCGTCATTAATTGCTGGATAGATTTCCACCAAACTTGACCAGGAAAACAGTATAGTGTTCGATTGGATGAAGGTCTGATTGGTCATCTAAAAATTTACAGGAAATAATTTTAAATGACATGTCATTTCCGAAAACGTTCTTACTATTTGCTAAAAAGCCAAGCCTGTAAACCGCCCAACATCGGCATGTACAAGTACATAATATACAAAGGCACACACCTCGCAAAGTCCACACCACTACTACTACTGCCGCTGTACTTACTACTACTACTACTACTACTACTACTACTACTACTACTACTACTACTACTACTACTACTACTATTACTACTATACTACTACTACTACTACTACTACTACTACTACTACTACTACTACTACTACTACTACTACTACTACTACTACTACTACTACCGCCGTGGTTACTACTATAATACTAGCGTTTTTGGTTAATATAAATAATCAAAATCACTCAGACACTCATAAAAGGCTCTAAACGAGAGAGAGAGAGAGAGAGAGACAGACAGACAGACAGACAGACAGACAGACAGACAGACAGACAGACAGACAGACAGACAGACAGACAGACAGACAGACAGACAGACAGACAGACAGACAGACAGACAGAGAGAGAGAGAGAGAGAGAGCGAGCGAGCGAGCGGGCGGGCGGGCGGGCGGGCGGGCGGGCGGGCGGGCGGGCGGGCGGGCGGCAGGCAGGCAGGCAGGCAGGGAGGGAGGGAGGGAGGGAGGGAGGGAGGGAGGGAGGGAGGAGAGAGAGAGAGAGAGAGAGAGCTTATTTTACCGTAATTCCGGGGACATTTACACGTCTAGGCCCTACACTCTGGGGACGCGCATGGATTGTGGGGACAATGCCCTGTTGCACGAGGCATACGAACACGTGATGTGATAAGCACTCACGTGCACAGACTAGGTGGCGGTGTAATCTCCCATCCACATAATGCTGCTAATACATGAACTGCCAATCAAAGAGTATGTCCCCACACTGTTTCTCACATTTGTGGGGACTCTCTCACTAGGTCCCCGCTCTGTGTGGGGACCGTCCCCACAGTGTTCTCTCACTTTTTTTTAGTTAATGGTAATAATCGCTAACCCTCTTAGAAGTATTTTTTATTTTGGCAACACACACAGAAAAATGAAAATAAAAAAATGAGAGAAAAAAGTGATGTCCCCACAGTTACGGTAAAACCGTCCAGAGAGAGAGAGGGAGGGAGGGAGGGAGGGAGGGAGGGAGAGAGCGGGAGGGAGAGAGGGGGAGAGGGAGAGGGAGAGAGAGAGAGAGGGAGAGAGAGAGAGAGAGAGAGAGAGAGAGAGAGAGAGAGAGAGAATGAGAACTCGGATCATGGTGTCTGTGACGCGCAGCGGTTGTAGCTGTTCTAGGCAGGAGCTAAAAGTCCGCCGGCGACTTGGTTTTAGGGGACGTTCCAAGTCAATTTTTCGGCTAAGCTGGACGTCCTACTTGATATCAGAGCGACACTGCGTACAAAGCTAAAATAACCTTTCACGTCGAGCATAGCGCGAGATCATCGTCCGAATTTGGCAGCTAAGACAGGTGATCTTTTCAGATAATTTAGAGCGAAAGTAGGTTGCAATAAAAAACGAAATTGAGACTTCACTCGATTTAAAACGCGAAGTTCGGAGCACAAAGTTTAAGTCGCACAGGGAGAGGTGAAAAGTTAACAGAGGAGATGGTGGAATAATTTAGGATGTTAATTTGACTGTGGAACAGCGGCCATCCAAATAGTGGAAGACAATCAAGCGCTGCCGGCTATGTAAATGTCGATCTTGGCGAGCGGTCAGTGGAAAGTTCCATAGTGCGGTTTCACTGGCGGTACAACAGTGCAACGGAAGCAAAAAACCGTCGACAGGAGTCGCTGGCGAACAATCAGCGCTAAATCTAGCGGAATGGGTCTTCTCTTCGTGTCTTTTTTCAGGCATACAATTTCTATTGATACCAAACACTCATGGTGGCATTGTGATCATTGGCCGCTATGCGATCAAGAAGTTGTGCAAAGATAGTATATACAACCTAAAAAGGTCCATCCGGTCAATGGCATCACACGAACGTGGCCATGTCTTGCCTTATGAGAAAACCTCTCTATTACGAGGGTACTCCACGTGGCCTGGCGCATGCGCAGAAGTAAGTCATTCCTTTAACTTTTTCCCAATTGCGCGGTCGTATCTATCGGGGTAGAGCCCGACAGGCAGCATTTACTGGTTCTGGGTTAGCTAAACCTTCCCATTACCCAAACCACAAATGCATCCATACACCAAGTTTAGTTCTCGTGCACCAACAACTCTTGAAACTACAGCTCGGACAAAAATTTTCTGCAATGTTCAGTGAAAAATGAAAAGTATGTCAATACATGTTCAGTTAAGTGTGAAACGTAGGTCATACTGACATCCTTTTCATAGGGACGTATATGCCTCCATCAAGTTTATTTCCAATATAACAATTGCCCAGACAAACACTTTCTGTGATGTTCACTGAACAGTGTAAAGTAGGTCACAATGACCTACTTTTCATATACAGCACATCTTCAGCATATAATGCATTCATACAACAAGTGTTCCCATATACAAAAACAATATTAAGTACACTATAGCCCGGACAAACATTTTCTGGTCAGTTCAGTACGTCTTCCTACAAAGTTTTCGAGAAGCATAAAAATTACCCATCCATTTTGGATCAAATTTTAATACAACAATGGATCTTAACGTGAAAGAGGATTTTCCAACTTATACAGTGATCAGGATAAAAACACATCTGGATCGGATCAAATTCAGGATCAATGGATATCTCGGAAATTAGTGGTTCGATTTGGCTCAAATCTTTACATATGAAAGGATGTGACCATACACTCGGATTCCATACGTTTGGCCATGATCCAGGAAATCCCAAAAATACAAAAAAATCTTTACACTGTGACAAAAACACGAGTGGACAAAGGTTTGCAATCTCTGATTGGTCTTGTTATTTTTAGCTGTGGGTAGCAGTTCAATAAATTACTGTCCCTTAGTCCGTTGGGCGGTCAGTCTGTAATAAAAATTCGAAGTCGGCCAGCTCTCCACAGAGACCTCTGGGGTCGGAGACCGGATCTGTAACCAAGGTATGAGCTCGTGTGTACTGTCTCCTCCCAGCTATTAACTGCACTTAAAACTGCACCAAATAGTCAGAATTAATTTAAATGGTGTGTCCTTGAAACAGCACTGTCAGGAGACTTGTTTAACAATTTAGAAATTATTTCAGAATAGCTCAGTATTTATTGAGTTATGGAGGGTTGAACTTTTCCAGTCATCATGTTCTGGAAGTATTTACAGGAAAATGTCCTTGGAGCGTAGACAATGATCACATGCCGACTTCCGGCACCATACCATGCGTGCTGATTGGACCTTCCATCTTCGAGTACACCTTTCTGAAATTTAGGCGTCTGAGTATAAAAGGCGTTGTTTTGGCAAACCTACATGTACATATTTATAAGTTTTTTGATAGCGAGGGACAAGCGGCCGTCGCATTTGAGCTAAGGAGTTGCAGCCAACTCGAAATATGGCTACCATTTTCGCCTACCGTCCACGTGGACATTATCATGTCACGGTATTATCATCGTTAAAACTAGTCGAGTGCTAGTCAAGTTATAAATCAATTTGAAGGGAACGTTTCCCCCAGGTTTTTGTAGCACTTCTTTGCTTTGTCCACGCCAGCTAGCCACCCGGCGCCTGTTGAGATTCTGTGGTATTGTTTAGTAGCATCAATAGGCCAAACCTGGCATTGAACTGTTTATTATAAGAAGAAAGCCCGACCGGGTTGTTTCCCATGAACGATATTATTCTGAGAGAACATTCCTTTTCAGCTTAGATTAGATTTTCTTGGTTACCATTAGTCCTCCACGTTTAGTGATGGGGCAACTCCAGCAAGACGGTACCAAAATTTAGATAAGACTTCAGAACTGTCATCCATGTATTCGTATTGGCAACATTACATTACAGGTAGAAGTTATAGTGTTGCCTCTACATCATCAACATTCAGAGGCTGTTCGGACCTGTATGTGCACAAGTAATCAAAACTATCCTGCCTTCCTTTCCTTCTCATGTTAATCCATGTATGTGATCCATGGCCATTCCAGAAGCGTCAGTTTTCTAAGATTGGGTACCTTTCCAGTTAGTGTCGAGCTGCAGATAGTGATCCACACCTGTAGCACGTATTCCAGACCCCTTTTTTCGAGTGACTTCTCCGAGTCACCTGGTAAACAGTTTTACTTCATAACACTGAAGGAGCATGAGACCTCTCTTCGATCATAAGGTACATACGTTTGCCTGTTTACCGGATGGTTGATGTCAAGCCTTCGTGTTCGGCATATTAGTGATATTAGTGGATCCACTGACATAATCGCTGCTGGTGAAAGGTTAAGCATTCGGCTAGGGTTCACGGTTGTTCCAAAGTTGTTCTCACCACCTTTATCTATCCAGATTTCGTCCAGGAATTTAGGGAGTTTCTGTTCGGAGAGTTGAGTATTCACACACATCCACCCCATCCTCCACCCCAACCCCCGCCCCCCCCCCCCCCCACCCCCACACACACACACAACAGCACCCCACCCCGACCAGAGTAGGTTATACCTGGAACAATTTTATACCGTACACAAACAATTTACAATTCATATACTTACGGATACTTTTATAATATATATATACACCTGTGCAAAAGTTAAGCACCACCCTATTTTTACGCACATGCTAGTGTATATTCATGTGCTATGAAGAAAGCAATAGCATAAACATTTATGTACCCATCCATCCTAGTGCAAGAGGTAATAATGCAACTAGAGGAATGCTGATTATGATGGTGGGGAAACACTGTATGTTTTTGTTTGAACTTGAAAACGAGGCCTGAATATGGTTACGTTGACACAACTGACAACTATTGCCCTACAGTTGACACACGTGGCTAGATTGTCATTAATGGTGTCTGAAGACGAAGTTTAACATCTGTGCACGAGTTTGAGACTGTCATTATTAATACCGGGTATATCCACCTTGTGCCTGGATGACGGCCTGGACACGACGTCTCATGCTGGTCACCAACCGACTGATACGCCATTGTGGTATTCGTTGCCATTCAAGATGGAGTGCGTCTGTTAATTCCTGTAGGTTCTGCACAGGAGGATCCCTCCTTCTCACCATGTTTCCCAGAATGTCCCAGATATGCTCAATAGGGTTCATGTCAGGGCTCCTTGGTGGCCATGGTAGGGTTTCGATGGCATTCTGGCGGTGGTATTCATGCACAGCTCTAGCACGATGTGGTCGGGCGTTGTCATCCAATGGAATATAGGGTGGGTTCCAGGTGCATGATTTACAAAATGAGGGACCACAACTCTATCCAGTATGGAATCTTGATATCTTTGTCCATTTAGTGTTCCAGGTACAGTCAACAGATCTAGCTTACAATCAAATGAGATGCACCCCCATATCATAACGGAACCTCCACCAAATGGAACTTCTTCCATGATGTTACGTTGGTCGTACGCCGTGCGTCTGGACCTCCATACACGAGTTTGACCATCTGTGGCATGAAGCAGGAACCGACTTTCATCGGACCAGTGTACCCGTCTCCAGGATCTCATGTTCCAGTGTCTTCTTTCGTTGCACCACCTCAGACGCTCCTCTTTGTGGTGTGCAGTGAGGAGAGGACGTCTGACAGGTCTTCTAGCTTTCATGCCAGCAGCATACAGTCTCCTTTTGACGGTAGACATTGACACTCTATTGCGCGTTTCCCATTGCTGGCTGAGCACTCTGCTGTTGGTGAATGGAGATCTCCTAACAAGGCGTACTAGGGCTCGATCATCACGGGCAGTAGTCTTCTTCGGTCTTCCAGATCTAGGCCTGTCCTTCACCTCGTTAGTTTGCCCATGTTTTGCAATCAAACGACTGATTACAGTATGGTTAATGTTCAGCTGTCTGCCAATCTCTCTGCATGACATACCAGTGGTATGCATGCCTATGATTTGCCATTTCACACGATCACTTAACCTTCATCTTGCCATAGCGGTTCACAATCAAGAGCTAATTCTCTCTGTACAAATAAACCACGGTCATGAACACAAAATTCCTAATCTTGTCGCCTAAATCTGTATGTAATGTTCTACACCTCAAACTGGACTTTTACATAACTGCACACGTGTGCTGTTTCCCGCCACGCACGGACATCAAGCGGCGTGAAGTCATGCATGCATGTGCATTTCGTACTTGGAATTATGTCAGCTAACGCGGGGACAAAAAGTATGGCAGCCTAGTTGTACCATCATGTTTCTACGTTCTATTGTTTTTGCTGGTGCTTAACTTTTGCACAGGTGTATATATATACAGTCTCATTGAGTGCTAATGATTGATTTCTTTAGTTATTTTTATTATTAAGTTTTATAATCTGAAATCTGAACAGATTTTGTGCTTTTCTTCGTAGACACGTAGAGATTTCCGTCCTGGTCCTATGTACATTTAGCAACGGACACCGACGGATTGTGACACAAGGTTTCTTTTCCTCCCTCATAGACGAGTTACAAAATTGGTCTGGTCTGGGTTTCTGATAGTTCAAATACTAAGTCCCTGAGGTGACGATTGGTAGACGTGCCAACAGACAGTTGCAGGTGACGGAACGTTGCCAAAATTTCTACTGATGTTTTCCTTCCTCTACAGAAGATCCTTAGCTCTCAGAACTATGTCCAATCTTCATAATGTAATGACCACTCATAAGAGAAGAACCTAGAGCCTTTGAATTTATTCAGACACGTCTGAATCTCGCAAGACTTTTCTATTAAAAAAAGGAAACAAAGCAAATGGTTATCTGTTAGGCCCACTCACGTGGTTCATGGACAAGTTCAATAATCGATGGTTGACCATTTTAGCAGGTTCTTTTTGTATCATGGTGCACATGTATGTACTTATTGCATGGGCCGGCTAATACCACAGGAACAGCAGGTTGATTTGTAGATGCAAATCACATTGAAGATCACCTACGCCATCACTGAACACATCATTATATTGTTGGACTTCGTCAACTGCAGGAACTTCTAAGGTATTATGGTTTCTCCGAATCAATTCCATTGGTTGTGACTTTCGCGTTTCTAGAATAGCCGCTAGATCAGATTTCACGCAATTGAATTCAATTGAGAAATTTGCAACATTAGCCAGGTTTTAAAGATTCTATGGCTGGTGTCTACTGGCTTTGCACCTGATTGGTTCCAGATTTTAAGTACTTGGTTGTCTGTTTTAGCTTAGTTTCTCCTACATATGTATTTTGTAAAATGTTAACCATTGAAACTCAATCTATTTGGAATTTTCCAATTTCCCCAGAAATGACCAGTTTACGGTTTGATTTTTTTGCAATCTGGAATTATAGAATGGGTATCGTCTCTGGTTTTTGGCGTGCTGTGGTGAGAAGCAAACAAAACGGTGGCTTATAAACAGGGGCGAGCAGTGTTCTGAGAAATTGATTTGAACATTAAAATATTACCAGCTCGAACTGGCAAAGACTTTCCAGGACTTGACGTCATTCATTTAAAGAGATCGTCTATTTCACTTGGTAACAATTCTGCCTGGTCTAGCCTTTACGTCATCTGCATATTAACAGATGATACCCGTCATACTAAAAGGCATAGAATTTGGACTATATTACATCAATTTCAGGAAGTACTCCTGAGAAGCATAACATCCATTTAAAGTAGGTATTTCAGTGATTATAGCAATATAATCTGAAGGTTAATCGAGGAAAATGATTCTATGGATTAAATGACATTGCGTACCTGGGACGTGTGGTATTTGCTGAGGGATTAAGCAGTGGCGCCGGAAGCATGGGGGCAGCGTGGGCAGCTGCCCCGTTGCCCTTTAGGCATGGGGGCAGAGGAGGCAGCTGTGCTCTTTACCAATTTCTATAAGAAAAAGGTTGAACTTTAGTTTCGAACTTCAAAAAAGGATTCTTTGAATATACAGAGCAGATTGTGCAGTTGTATTGTATCGGCTGTAGCGTGTTTTGACATTCAATCCATAAAAGTGATATGGGCCTGCTTCTAGGCCGGATATATCTTACGTCATAGACTGATGATTACTCGTAACTGATCGGCCTTAGCGAGGAATCAAATCATCAATGTAACCCCTGTGTAGTGGCAGTTGCATGTGACATATTGACTAATTTATTATCTGAAGACGCTTCACGCATCTTTGCAAGTAAAGGTAAGATACAAATGTTAATTTTGAACTGATAGTGGCCCACTCTCCGTTACTGTCTTAGTGGATAGAATAGAATATATGTGCGTCGATGGGCGGCTGGGCACAGCCATGTGGTACCACTATAACAAGGGATATTCCCTGCGACGCTCATGGCATACTAGAATTGACAACTCTCAAAATCAAATTTATAATTGATGTGTGAACCGTATGCAAAGGTAGAGATAATTTGTATACACATGGCCGAAGTGCGGACTCGATGCCGGTGGGGCCAGCTGAGGAATGCATCTATGATTTGTTGTCCGACACCCCCAGCCCCACCCCGAGGTGCCCCACCCCTCTTACAAAATAGTACTCACCAAACTCTGCAAATTTCTATTAGTGTCCAAGAAAAAAGAAATAAACATTATCAAGGCAACTGTTACTACTACTACCTTCGGTCCTTTACGATACACATAGAATGCACGAATGATACTCACCAACACAACAACTAACACTACCACAGCCGCTACCATTATTACAACAACAATAACAACAGCCATAGCAACGACTTCTGCTAATTCACATAAAGTGAAGTCTTAACATATGGCACGCCATCGGCGGTGGTAGTGGCGGCTGCTGCTGCTGCTACTGCTTCTACTACCATTGCTGCAGCTACTACTACCGCTACTACTACTACTACTACTACTACTACTACTACTACTACTACTACTACTACTACTACTACTACTACTACTACTGCTGCTACTACTACTACTACTACTACTACTACTACTACTACTACTACTACTACTACTACTACTACTACAGACTAGGCTGTATTTTAATATTGTATATTGTATGTATGTATATTTTATATCTCTACACTAACTACCGCCATAATGTATTAATTTTACAAATTTCCCTCATATGTCATCGCAAGGATGGCCTGAGTGTAAAAAAAGAAAACTGAAAACTGAAACTGGTGTATCTGGAGTTGGGTGGGGGGTTGGGGGGGGGGTGTAACTCGGAAGAAGGTAAAAGGTGGATGTGCTTAGAAGCCTTCTCCTGCACCTGAATTTAGAAAACTCTACTCTTTGTACGACTATGAGCTCCCCTCTACCACCCCATCCCCCATCCCTCCCTACCAACTCGTTTGGTAACGTCACTTTTTTTTTAGTTCTAGCCATAAACGATTATGCCACCGCCCACAAGAAAACAAAATTGGGTATTTGAAGGTCTCCTTTGAATAGTTTGAGCCGGGGCCAAATGACCCTCCGACACCCACCCCAATATGGCTAAGTAACACGTTGCGAAATCAGGATTTATATCACTCATTCCATACACGCTACCTGTTAAATAGTTTGTTACTAATTTGACTTCCAATAATACTAGTTTTTAAAATTCCCCAGAGTATTCAACACACCCAAAAGAATTTAGTAGTAGTAGTAGTAGTAGTAGTAGTAGTAGTAGTAGTAGTAGTAGTAGTAGTAGTAGTAGTAGTAGTAGTAGTAGTAGTAGTAGGTTTCTTGTGGTGGTTGAGTGAGTGGGTAAGGGGTTGGTATCCCCGAGCATCCTTCTATGAGAGGAGGAACACCCATTTCAAATCTTTCTCAAGACAATGCCATCCAGTGTGCCCTTTTTGTGGAACCTGCCCCGTCCCTCAAATTTGCTTCCGGCGCCCTTGGATTACGGTCTGAATCTTCTCGTGCTGATGCCATAGTACAAGCTTTTGTACCAAAGGATGCATTAAGCTTGCACTCATATTGAGGCCTAAGCTCGTATTACGTGAGATTCATTCGAAACTATGCATCATTTTTCGAAGCACTGCGTTGATTGAACTTCATCAGCAAGGGTGTAAAATAGTAGTCGTTTTCGAACAAGTTCAAAATGTTTGAGAGCATCCAGTACTTAGTGTTTGCTTCATGAACATTATCAGAAAGTGAACAACAATATACATTGGAGGGAAACATTCTGAAATATTGATGCAAGAATTCCCAAATGATACAAATAGTCATTAGGCCTTAAAAAGTGTTAAATTGTATTCAAGCTGGATGGAGTTTTAAACCAAGATCGAGAGGTGTAGCCTGAGAAAATCAAATAGCTACACAACTCAGGGGAGCAGCAGCAATGTGGACATAGAGAGACAACGAAATGTAACGACTCAGCACCACGCCCGCCAATATCAGTCACGAGGCGTAGCATCATTCATCAGCACCTCTCTCGGGTAGCTGTCATCAGAATGTGATAACTTAGGCTATGACTAAATGCTTAGTCAATGTAGCTGTAATAATCGATACAGGTAGGCCTAGTGCACAGTTAAATTAGTCGTGTTGTGACACTCATTTTTAGTATATACGTATTTTGTTAGTTTCTAAAGGATATATTATAGAGATATACACGATTGTATTTTCAGTAGTTAGCTTTAGCTATAGTTCCCTAAGGAGCACAGCCATATGGAGTGTCACGATCGGATTGTAAACCTCGATAATTAGTTTCTTCATAGTATTCACTGCGCTACTGTGTATCCGTTAGTTATGTGTGGACACAACATGTGCATTGCTTGCCTTTTTGTATTCTCATATTCATTGGCGTACATCTTACTCAGAGGAGGGCGGTGATTTTATGCCCAACTCGCCACTGGAAATATACATCCATTGTTGGTCATGCAAACCTAAGCAGGACGGGGGGGGGGGGGGGGCTGATATTGTGACATTTTGATGCTATCCGACGACATCTCCTGCATTTCTGAAGATAAATATATGGACTTACTGGGGGGGGGGGGGGGGGGGCGCTGAAAAAGTCTAAGGGACATTACCATCAAATATTTCTTTGGAAATTATTAATCTGGAATTTATTATCACATGATCATGCCATATTCCCTCCTACTATTGATTGCCAGTGATACTGTTTCGAACATGAGGAATAACAAAAACAATTTACATATTATTAGGGCACAGTCAATTTTAGGATTTGGAATTTATTCGTACCGATTTATACCTGATTGGGTAACCTGATGGCGTTTGACCTGGGACGAGTATAGAGTTAATCACTGTCGTGTTCCCTACTCGATTTTGAATCGTCACCAGCTGAGACGATCATAGGACAAGTACATTATAGACTCATCCATAGGTACTCGTCTCAGTTGATGGCGATTAAAATCGAGTTGGCCACACCACAGCCATGAAACCTACAGGTTCGGGTAAATATGAGATCAGATATACTGGCATAATTCTCAGCTGGACAACCCCGAGAATCAAGGTGTCGCCACCATATTGAGTTGAAACCCGGGCGGGATGATTGATGCCGATGTCAGCCCAGTTGGGCATGATTCTGATTAATCTATTTGCACAGCACATCGGACATTTAACTTCACTGTTAGACAAACAGAACTAACATATATTAGGCCATAACAGAAGTCAGGGTTATACATATTTGATGCCACAGGCACTTCCTGCTAACTTTAGGGCTGGGTGGTGGTTGGGTGGGGTTTGTGGGGTATGGTGGGGTGTGGGGCAACCATTTCAGAGTGACTTCCCATGCCGTGTTTAGACTACACCAGAAGATGAATCGGAAATCGCCTCCGTAGGCCTACGTTATAATGAAAATACTGGAGGAATCCAGTTTTAGCTATACCCCGCCTATCTCTAGCTAGGCTACAATCACCCTTCACCGTGTCGGGATAGATCACTGAACTCCCTGACTATCAATTTCCATAAAACTACACAGGTAAGCTGTTGAATATTTTGAAGCTAATTTGACTGGATGCTGTTGCTGCCTAAGACATGCAATCCTCAAAATGCTTAGTACGTCACCAATTAAGCGTTCGTGACGAGCTTATCTACGTCATTCATGACGTCAGTTAATCAAAAATTTGGATGAGGAAATGCATGAATATTATTGGCCAACGGAAAAAGTACCATTTATCAATGGGACAGCTATCCCCGACGCTATTATTAAATTTCTCAAGTGTATCAAGACGTACCATTTACCAATTGGCCAATGGTCACAAGCAAAAATGCTGGCAAAGTACCATTGGCCAATGAGAAAAACACCGACCAGTCACCTTTAACAACGGGGAAATGTTCAGTCAAAAATTTGGATGCGGAAATGCAAATATATTGGCCTCCTTGGTATTATTGGCCAATGGGAAACGTATCAATGATCAATGGTGCTGCCATACCGGATACTATTTTCAAATGGATAGTGTACTAAACGAATATTTCTGTTTTAATCCATTAACACACGATGAAATGTGCCACAGATGCATTTCCCCATAGCTAGGGTTCAATAATTAATTTTTAAAAAGCCTTAAAGAAAGAGTTTTATTTTGGGAAGGGTGTGCGTGGGAGTGGGGGGAAACAAAAGGAAAAGATTTTCTAAATTTGATTTGAACCCGTCAATAAAATTTGACGAACCAAATGTATTTTCCACATAGGTTTCAATAGTTTAAAAACTTCTAATGAATCAGAGTTATAGCCCTTGGTTAAAGGTATGACCTCTCTACATTTACAGTTCAAATAGATATTGCCTGAATGATATCTGCAAATTTTGTTTTAATCCATCAACAATTGACGAAACGTGTCACAAACATATGTTCCCCATAAGCTTCAATACATTGAAAATATAACAAGGGCATAACTCTGTTACTTAAAGGCGTGGCCACTTCATATTCAAATAGATATGGCCTAAGTGAACTTATCTGCCAACTTTTATTTTAATCCATCTATAGACCTAAATGACGAAACGTGCCACAATTGTTGACAGACAACAGACATAGTTACCACTCGCGATTGTATAAGCTCACCCAGGTGAGCTAAAAACTAACAAAATCGAAAATTTCAACAAGGACAACCTCAAGAAATTAGTAAATTAATCCTTAGCGATCCGTTCCGCATCTATCTAAAAAATACCATCTTGTTACGAGAAGTAGCCTACAATTAGCAATCCCTGTTCTAGTAGGTATATGCGCCCTGACAAGAAAGACGACCTAAAAACTAACCGCAAGACGCATCGGCCGGAAAAGGTCGCATTGACCCAGCGCATATTACAGCCTATTCGATTCGATCTCTGGTCGGCACGTTAGCCTTGCGCTCTCAACTCTCTACGTCACCCGTGCGCAGAAACTAAACCAAACCGAACAACAACACTAACAACAGCAGCAGCAGAAGCAGCAGCAACAACAACAACAACAACAACAACAGCAACAACAACAACAACAACAACAGCAACAGCAACAGTTCTAGAGTTGAAAATTCAATTCATGGAAACTGTTACATTTATTGCTTTCTGCTCGAATAACAAATATAACATTATAAAATACTTGATTTGCATTTTTATTCCGCTACAAATAATCAGCACAGTGCAGTTTGCAGCTATGAAAAGAACATAAAAAAAATATGTAAAACTTATGGACTTAATGTTAAACAATTCATAAGCCGCGCAAGATCATATACCAGATATTACCATGTCTCAATGCTGTGAAAATAACGACCTAAGTATTTTCAATCCACCTTCGTGGAAGTCGTAGCTGCGAAAGGCAGCAACAAAGTCCAATCAAAGGACAAGAACTCCCACCTAGGCCAACAAACCGGATCACACCATATGTTCACATGCACTATACACTAATAACTGTATACGCCTTAATTGCACTTATGATATGCTGCGAATTACCGGACCAGACAGGCGCCTCAGTTAATCAAACCACGTCAAATTGAGACTAAATGTTTCGTTGATAAAAGGGTCAAGATTAAGTCACAATAAAATGTGCATTTATATGCATGGGATGAGGTCAACGTCTATATATGGTTATTTAAGATGTTTACTTATGTGATTGCGACGAGTGTACATTTATGTAGAAAATGCACATCAAGTCCGATGTCTATTTTTGACAACATCTTGACCGGATTTATGGCGTGTTGTTCTTAATTTCCAGTACATTTTTCATATCCAAAAAAATTGAACGCGACTATAGAGTTGGGTTCCAAACCGAGGCTGAATCGACTGATCGCATTATTGCCAGATACTACTTGTAACAGAAAGACGCCCATAGATATAATATCCGCAGACTAGAGTATTAACCAAAAGCGAGCGCAGTACGACGGAAATCACCTCGTGGACGCTGACGGCTACGAATTATGTGATTATGTCTAGAATTGTCTATAGGCGCGGGCATTTTGCATAAGGGATTGTGGTCATTCACGTTTTTGCCAGATCTCCTACCGCTAACGAGAGCTAGATAGCTCGCCTTTATGTTTAGATTGGAACCATAGAGTTAGGATATATTGGCTAGAACGCTCATGCGCATACCTCACTATGGGGCTAGTGGTCCCTACCGCTGGTGGCATGAACTCAGTCAATCGCCGACTGACTGACACGAACGATCAGCTGCATATATAGCCTCCAGAAGTGAGTAAATTCTTTATTGTGTTCAGAAGTAAGTAAATTCTTTTTTTTATTGGTAATTGGAGGAGAAATTGAACAGACACAAATATATATATTTGTATCAGAAATTACCGTTTAATGTGATCTGTCGCACCGTACCAAAGTATGTCTCTTAATGTCCACATTAACACTTGTTTCGATCAAACTGGCCAAAATGGCTTCTACAGTGGTCTTGAGAAACCACCATTTACATATACATTTTTTTAAATTTACCACTGGAATGACTGTCTCGATAACCAAGCCTATCATTCCAGTGAAAAATTCTAGAAACAACCATCTCTTGGTCTGGAAATGGGCATAGGATTCTTTCTATGATAATGGATGAATCTGATCTGTCGCTCAAGCATATGATGCCATAATCATTTATTGTAGGATGATGCCACGATCATAATGTGTAATGAATGACGTAAATAGCTCCATCAGGAACATTGAATAGTGTGTCAAGTATACGAATTGTATGTCTTTACTATTTAATCCCCAGGATTTAATGAATCAATCATTCAATAAACCAATCAACCAATCAATCAGTCAATCAAGCAATCAAGCAAGCAAGCAAGCAAGCAAGCAAGCAAGCAAGCAAGCAAGCAAGCAAGCAATATTTATTGTGAAATCCGACATGTGGACATACAGACAATATTCAACATTATGTTGAATATATTCAACATTCTTTAGAAACTAATTTGCTCGGGTATTGTATGCGTTGTATTTATCATAATCAATTACATCCTGTGCATGCTGATGTCACAATGCGTATTGAATGACGCATCTAGCTCCATCATGAATATTGACTATAGTCCATCAAGTCTACAAATTGTATGCTTTTTACTTCTTAATAAATATCCTGCTGAATATTTTGAAACTAATTTGACTGGGCATTGTTGCGGCAATAGGCAGCAAAAGCAATACAGCCAAATTAGTTTCACGATATTCAACACCTTACCTGTATAGTTATCTTGAAATTGGTATTCTGTGAAGTCATGAATCAAAGTATAAACATATATTTCAACACACCGAAAAAACTGACAGAGCTTAGCTAGAAATGGATCTCACTTTTGAAATTGTCATGAACAAACTAGAGTATTAAATGGCTAATACCACTTAGTAATGTGTGGTTCACCCAACATATTTTAGCAAGAGCAGTCAGACCTAGACGCAATACACTGATTCGCTTACGGAGCGAGGGTAATAAGGAATCCACTCTGTCACTCTGTACTGATGTCATAATCCATTATGTCACAGGTAGGCTGACGTCACAGTCAAAAGTAATAAATGCTGTAGCTATGGCCACCAGCCACCAGGAACATACAGTCCTTAAGCTGTACGAATTGTGTCTTTTCTAATTAATAAACATTCTGTTGAATATTTTGAAACTGATTTGACACTCTACAAGGATCTTGAAGAATGTCCATTTGCAGGCCAAGAAAATGTAGTTTTTGATAATTTACCACTGGAATTACTGTCGAGCCAGTCATTCCAGATTCCAGAGGCAAATCTACAAAAACAGTCTTCTCTTGGTCTGCAAATGGACATTCAATATTCAAATATTTTGATATTCTTGACCAAATTTTGGCAAACAACAACAGCAAAGACAACAACAACAACAACAACAACAACAACAACAACAACAACGGGTACTGTGTCGGTTTCATCTTTCCCTTATTGCATTATAGTATTCTTGAAAAGCTGTATGGGCCTGTGGAAGAACTGCAGAAAACCACAGATTTCATCTTGAGAACGGCTCACCAAGTGTGATACCAGCGATCGAAAAGAAGAAGAAGACTCCATTATACTAGGCCGACAAAATATCTAAACAAAAGTTCAATAATATGGCTTCAGAGGAAAGCATTCAACCATGCTGGCACTTGTGGATATGATGGAAAAGATTCCGACTTCTCTTGAATACAAAGAACACATATTGGGTATATTTCTAGACCTCTCAAAGGCTTTTGATACAATCGATCATGAAATTCTACTTTAAAAATTAACATTCTATGGCATAAGAGGCCTTGCACTAAACTAGCTTCAGAGTTATTTAACTAACAGAGTGCAATGCGTGCAATACAATGGAGTCTTATCTGGGAGTGGCAACCTAGTATGCAGTGTTCCACAAGGATCAATTCTTGGCCCTTTGCTGTTTTTATTATACATGAATAACCTTCCCAAAATCTGTCACGATCTATCCTTGATACTGTTTGCAGATGATACCAATGCATTTTGCATCCACAAGAGCATAGAGACCTTATACAAAAATGTAAATTACGAAATGGAAAAGGTAATTCAATGGTTTAAAGTTAATAAACTATTACTTAAACGTCTCAAAAACTAAATACATCTTATTTACTATTGCAAAAAATGCTGATCTCCCAAAAATGTATATAGATGACCAGGAGATAAATGAGGCCTAATCTGGTAAGTTTTTAGGTGTGTATTTAGATAAGCATCTCACATGGGAGAAGCACATAGGAACTATTACATCCAAGATAGCAAAGAACATTGGCATCATGCGTAGACTTAAATCCTACCTACCAATTAATATACTAAAACCCCTCTATAGCACACTAATACTACCACATATCACATACTGTAATACTATTTGGACGAATGTACATCAAACAAAACTAACAAAGTTAGAATCATTGCAAAAGAAAGCCATTAAGTTATTCTCTCAAGCAGCAAATGGCCAAAAGATTTTCAAAGCGAGAAACTAATAAAACTTAAAGACATAGGCAAACTGCAACTTTATTCCATCCTAAGAGACTTCCATAATGATAATTTAGCAGCCCCTCTCTCAGATCTCTTTACACACAACACGGAAATACACGCTTACAACACTAGAGCCAAACATAACTTACATACACAATACTGCCGCATAGAAACATCCAGAAACAAAACATCAACACAAGCCATAAAACTCTGGAACTGCACTGACGAAGAAACACGCACACAAATTATCACCAAAACATCCTACAAACGAAACATTAAAAACATGATAATAGAAAATTATTAGAGCAATGCCGGCCACAATGACCATGCTCTCATTTTCCTGGACATTCGTCAAAAAATCTAGAACTACCAGAGTTAGATTACCAGGGCCACCACCATGGCTGTTAAATACTACAGACAGCAGGATTAGTCTAGTTATCGTAACAACATTATTGTTGTTATAATAATAATAATAATAATAATAATAATAATAAAAATAATAATAATAATAATAATAATAATAATAATAATAATAATAATAATAATAATAATAATAATAATAAAACAGGCCATGAGATCTGGTAGATCTGCATAAAATAATAATAGCTTATGGGTATTTTAGCAACGTGACCAATAATTCTGTTACATGCCAGTCATCAGCGTGACCTGATGATATGAGCTCAGTTTCACGTAATTTTCATCCTGCACATCTTGAGCTGCATAACCAACACAGGAAGTATTGGTTTGGCTACGCCCAATTGATGCCTGTACTACTACTACTACTACTACTACTACTACTACTACTACTACTACTACTACTACTACTACTATTTTCGGAGAAAATTGGTTTAATTCGTGACTGCATTTTAAATCACCAAAACTACTCACCGCTAATTAGTTGTCGCACCGCCCTTAACTTAAAATGTACCATGACAGAATTTAAACCGGCTTGCTCTGAAGAAGTATCGACAATAATTCGCAAATCGTCTCGAGCATCCTGTTCACTAGATCCGATACCAACAAATATTGTTACGGGTTGTGTTGATGAATTATTGCCTACGATACTCAAAATCATTAATTTGTCCTTAACAAGTGGCAATGTCCCTGACCTGTTCAAAACTGCAAACGTGATTCCGTTACTCAAAAAGACATCACTAGACCAAAATGTGCTTGGAAACTACAGACCTGTTTCAAATTTACCTTTCCTGTCAAAAGTATTAGAACGAGTTGTCGCCAAGCAGCTCAATGATCACATAGTAAGAAATAATCTTCTGGAACCTTTTCAAAGCGCATACCGCGAACTTCACAGCACTGAGACAGCCCTACTGCGCATACAAAATGATGTCTTATGTTCCATGGATGAACGCAAGTGTGTTTTACTAGTTCTCCTGGATTTGTCTGCCGCATTTGACACTATAGACCACGATGTCATGTTATCTAGATTAGCAGAACTGGGCATTTTAGACACTTCTCTTGCTTGGTTTTCATCATATCTCAGAAAACGCTATCAAATGATCATTGTGAATAATATCAAATCAGAGGAACATGAATTAACATCAGGTGTGCCACAGGGGTCGGTCCTGGGACCGATCCTTTTCACAATCTATACAGCACCCCTTGGAGTGCTATTGCAGTCCCATGGCATAAGTTACAGTTTCTACGCTGACGATACACAGCTATATCTCGCATTCTATGCAAATGACCAGTTGAATGCTCGTGAGCGTGTTGAAGACTGTGTTCGTGACATTAAACTATGGATGTTAAGCAACTTATTGCAGTTGAATGATAAGAAAACTGAAATTCTGTTAATAACCTCACCGCACCCAAGACATAAGGTTGACATCACCAGTTTGCACATTGGGGAGGCTGACGTATCTTTCAGTGCAAGTGCCCGTAACATAGGCGTAACATTTGACAATTCCCTATCGATGGAAGTTCATGTTACCACTGTCTGCCGTTCCATATTCATGAACATTCAGAACATTAGCAAAATTTGCAGCTTCCTGGATGAAAACGCGGTCAAAACTCTCGTACATGCTACCATCATGTCACGCCTGGACTACTGTAACTCTCTGTTAATAGGCATACCATCTAGCCAATTAGATCGTTTACAGAGAGCGCAGATTACAGCAGCTAGACTGATTACACACACCAAAAGATTCGATCATATCACACCGGTCCTATTGGAGCTGCACTGGTTGCCTATAAGACAACGTATATGGTACAAGGTGGCTTTGTTGGTGTTCAAGTGCCTAAATGATCTGGCCCCACCGTACTTAAAATCCTTAATCCATCAAAGAGCAGCACCACGGTCTCTTAGGTCTAGCACACAATTACTATGTACCATACCAAAATCAAACTTAACTACTGGTGATCGTACATTTTCTCGAGCCGGTCCGCGATTCTGGAATTCTCTTCCACATGAAATTAGAAACTGTTCTAAAATTGACTCATTTAAATCACTACTAAAAACATATCTTTTCCAAAGAGCATTCTAAATTTTGTAAAGCGCTTTTGAGCAATTCAGTTTGGAATTGGCGCTATATAAATCCAACATACATACATACATACATACATACTACTACTACCACTAATAAAAATAATAATAATAATAATATTGTTGTTGTTATTATTATTATAATTAATAATAATAATAATTAATAATAATAATAATAATAATAATAATAATAATAATAATAATAATAATAAAAATAATTACATGGCTGGGGTAACTGTAGCTTGTAACTGTAACTGACTGTAACTTAGTTACGTTTTTC
This sequence comes from Chaetoderma sp. LZ-2023a, assembly GCA_034401795.1. Taxonomy (NCBI): domain Eukaryota; kingdom Metazoa; phylum Mollusca; class Caudofoveata; order Chaetodermatida; family Chaetodermatidae; genus Chaetoderma; species Chaetoderma sp. LZ-2023a. Next base: position 134,904,451 of record CM067371.1, on the reverse strand, counting down.
ATGTAACTAAAGTAACTTGTAATTGAAGAATCTTTTTAGTTACAGTAACTGAAATAGAACCAGTTACATTGCAAAAGTAACTGAAATTTCAATTACTTTTCATTTACTTTTCAGTTACATTTCAAACTTTTTTTACCAAATTTATTACAATTTTCTTAATTTGCAGCATAGCCACGCTTATACACGTACCACTCGAATATCCCAATTTCAATGTAATCAGTCAGTTAAGCTGTTGAATATACTGAAGTTAATTTTGCTGAAAGATGCTGATGCCATGGGCAACAACTTTATTTCCAAGCGTCAGTGACATTTATTTTAGAAATTTGCCATTGGAATGACTGGCTTGATTATTAGGGCAGTCATTCCAGTGGTTAACTTTCAAATATGAATCTTGTAGCCTACAAAATAGACATTTCTTGACCAATCTTGACCATTAAAGTGTTAGCTCACTCTATATCTGTATATGTGATATTTTAGCAATGATAATCTGAATGTTATTGCTACATCAGGCAACAACAACCTTTAATCAAAATCTCATACAGATTTTACATTAATCTTCAATGTAGTTTAGAAACAGGTTGTTTACTAAATCATTATAGAATTAACTGCTACCTCTTAGAGATTAAATTTGTTGAAGAAAACAAGTTTTCTCATAGAAAATATCCATTTGCAGACAATGAGATTATTTTAGAAAATTTGCCACTGAAATGACAGGCTTGGTTATTGAGCCAGTCATTCCAGTAGTAAAGTTTCCAAAAATATCTTATGTTTGTCTGAAAATAAATATTTCTCAAAACCACTGCAAAGCTGTTTTGTCCAGCTTTAGTGTTAAATGGTTAAGAGGATTAAAACACGAAATGTTGAATTGTAAAGAAAATTAAAATCTGCCACAGTATGTGTTAACAGCATGTCCTGTTCTTTTATTTATATGCCATTGATTAGACCAGCATAGGACATCATTGCTCAGCAATTATACTCAAGCTAAATTCAATTCACATAGGTGTAGTGATAAAGCTCAAAGGACAGTGCCATTGATAAAAGTTAAGCCATCAACCATTTTGGTATAGCAGACAAAATTTTAAAAGTCTGTGGAATTAAACTAGTGTACTGGAAAGCTGTTGAACATTTTGAAATTAATCTGATCTGAAAAAAAATGTTGCCGCCATATGAAGCAACAGCTTTTGATAGTACAATTACAAATGTAGTAAGTATAAAGTAAGTATAAAGTACTCAGCAGATTATCCGATCGGAATCAATTTGCCGTTTCAAGTAATGAAAGTAATAAATTATTTTCAACATATATAAATTGATATTTGAAATTAAGAAACTATCAAAGCTGATGGACATTTTGAAGCTAATTTCACTTGAAACTGTTATGGGGGCCCCATGGTAGATGGCGGATTATCTTATCATAGTTAAGTTAATACTCTAAGGAATCTGTTCAACACTTTGAAACTAATTTCATTGAAAAGTGTTGATACCTATGATAGCAAAGTTTTCAGTTAAATTAGTTTCAAAACATTCAACCAATTATTTCTTACAATAAGATTAATGTTTGTTATATGGCATGCCTGGGTTGAAAAGGTTAGAGGAAGAAATATATATGTACATCTATAAGGGCTGTGGAATTAAACTACAATTAGTGTCTTATTATTTTGGAAACGAGTTGATTGAAATTTGTTATTGCATATGGCAGCAACAAAGTTCAGTCAAATTTATTAAAGAATTTTCAGCACGTTTTATATTTTATATTTGAAACGGATTCAGTTCTGTCAGTATATTATATCAGTGGTTATAGTGGTATTTTGTTTCTACTATATACCTCAATTTGGTTGACTGCATTACAGGTTTTATGATGACATTGATGTTTACATAGTCCTTCATAATAATTACCAGTTAAAGTAAGTAATGTAACTGAAATGTAACTTTAGTTACATTATGCAAAGTATCTGAAATGTAACTAGTTACATTGCTCAACAAATGTAACTGTGACTGTAACTGACATAGTGCAATGTAACTGTAATTGTAACTAGTTACACGTAAATGTAACTGACCCCAGGCCTGACTAATTAACATGATGAACAACACACACACACACACCCGCCCCCGCCCCTTCCCAAATGTCCCTACCCTACTTCATTGAATTATAACCACTTAGGTTTGCAGGTATCACCAGGACTAAGACTATCAAGCAGAACAGATAAATGTTTGTAACTGTCTATAATGTCGCCAATGTATTCATCGTTTGTAATGCTATGTCATGTATAAATGTTATATGTAAGGGCCCCGTCACCTCATAGACTCTGCCTTTGATGGGCCACCTATATGCATTTTGTAAGTAATACTATAAATAAGCAAATAAAATTTACTTGAATTGAATTGAAGTAAGCTTACGGATTCACACTTCGAGACATTTGAAAAATATGCAAGAGAACTACGCTTTAACCTACATAAGAAATGCTCCGGTCTACTCCGACTTAACCTTGATAGAAATCATCCATGAAACCAAATGACGTCGCGATTAGTTGTAAAGAACATAAAACAAAAACTCAAACTATATTGTGAAATCAGATAGGAATATACTCCATATTTGGTGGTTCGCCTGAAGGGAAACACCGAGAGGCAGAATTTACATAACAAGAACGAATGTCAGCAGGACAACATCGTTAGATTAATTCTCGACACCTCCCATACATTCACTAAATGCAATCCGCTCGCGATCATGCTAGAGGAGGACACCCGTGACCTCTGTTTCAAGCTACACCACAAGAGATCTTGCATACTAACTGGAAAGTCTCAGTACACTATATTTCGTCCAAGAAAAGAAGAAGGCATGATAACACAACGCGACAAAATCAACATTTTACATCAGCTAGGAACTTAGGGCCGGCTGGTGGATCTCATAGAATAGAGAGGAGGGATTTACAGAACAAGTAACAAGTAACAAGTAGACATCTGGCAAGTCTGCTGGTTTTACTTTACGAAAAGTATGCTCACCTATAATAAGACAATTTATGCCAATTGGTTTTTGTTTATCATTGTAACACATATTTCAGAAATATGTGCACATGACAAGGCGTGTCCGGTGAATAGCAATGAAGCATGCACCGAAGAAACAACCATTGAACATGAAAAGACGAAATATTCCATGAAAAGCAAGTTTTAAATTTAAAGAGATGTCACTTGTCAACTCAAGACTTGTCACGTGGCACTCGCTGCATGATCTTTGGGTAGAATGCACTTTAGTGGGCGCAGAAATCTCGCGAGATTTTATGTCACTCTCGCGAGACTTCCGTTGCTACTGAAGATGACGTCATAATTAATTCACCCATAAGTGATGACGTCATTTTCGATTATTATTATAGGGATTCCCTAATAAATTTATGGGAATTTTTATTTTTACAAGAATACATACCTAATCAAAATCATCGTAAGAGTGATCCAAAGAAATAGAGGCGTTTGCGTCAGAATTATCCGGTCGAATGTTCTCTTTGTCAGTCTCCGTTTCTGGTGAAGTTTCGAAATTTACTCGTTTGATTAAGGAGAGAAATTTTAGGAATTTGTCATTGGCATTTTTTGCGGACGATGTACTCGAGGAAGTAGCTGTCATACTGTTGTTTTTGGGTCCCAGAACAAGGAAGAGAGTTTTTCAAAGCGTGCCAAGTAGACTCGATAGTGTTTGTATGGGCACCTGTTTCACTATTAACAAATTCTTTAGAATGATTCACTGTTTGAGGTTGGTAACCTATTGATGAAAGGGATGAATAAGCCTTCCAACAGTCTGAGATTATTGTTGTCCCAGGAAGAATATGTTTCTTGATGATAGGAATGAGTGTATTCGCTGAGCGGTCATCAACAACAACAAAAAAAACTTCGTTTAGATTCTCGTTCAATACCGCCAAACACCCATCAACCATCAACACGACGACCACGATTATATTTCCGTTTGCCAAATTTTCACTCATCAATTTCAATCACTTTTCCCACACCCCCAATAACTTTGTTCCTTTTGCAACCAATCTACAAGATCATTATCGCATATTCTATGTAAATCGTCATATTTCATCATTTTTGACATGTTGACATTTCATGATGTTTACAAAAAAGAATGCTGTTAATTAATTATGACATCATCTCCCTTAAATATTAATTATGACGTCATTTTCCTTAGAATCAATCGGAAGTCTGTGACGTCATAATTAAGCTTCGCCCAAAAACGCTCTAATGTGGAATGCTGGTTGCGTCATAATTAGGATTTCCCCCAGAACAATGAAATGTGAGACGTCATCAACTTATGGGTGAATTAATTATGACGTCATCTTCCGTAGCAACGTAAATCTCGCCAGATTTCTGCGCCCACTAAAGTGCATTAGTTCCGATTAGTTTTCAGGCGGTTTCGGTAACAAGTGTTCCCCCTAGGTCATTTCGCTCCCTAATCTGGGTCGTTTCGCACCCCTTTGAAATGCCTTGTGTGCCCACAGGCATTTGAAGTTTACCCGCCTATTTCATATTATTAGCATATTTCATATATACTATGGGTACCGAAGTTCGTGAATCTAAGCAATTAATACATTCGTGAAAGAAAACTCTTAAACAGATCTGCGCAAGAATTTAACACAATGTGAAATAACACTTCCGAATACAAACGACAAGATTTCAGTAAAAAATTCTAATTTTTAAACAAATCCCAAGCATTTGAACTGACCAACCTCGCCAGGTTATGTGTGAAATAGCGGTACCGAATTTCGTGAATTGGTGATTATGCATCTTCAGCTGTCTGGTACATGCTTGTAAATCCTTAAATATCACTGTATTAGTTTGTTGAATGTTTCAACTGCTAATTTTGCTAGTTTTAACCGATAAATTAGTCCTACAAATGAATGTATAAACTATAAAAGCAGTTGCTACATTTGAAGAGAAAAAAACCCCAAATGGATGCCGCTTTTGTTAGGTAGTGATGTGACATGAAATTCACAATTAATAATGAGCTGAAGAAATGAGCTAACGCTAGGGTCTTTAAAACATGTTCAGCAGGCATAAAGGAAAGAATAAAAAAAATTTCTATCGTTAAAAAAAACATGTGTGCACTTTATGTTAATTTTGACACTGGTAAATGATTAATAAGCACCCACCCCTTCCTCTAGAGCCTCTCCAATAAAATTTAGATGCGCTCCCGTCAATCAGGCTAAACCAAAGCAGGTGGTAACTTTGGATTGTAAAAATTGCTCATTTTAGCTGCTAAATAAGCGCAAGTAAGTAATATAAGAAAGTGCATTAAGGAAACTTGCAATTTTTATCACTACCATCAGTAATTGTATGAAAAGTTTCTTGTTTTGACCATATTTTGCTCAAAAGCTTCAGAACTGTCAATCAAAAAGTGGCTACTGTGTAGATGCATTCCATGCAACATTACATCATAGAACGAGAGCGATAAAAACAAATTCACGAATTTCAGTACTGACGAATTTAAGCAACTCGACCATACTAATATATTTCTGATCAAATTCAGGGATTGTATGAATTTTACTTATAATTTGAATAACCTCCTTCGCCGTCTTCTGTTGGCATCTAATTAGAAAAAGTAATGGCTTAATTAGCGGGGCTTTCATCAAAGCGTGAGAGAGTGTGTACATGATAATTACTCAATTACTCCCGATTCACGCACAATAATTGTAGGCCTACTCTGATCTTGATAAAAATGCAATGTGTGATGGATGGGCGGATGGATGGATGAGCTCACGGACTGATGGATGGACTTGAGGATGGATGGATGGACGAAAGGCAATGCCGATGATTTAGTATAGCTGTAAATGCATGGACTATTTGATGAATAATGAGTAATCTTCACGAGGCATAACTGAACCAGGAAACCATGCCAATGTATAAACGTGTTCGGGAAAACTTACTCAGGTACCGGGATGAGTGACGTTTTGGCGGCATAGTCCTACAATGTTAGGCTTAGTCCGAGTCTGCTCTGACTCAACCCGCCCCTGTGACAGATATTTGGACAGACTGATGGGCCGGGGAGAGTCAGAGCAGTTAGAATGTTCAAAAGTTGGAGAACTCCGCCACCGCTTCGTAGCACGCCTCTTAATCGACCTTAGCTACAATATTCGACACAAACCCCGGTTATTGCTTCGTATAATTCACATATCCATTCGCTCGCACCTTAAATCATGTTAAATATGTCCTATATCACACGTTATTTAACTTTTTATCTCATTGTTGACGAATTTTATCGAACAGTGATGACGTAGTACACAACTTTTCGCCTCGAAAATCAGGCAATTTCGTCCCGAGCAAATTCGAGCACTGGGATGATTAAATTAAACTGGAAAGAAAAGGAGGGATCTAGATTGCGTCAGTTTTGTTGGTTAGATAAGATATTCAATTATTTATGCTGCATTCATTATCCTCATTTTACATCCGTGGCGGTTAGGTGTGTGAGGGTGGGTGGGTGACAGGGAAGCGGGTGCGTGGGTGAGTGGAAAATTCAGTGAGTGATTCAGTGACTGTGATTCGGTGAATTAATGGGTGTGTGGTCGGTTGGTTGGTCAGTGGGTCAGTCGGTGGGTGGGTCAGTCCAACTGGTGGGTCGGACGGTCAGTCGGTGGGTGGATTGGTCGGTCATTGGGTGGGTCAGTCAGTGGGTGGGTCAGTTTGTCGGTCGATGTTTGAGTGGGTGAGTTGGTCGGTTGGTCGCTCTGACCTCGGTTGGTGGGTGGGTGGGTGGGTGAGTCGGTCGGTCAGTCAGACCTCAGTTGGTCGATCGGTGGGTGGGTGGATCAGATCGGTCAGTGGTTTGATCAGTCAGTCAGTCGGTCGGTCCGACGTCGGTCAGCCAGTTGATCAGTCGGTGGATCTGTCAGTCGGTTGTTGGGTTGGTCGGTGGTTTGGCTGGTCAGTCGGTCAGTCCGACCTCGGTGGGTGGGTCAGTCGATTTGGGTGGGTGAGTTGGTCAGTCGGTCGGTCGCTGAGTGGGTGGGTTGGTCAGTGGGGTGGTCGGTCCGATCTCAGTCGGTCCAAACTTGGTTGGTCGATGGGTGGTGGGTGGGTCAGTCGGTTAGTCAGTCAGTCGGTCCGACCTCGGTCAGTTGGTTGGTCGGTATTCTAGCCTACAGGCCTAGTCCAACAGCCCACTATTCTACTAGTCTACCCGCCTACAGTCCTGGTATACTAGCCTAAGGGCCTAGTCTAGCCTTCATGGTTAGGCCATAGCTCTGCCTTAGTCAGTCTTGTCTAGGTCTTAATTAGACATTAGCTAAGCTATGGCTAGGCCTTATCAGGGCTTGAATATGCCTTATCTAACCTTAGCTTTGGCTACCTAGTCATTACCTAAGCCTTAGCTAGTCTTGGTTAGATCTTCCTGGCCTAATCTGTGCCTTATCTACGCTTCGTTTAGTCTTACCTAGGCTTAAGCTATGCTTTCGTAGTCTTTACTTTGACCTTACCTATCCTTATTAAAACTTGGCCAAATCTTAGTTAGACCTTAAGCTGGCATGGCTTAGCCTGATGTAGGCATTGATAGGCATTACCTAGGCCTTAGCTTGGCTTGAGTAGGTCTTAGCCAGGCTGGATTAGGCATTACTTAGACCATAGCTAGCTTGGCTAAACCTGAGCATGGCCTTATCTAGGCGTGCATATACTTTATATAGGTCTTAGTTACCATAGGTTTTTGCCTAGCATTAGCTAGACACTACTTACACCTCAGCTAAAGTCAGACTAAACCTTATATAGTTCTAAGCTATGCCATATCTAGGGTTGGCTTAGACTTAACCTAGGCCTTAGCTATGCTTACGTATGCATTAGTTAGTCCTTACTTAGACCTTACCTGGTCCTTATTTAGACTTTGCTAGATCTTAGTTAGGGCTTAACCTGGCGTGGCTTAGCCTTACATAGGCATTGACCAGGCTTTGCTAGGCATTACATAGGACTTAGCTTTGCTTGGGTAGGCATTAGCCAGGCTAGATTAGCCATTACTTAGACCATAGCTAAGCTTGGCTAGGCCTGAGCGTGGCCGTATCTAGGCTTGGATATACATTATCTAGGTCTTAGTTAGGTTTAGGCTAGCATTAGCTAGTCCTTACTTAAACCTCAGGTAGGCTTGGCTATGCCGTACCTAGGCTGGATTCGGCCATACCAAGGCATAAGCCAGACTTGAGTAGGCATATATAGGCCTTGGGTAGGCCTTATATAGGCCATAGCTAGGCTTGGTTTGGCCATACATAGGCCGTACCCAGGCTTTGCTAGACCATTGCTAAGCTTTGGCCAGGATTGACAATGCCTTAATTAGGTCTTAGCTAGTCCTTCGTTAGGCTTAGCCAAGGCATAGCTAAGCCTAGTAATGGTCTAGGGAAGGCTTAGCCATGCCTGGCGAAGATGTAGCCAAGTCTACCTACGTTCTATCCCATCCTGGCTAAGGACAAGCCAAGACATAGGTACGGCCTAGTCAAGGCTAGTTACGCCCTAGATCTGGCCTAGTCAAGCATGGGCAATGTTCAGTTAACTGGCGAAGGCTTGGTTAATGCCTAGTTAAGCCTCGCTACGGCCTATTTAAGTCATAGTGAAGACCGGCGAGCGCCTAGGTACGGCAAAGTTAAGCCTACCTGAGGCCTAAATAAGGACTAGCTAATGCCGCTGTAAGCCCAGTGAAGGCCTACATAAGATTAAGACAAGTCTAGATATGGCATGGCTGTGGCCTATATAAGGCTTAGCCTGGCCTTAGCTAAGGCCTAGCTAATGCTAGCCAAAACCTAACTAAGACCTAGATAATGTATATCAAAGCCTAGATACGGCCAAGCTCAGGCCTAGCCAAGCTTAGATATGGCCCAAGTAATGCCTAATCCAACCTGGCTAAGGCCGACCAAAGCCAAGCTAAGGCCTAGGTAATGCCTCACAAAGCCTGGTTAATTCCTAGGTAAGGCTAAGTCACGTCAGGTTTAAGGTCTAGCCGAGACCTAGCCAAGCCTAAATATGGACCCGGTACAGTCTAAGTAAGGACTACGTAGGCATAGCTTATGCATAGCTTAAGCCTAGGTAAGACTAAACGAAGCGTAGATAAGGCATAGATTAGGCCAGGAAGGTCTAACCAAGCCTAGCTAAGGCTTAGGTAACGACTAGCCAACATCAGCTAAGGGAAGATAAGGCAGATCCAAGCCCGGATAAGGCCTAGCCATAGCCATGCTAATGTCTAATTAAGACCTAGTCAAGACTGGCTATGGCAGAGCTACGGCCTAACCATGTAGGCCGGTAGACTAGGACTGTAGGCTGTTAGACTAGGCCTGTATGCTATTAAGCTGATAGACTAGTTCTGTAGGATAGAAGACTGACCCACACAACCATCCACCCACCGACCGATCTAATCCACCAACCCACCCACCCAATCACTGACCCACCCACCCTCCCAACCACCTACCAACTGAGGTCAGACCGAATGACTGACCCACTCTCCCACCCACCCACCGACTGATCGACTGACCCACATACCCATCAACCCACGCACCCACCCACTGACTGCCCGCCCCACAGATCGACCAACCTACCGACCAATCCATCGACCGACCAACAGACTCGACCGACTAACCGACCCATACCGAGCGACCGACTGAGCAACCGACCCGTCCACTGACCTACCGAGGTCGGACCGATTGACCCACTGACCGACAAACAGTCCAGTTGACCCACTCACCCACCCACTCATCGACCAACTGAGGTCGGCCTGAACCCACCCACCCATCAACCGACCGAGATCGGACCGACTGACCAACCAACTGACCACACACCCATTAATTCACCGAATCACGTAGTCACTGAATAACCCACCAGTCAGACCGACCGACCGGGGTCGGACTCACCGGCAGAGGTCGGACTGACCCACCCACCGACTCAAACATCCACAGACAAACTGACCCACCCAATGACCGACCGACTGACCATCCGACCCACCAGTCAGACTGACCGAGGTCGGACCCACCGGCAGAGGTCGGACCAACCCACCGACCAACCAACTGACCACACACCCATTAATTCACCGAATCACATAGTCACTGAATAACTCACTGAATTACTCACTTAATTTTCCACTCACCCACGCACCCGCTTCCCTGTCACCCACCCACCCTCACACACCTAACCACCCACGGATGTAAAATGAGGATAATGAATGCAGCATAAATAATTGAATATCTTATCTAACCAACCAAACTGACGCAATCTAGATCCCTCCTTTTCTTTCCAGTTTAATTTAATCATCCCAGGGCTCGAATTTGCTCGGGACGAAATTGCGTGATTTTCGAGGCGAAAAGTTGTGTACTACGTCATCACTGCCTTTGCAATGGCTGTTCGCTTGAAATTCGATAAAAATTCGTCAACAATGAGCTAAAAAGTTAAATAACGTGAGATATAGGACATATTTAAAATGATTTAAGGTGCGAGCGAATGGATATGTGAATTATACGAAGCAATAACCGGGGTTTGTGTCGAATATTGTAGCTAAGGTCGATTAAGAGGCGCGCTACCAAGCGGTGGCAGAGTTCTCCAACTTTTGAACATACTAATTGCTCTGCCTCTCCCCGGCCCGTCAGTCTGTCCAAATATCTGTCACAGGGACGGGTTGAGTCAGAGCAGACTCGGACTATGTTAGGCTATGCCTATCATCTAATTACAAATAAGTTCAGAAGCCAAACATCATTAATATCTGATTTGTAATCATGATCAAACAACTGAGTGCGGTCAGTTCATTTTTTTTTTTAAATTGCCGACACCAATATCCTATATAATATTCAACTTCCGGTTGAACAATCCATAACGTCTTACTTTCATTTCGCTTCTCATCATTTAAATAAATTGCGTTGGTTAAGATAGCCTATAGTACACATTTCTTGTGGGAAACTGTCGCTATGGAGAATCTGTGTATTCTGTGTAATTGGGATGTTCGTTGTCTTCAGCATGGCGTGACGTGTAATATTTGTGATAGATGGCAGCACCGAACATGTGGAACAGGTAATCATCATCTTCGGCGGCGGCGTCATTATCATCATCACTATAATCATCATCACCATTTCATCATCATCATTTCGTCATCATTTCATCATCATTATTATTATTTCATCATCATCGTTGCCGTCGTTGTCATTTTGTTGCTGTTATCATCATTTCGTTGATGTTATTACTGTTGTCGTCGTCGTTGAAATGTTATTTTGAATATTTTAGGACTTCATTTGATTGGAAGCCATTGCTGCTTTAGGCAGTATTAATGGCTTCCAATCAACTTGCGTCTAAAATATTTAACAGTGTTTCATTTTGTTTTGGAAACGTGTTAAGTTATGTCTGAGCCATAGTACTACTTCTACTACTACTACTACTACTACTACTACATCCTATTCATGTAAATTGTCATCTAAATGTGTACATATATGTAAATAAATACATCGTTTCTTTTACAAAGTGCGTTTTCAAAATTTTATTGACAAATCACTACGTCCCATCACACCCTATATACCATTTCGCATTGTCCCAAAATACCAACTCTTATCTTTCTTTCTGAAGATAATTCTGCGTACAGTTATCAGCAATAATGCCAGTTAAATTAGTTTCGAAATCTTCAACAGATATGATCAGAAGGGATGGGTAGGATAGGGCCACGTGCGTGTGTGCATGCGTCGCAATAAAAGTAGTCTTTCAACATGAATGATATGCGTTTATCATATCATATAGATGTCTATGAGACCACGTGTACAATTAAATCTGTTGAATGAATATGGCCAAACACAGTTAGTCATCATAGAATGTGTTCAAGCGACCACATAAATACATTGCGAAACTTGGAACTTTAGTAAAGTACAATCCTATTCCCGTCAAACATTCATTATATTATATTTAGATATCAGTTTCTCTGAATTACCAATCTCCTTATTGAACGGGAATAGGGGGCAAAACGACCTGGGGCGAACAGGACAGGGTGCGAAACGCAACATTTGCATACACCTGGTCGGCTACATATGAATTGAAAAAATAAGGTGAATAAATTGCGTGTGCCCAACAAACATCTAACAAAAATTATTACCAGAAACTTCCTAAAATACAAATACATATTCCGACCCGTGCATTCATTTTATATTGTTCAAGGGAAGTAACTGTGTGAGGCTATTGTTAGTTAATTACCGATATGATTTAACTTCCTTGTTAATTAGAAATCGGAACGTGACTTTCAAAACACAGTGTTCTTTTTGTGTTTTTATTTGTGTGATTTTGTGTGGCTTTAATGATGAGCTGAGTAATATGGTGAAATATGTTGCTGAGGTATGCGTCTCAGTAGGGTCTTGTATATTTTTGCTATCATTTATAATAAATCTCTCAAACCATTATTGGCGGTTATAGCCTGTGTAGACGTGCACATGCTACAGCTTCAAATTATGCAGTACAGTACAGCTCAAAAGTAATATTTCACTCACTTTTGCGCTTATATTATTAGCAAGTTTGTGTGAATATTTTGAAACCAATTTGACTGGAAGCTGGCGCTACCTTAGGCAGCAACAGCTTCCAATCAAATTAGTTTCAAAATACTCAACAGACATTGACACATACGTAACGAATGTATTATTTTGTAATAGCGGTAGTAGTCTGGATTAGGCCATTTTCACCTTTAATTCCATTATTTAACTTTTACACTTAGTTTATAGTTAAGTTTGTGAATATTTTAAAACCAATTTAACTGGAAGATGGCGCTGCCTTAGGCAGCAACAGCATCCAGTCAAATTAGTTTCAAAATACTCAACAGACATTGACACGTATGTAACAAATTTATTATTTTGTAGTAGTAGTAGATCAAATATTACCTTCATCAACTGGCCGATTATCGCAACCGGCACACGCCCATTCGTGGCGTTTGAGCGCGTCATATGGGAGTCTTTCGCCCACGGGGTGGGGGTTTGTGGGGATGTAATATTACATAGTACACCGGTACTAGACACGATGCTGCCACCTCTCACACCCGTCGCATTGCTGAGAATGAGTGCGTTGCATTTGTCTGGATCTGGTGAATATTTGTGTGGCATTTGTCGGGATCTGGTGAATATTTGTGTAGTTATTTTTAACAGACACTATTGCTGCCAATGTCCGCAATAGGTTCCAGTCAAATTATTTTCAAAATATATCTCTGAAACATATCCAGAAACTTTATTTAGATAGGTGGTCATTTAATGAATACACGAGTGTCTACGTGCGTACATGTTCGTCGCCATGTAATATGGTGAAATCTGTTGCATTTGTAATATTGTGAAATCTGTTGTATTTGAATATTTTGAAAATAAATTCCTTGTTAATAAGTAGCATGCGTGTGTGTGTGTGTGTGTGTAAACTCGCGTTACTAATCAATACCACTTGACAATGTGATCCACCATACATTATGGTGGATATTGACCACTTGTATTAAAGGTCATATTCACTCCAAAATGCTTGAATATGCACACGAGACCAGTGTTAAATACCTGTTCCAGTCAAATTATTTCCTAAAAATCTAGCAGGATTTACATTTGTCAATAATTGATTTTCTTTTCTTTAGATACAGGAGTTGTGCACTTATTGACTAAGTTGTTTTGTTAGGATAGGTTGAATATTTGTGTAAATATTTTGACTGGACGCTGTTGCTGCCAATACCAGCAACAGATTCCAGTCAAATTATTTTCAAAAATATTCACAATTCCTTTAGATTTATATATGTAGTCTCTTATATTGTACAAGCGAGTGAGTGTGTACAAGATGAGTGAAATTAAACTTTGTTACAATTAATTAAAATGTTGAATATTTTGAAATGAATTTGTCTGTTAAAAGTTATTCGCTTACAAGGTATGTACGTCATATTGAAAGTAGTTGCTGTGTGAGCTGAATGTGTTGTTCATTCGCGCAAGAGATCGCATCTTAACATTTTTGGCATTAAGATAACAGCAGGGATTATAAACTGAGTACATTGTTATCACCCGCCGAGTCTAGCTAGCATGGGCTTTAATTGCAGGAAACCATTACAATGGTCGGAATACACACAGACGCGGATTACAAATACAATAGAGAGAGAGAGAGCTCTAACCAACCAGCTTTCAGGAACAAAATCAACAAATCAAACTGCACGTGCAGTTGCTGATCGTTCTTGTGATTCAGATCATTCGTTAGTCTGTATTAATCTTTCGACCATTTCTGTTTACAGACGTAACATTTTAAGTTTCTTGTAGATTTTCGAAATTATTTATATTTTCTAATGAGCATTTCCAAATTTACTTCAAACATTAGGCATTTGGTAAATCTTAACGAAGATTGGAGGAAATCTACTCAAAGTCTCAACCCGAAAAATTATTTTCAAAATTCTCATTTTCATGTGATACATGAATTACATGATACCGTACATAGATTTTCCAAATTGAAGTTGCTTTTCAAATATTATGTTACGCCTTAAATATTCTAGAATTTGTTTAAAATTTTTGGCATAGCCGGTTAATAACATTAAATTGAACTGAAATTTGTAATAATTAGAGGCCAATCACTTCATTAAAGAATGATCGATAGGCCTACGTCTTTATTTCAAAATAACATAAAATTATATTTCACAGCGTCACAACAGTAGGCCTAATCTTCGTCACGGCGCTTGACTTTCATCGCATCACCTGGCGCTTGACTTTCATCATCAGTCACCGGCAATTAGTGGTAATTAGGTGTGGATTTCAATCTATCAGAGTCAATATAACAGAAATATATACTATTAGTATATAATACACACGTGTAGTATTAGTATATAATACTGTTATATCGACCCTGTTAAAGCGACATAGATATAGGGTAACATATAGGTAACACAGGGATAATAATAAAACACCCACTAATATAGGCTGCCGAAAACGGGCTGCCGAAAATGTACTCCATGCTGCCGAAAATGGTTGGCTGCCGAAATGTCTATATACACCCATGATCATGATCATTCTAATGATTCTGTTTTCAACTTAGCATAGTATGAAAATAGGCGTTGCCTCTGAGTGAACGCAGACATCATTTAAATTTATTGATTTAATCGAGGGCTTGTTTTTGCGACTGAATTCATAGTTTCACACATCCAGGCATTTTGGGGCAACTTTACTATGTGCTAAAGAGCACTGCTGATAGTAATGCATTGTTTACATTTTCCATGAAAAACCATAAAATCCTGTATCTGAAAATCTGTGAAAAGAAATCCGCCCAGTAGCTGATAGTAATGCATTGTTTACATTTTCCATGAAAAACCATAAAATCCTGTATCTGAAAATCTGTGAAAAGAAATCCGCCCAGTAGCAGAAAATAAAATCATAAATGAATTTTGCAAGAAAGTAAAGAAAATGTAATTAGTGTTCTCCTTCGATCAATACTCACCATTCTGTTACTTTCTGATACACAGCTGGCCCTGACAGCTGGCTCTAGGACTATAGACTTAGAAAGCTTTACCGACTCCTTGGAACCGGGTACTCGGCTCCCAACTGCCGAGTACCCGTCTACCATAGAGCTCATTCTTGTTTGCATAGCGACAAGAGCTGTCTACAATTTTTTTTGCAGGAGAAAGATTAAAGTTTTTTGAAAAGAAATCTAAGTCTTTTGTACTGTGATTTGATAGTTTGTGCGTTCTTGAAAGGATCTAACTGGATAAAATGGAGAATACCGCCAATGATGACCAGGTTGTATTATTCCTTATTATCCATAGTTAAAAGACTTAGGTCTCTAAATTTCGTTGTGTCGCATGTTCCAATTTCTGACCCCAAAGAATCTGGAACGTGTGCTAACAACGTGATATGCCAGGCGATCGCCTTCTTTAAATCCCAACAGGCGATTGGCAGATATGAAAATAGGTGTTTGCTACCGTATTTCTAACACGAATATCGGCTGACGTCGTTCTCCGTAGGGTCCGAGCGGGTGACGTCACACCCGTGATGCTCGGATGTTTGTGAAGAAAATATTTTCATTAATTCGCGCATCTTGTTCTGGGTGCTGTGTACTAAAAATGGTACCAGAAAACTTTGGAATGGTCAAGTTTACGTGTGATCACGATCGGTTTGCAATGATCGGTGGTGTCAAAATTCTTGAGTGATGCGTGGTCTGCGGTTTTACCGTGTGCTACAGCAGTTTGTTTACATTTTGTTGTTTCTTCACATATCGTGTCGGCTTTTGTTAGGAGTATAATTTATATTGATTGGTAAATATACCCCGAATGCTATGCGATATGATTCCTGGTTCCGTTATACATCCTGGAGGATCAATTTATGGTGGTATTTATGCCCGCTTCGTTCTTGTCATCATAATCAATGCGATCTTTGCTGTAACGTTGCGGGGTGGGGTGCGGGAGGGTTTGCAGTTAATTTATGGTCAAATTATTTGAAAATTAATTGTCTGCCTTCCACTTTTGTTTCGTTCCGCTGGCTTATTGTAGGTTTGGTTTATAGGCCAGGCCATCCCCGCCATCATGTGTCGATTGCCACATCATACGGGTTCTATACAAGGACCATGTCTGTTTCCACTGTACTAAGTGTAGTCTTGACAGTAGGTGTAACGTTTGCGCGGTGTGGTCGGTCGATATGATGCTTAAGTTCCTTGCCAGAAGGACTTGGCAGGGTCTGACGCGGGGTCAGGCGGTCCGAAAGTAAATCGTGGAGCGTCCGTTTCGGCCCGTGGGGGCGTTCCACGTCTGCAACCGGAGGTGGCGGAGATGGCACCGCCGGCGTGGTTTGGTCCGGCTAGGCAAGGTGTCTTGCATAGCTGGTGTCGTCCCTGCTGCCAAAAGTTGTAGGGCAGTCTCTCACCATGTTTGATTCGGACACTGTCCTTGGACAGGGTTCTGGACTGGACACCGAGGGAGCCGTTTCGTATGGCCCCCTGGCAGTCCCGTCGGGCTCCGGCCTGATGGGTTCTGTCTCTCTGCAGCCACCTCCGGGTGGTCCAGTAGCGGTGGCCAGTCCGTCAGACATGGGAGCCATCCGCCAGGACGGCTCCACGGTTTTCCTTGTCTAGTGACGACTCTTAGGGGTCTGAAGATGAGTAGGCCGAGGAGGAGTGTGTGCTGCAGCCTGTGAGGCCGCGGGTGGAGAGCATGGAGGTCGATTCCGTCCCGATGGAACCCGACCTCCATCTGTCTGGCCTGGCGCAAGCCAGGGCAGCGGCTCCGCCCGTGGTTGAGGCCACTCCGGTACCGGGCACTGGTCCTGTGATGGTTGGTTTGCTGCCAACCACCACGGTGACGGGTGTGGCCGGCCAGGCATGGTACTCACCTATCTCGCCTGGTCCGGCGGTCAGACATGGGGTGCCGTTGGCGCCCGTGTTTGGCCACGGTTCCTTAACCGCTACGGGTCCGCACGGTTTCCGTGCAGGCCTACTCCATGGATTGGTGTGTTCCATGGGGTGGTGGCGGAACTGTACGGTACCGGAGTTCCTGGCATATCAGCAATGGCTCCTAGCCGGGAGGCCGTTGCTGGTAGGGCCGTGAACATGTCAACGGGTGACGTGTTCACGGGAGTGTCCTCGCAGACGGATTGGTCTGAGGCTCTGGCTTGGGAACATAATCTCCCAGGCCAAGGGACGCTTCCTACACGACCGTCCCGAAATGTTATTGACTGCGTGGTTGTTGTCAAACAACGTTCCACGTCGGGAGGCTTTTCTCGACAGGCTGCTGATTTCATCGCGGCTGCGAGAAGGAGGCCAACCTTCAAGTCATATAACGACAAGGTTAACATATTTGCAGACTGGTGTGAGGAAAGGGGATTGTACCTTTCATTCCACTATTCAGCAAATAGCAGACTTTCTCTGTGAGCTGTTCTTTTCAGGCCTAGCTCCTATCACAATTGCTGGATACAAGTCAGCTTTGGCATCATTTATCCCTTGTCTAGCCAACAGGGATAGTCCAGAGGTGGCCCAGTTGAGTGTGATGGTGAAGGGAATGAGCAATCTCCGACCGAGACAACCGGTAGTCATTCCAGCCTGGAGTCTATCTTTAGTGCTTAATGTACTGGCCAAGCACCCTTTCGAACCGTTGCGTTCGGCTAATCTAAAGCATTTGACTCTAAAGGCGGTCTTTCTATTGGCAGCTTCATCAGCTAGAAGGCGCAGTGTGATCCATGCACTTTCAGCAGAGAGGGACCGATTATTGTCTCCAGAGAGGGTCTGCGTCTACTGCCAAGAGCAGAGTTTATGTCAAAGATCTCGGTCTTTGAGATATCCCGGCAAACCGATCGTTATACCGAAACTGAGTAGGTTAGATCGTGATGCCAGTGTCTGGTGCCCAGTCCGTGCTTTGACTAGGTACAAAACGGACAGACTCGTTACGGTCGAATGGTAGACATCTGTGGATCTGCCAGATGGAGCCATATGGCGCCGCATCCATGGATTCTATCTCTCGTTGGGTATTCGAATGCATTCAGATTACCCATGAGATTACGACTGGGCACCAAGTGCAAGGCGCAAGGGCACGTTGTTAGAGGAATAGCCGCCTCTTCCGCCCTTGACAATGGTGTTCCGTTTACGGACATCAGGGCTGTCGCACAAGGGCACTGTGAGTCCTCGTTCACGGATTACTATATGAGGGATGTGTCAGACTTCGCCATTCCACTCGCTTTAGCTGTTTTGAGACGATAGCTATATGACCGCACTGCTCTTCTTCCTTTTTTGGCATTTGTAAGAGAGAATTTAGAAGCAGGCTTGGTCGAGCGAGAGGATATCAACCAGTTGTGTCACTGTGGCCAGACAAGTGATTGGTTGGAGGCTCCAGGTCTGAATTCCAAATATCATGAGGTAATTCACGATTGAGAGTGTTTTGTATTATGTCTATATATCATGATCATTCATCTTATATATTCATGCTCATTCCCAGGCTAATATATGCAAAGAGCAGTTAACCCTCTTGGCATATTTGTGTTTCAGGCGAGATACATGTTCGTGAGTTCTCTCCCTTTTCTTAGGAGAAAAAGGGGGGGGGGGCAGTGATGCGAATGTGATTCGGTTCCGATAACTTGACGGTCCTTTTAGGTCTCCGTTAGTCAAGTTGTTACGTCTAAATCTTTCTCCAAGGGGCAAAAGTAGCATTTATGGCTTGCCCCTTCCCACCAGGTTACTGAACAAATCTGGTGTATATCAGAAAGTAACAGAATGGTGAGTATTGATCGAAGGAGAATGCAGGAAATTTCAATTTCCCTTTCTCCGAGATCTAACAATACTCACCATTCTGTTACGGACCCAGCCTCCCAGCCCCACGGAGGCAAGCCATGGATTTCTCTTGTTTGGTGGCTATACAAACAATATGAGCTCTATGGTAGACGGGTACTCGGCAGTTGGGAGCCGAGTACCCGGTTCCAAGGATTCGGTAAAGCTTTCTAAGTCTATAGTCCTAGAGCCAGCTGTCAAGGCCAGCTGTGTATCAGAAAGTAACAGAATGGTGAGTATTGTTAGATCTCGGAGAAAGGGAAATTGAAATTTCCTGCATTTCACGGCCCATTGCTCGTAATGTTAAATTAACCCCTCCAAAAATGGCGTCGCTCCCAAGGTATTATGGGAAATTTGATTGTGATGACATCATTGCGATTCTATGAATTGGTTCGTGTAACTGCAAATCAAGAAATGCCAAAACGGCATTTATAAGTTGTACAATTTAGCTGGGCACCGCCATCTTCAAATTTACGAACCAATAATCATTGGCAATAATGAACCAAGATCAAAACTGTTCCTGGTTCGACGAACCAGGTCAGTGCCATAGAGTATCCAGTTTTTGTGAGGCTCTAGTTTCTGTGAACTTTCATTACGCATGGGCGTTAACAACACAAGTTCTCATGCCATCATAATTTTAAAGTCAAATTATACTGTAATTATCTGTAACGCTTAGCGCGTTTTCCATCAAAAAGCAATTTAAAATGTATTGTATTTTAAATTAAAAAAATAATTTCTTTTTCAAATTTGGAAATTCTTCCCCATCATCTGTTTTATTTATGACATGTGACAAGTGTCAAAATCCATACTGAACAGGGTGGGTCAAAAGTCAATAGCGCAGTGCCTGTTCTTAGCACATTTTTTATCAAAATCAGTGCAAGAGAATATGCATAGTATTATTCAACAACTGATACAAATTTCCATTTGATGGTTCGGTCATTAAGTCCTCAACTAGTTCTAGTTTGAAGAACCATCCCACCACCACCACGCAAGAAAATGACAATAAAACAGTTATCAATTCTGATAACTTCGAACGTTCAACATTTTTTGCTCCATATGTTAGCTGTGTTGTCCAGAAGCAGTCATTTGGGCGAGTGTATTCTACTTCGAATAATACTTACCAGATGTACTCGGTTCCTTCCAAGATGGATACAGGGCTACCTCTCGGTGGTCCGATCCAGCTTGCGGAGGAGACAGCACCCGCCCCTCTGTTTGCTATGGCTTTCGAGCCTACAGCGGAAGAGGAAGAACTGTTGCTTGTAGGCTTGCACGATTATCCGATATTATCAAAAATCTCGGGGGGTGGGGGGTGTTTTCTAGCCAAAATCTTTTTCGATATGACTTTGAAAAAAATCAAAATATCTTGAAAATTTTGCTATCGTGGCGTATTCTGCTTATTTGTCATGTGTTCCTAGTGTAGCTTCTATTACGGCAAGCTGTTCAATTTATTTCCAAACCAACATCTGTGAGAGGGGTGGGCTTAGATTAGGAATAGGTCAAGAAAACGCTGACGTTTATTCTTTAAAATTGTTTTAAAAAATGGAAAATAATACAAAAATTGAACGCAATCTTGTCGTCGTACTGTATACATAAAAATCATGATCGCGTGAGTGGAATTATTACCTGGGACGGTATATATATTGTATATTTCTTAATAAGCATGGTTTATAAAAACAAAATTAATCCTAAATTTGACAATAAATGGCGTCGCGAAAATATATAAATCATGTGATATTGCCTGCTCTCCTGTTTTTGGAGGCGAGAGGTGGTGCGTTCACAAATGTGATAGCTAAATGAGACAGTATACACGCTTTAGCCTGCAAGCTGAACTATCCGAGATATTTCTGAAGGCGAACTATTATTAGTAAACGGGTACTTGGTAAATGCGGATCAGATCTAAACATTAGATATCTATGGATCTAAAGTGCATTCCTAATATCACATGATTTGTACGTTTTCACAAAGACGACATGAAATGTCACATTTTTTGGATTAATTTTGATTTAATAAACGATGATTGTAACAGAGTATGCAATATTTAGGTTGTCCAATGTAATAATTTCACTCCAGCAGTGATGGATAGGGTATACATTAAGACACGGTGTAAGGCATCACAAATTTATAATGGGAAATTGTGTCCTATTTTCGTGTGATTAATGATTGTTCTTTAAACATCTTGGCGACTGCATTTAATGTTTTTGTTGAAATTTACCAATTATAAGTCATATTCGGTTAAAGCGTATATGAAAGCGAAGCCGATATGTCTACATAAGCCAAACCGTGCAGTCCAACTCAACCCAAGACCAATTCACCCTGTGACTTCATATATATGAATATATCATATAATAGGCTGTACGATATATCGAAATATCGTGATTTTCTCGCCACAATATATCGCAATACCCCCTAGAACAATATCGTGCAAGCTGAGTGAGAAGGAGGATGAAAACAGTAGTCCTTTAATGGATGAGTCTTCATTCTGCTCAGAAGCTGAGTGGGTGCAGGTCCTGACATGGATGTCTAACCGTCTCAGGTTGGCATTGGAACAGGGACGATGGAGCGGATGTCAGAGCGTGCGGCTAACACTTTGTCCAGTGGCTCTTCAGCCATTCCTCACCTTCCCTTGGATTCTCTGACTTCAGACATGTTTGAAGTCGCGGCTTACAGTAGGGCTTCACGCTATACCAATATAATACCAAATACTGGAATCATAGCTATACCATTAGTCATACCGATACGGTTTTGCTGATACCGAAATATCCATAGATAACACAAAAGCGGTATAACCTAATCTGCTTTTCATTATTCTGATGTATGGTCATTTGTAAAATGTGTAGAAATCGAAAGAATTTGCCCCGGAAGCATTAAAAACAGATCTCGCCGTTTCTCACATAAAACAAATCTCGCGAGATTTAAAATAGCAAATCGGGAGATGCCAGTTTGACTCCCGATTAACGATTTCAGAGAATAATTTGTGGCGTAAAAGATATTCTGCAGATTATTCTGAAATCCACTTTGCCTGAATCCGTTGCTGCGTACGGCAGCAACCTTTTCCAATCAAATTGTATTTAATACAATAATGAAAAATTAGTTACCTCTCCGGGATGGAGAAATTGTTTGAGTGTAGCTTTCTTGACCATCTCGGTCACTTCTTCAGCACTAATTGACGGTCTACAAGCATCAACCAACCATGAACAGAGACGAGGGCTACTGTATACCAGCAGTCTACCAGTCCATGCTGTCACGTGACTCCACAAGAACTGACCAGTGTGACATTGCCAGCGACCGTCAGTTATTGCTGAAGAAGTGACCGAGACAGAGGTAACTAATTTTTCCTTATTATGAATGATCCTGGGATCGGGACCAGCTTTTTCGGAAATGTATTTAATATATTCTACAGGTTTCCATTAGAAAATAAAAATATCCGGATTACCAATAATATTTACAACGGTTAATCTTTACACCTTGCGCTCACTCATCGCGAGATCTATTCAGTCGGTCAAATATGGGCGGCCTTTGACCTATTATTACATGCACTCTTTGAATGGGCTCACCGATAAGTATACTAAGCCATGTCATTCATAAAAAATATTGATTCCAATTAGACTTAATCACATGTTCCAAGCTATGCAGCCACACCAATTGTCCATGATTTTATATAAATATTTCTTAGCTCGATTTTATATCAATGTTTCGAAGCTAATACACAGTTATAAAGCTACGTTATATTTAACAAGTTATACACTATATATGCTGCTCTGTCATTATGGAATTAATTCCTAAGTCAACAGGGACGTATCCTGTCTGGCTACACTTTGGTTACGTGGCCAATGAAAATAGCAAACCTAAAGATGAGGGTAAACCTGTTTGTAGATTGTGTAACGAATCAGTGTGTGCTCGGGGTGGTAATACGTCTAACCTAAGATTTCATCTCAAGAAACATCATCCAAAAGCATTCTCACAGTTGATATTCAGGTAAAAGAAAACGCGATGACGAGTCTGAGACGGAGACGCCAAGCAAACAACGTAAGATAAGCGATGCGCTAACCAAATGCCATGCGTATGAGAAAACACATCCGAGATGGAAACAGCTGACAAACTCAGTGATGCGCTACATAGGCAGTATGATGCCGATATATAGTGTAGATAATGAACATTTCATTGCGATGCTAGCGCAGTTTGACTGCAGATTTTGGTGACGTGGCAGTTCCTAATATGTATAATGAACTAAGGGGTAAGGTCTTTGATGAAATAAATGCTGTCGAATATTTCGCCAGCACAACAGATCTATGGTCGTCGGAGAACGTGGTGCCTTATTTAGGACTAACAGGCCACTTTATCGATAAATCATGGCATCTGCAATCATGTGTGTTAGAAACATTGTACTTCCCGTAGGATCACACTGCCGAGAACATTGCCGAAACTTTGAAGGATTGTTTTTCAACCTGGGGTTTGAGTGTAAACAAACACACGTGCATGACGACGGATAACGGATCAAATAAAAGAAAGCGCTAAGAGAGCTTTCCTAACTTAACATCCTGCTTTGTACACAACCTACATTTAGCCGTTAACAGGTCTATGAACGATTTGCATACCTCCAGAACAGTGGGCGTCTGTCGTACAATTGTATCCACTTTTACTACCAGCTGGAAAAAGCGGCGTGATCTGAAGGAGGCGCAGGAAACCCTTGACTTGCCAAACACCAACTCATCGCAGTCAGTTTCTGTTCTTATTATGTTAGTGATAATCTTGAAGAATATTATGAAAATAGTTTTCCTGGAGGTTTATAATAGTTTCTTTTCTAGTCAGATTATTTATAAAATATTGAGCAGGAGTTCAGTTCACAATTAAATCGGGTGTATGATGATAAGAAGAGTCTTGTCTTCAGACAGGAAAACCACACATTTAGCGCTTTCGTGGCAGGATTCCCAAGTGTTAGAGGCTGTGTGCAGTGCTTTGGATAGTGTAGGTGATTTTACGGACATTCTGTCCCAAAAGAAATATGTTAGTGTGTCGTGATTTAAACCATTGCTTAGTGTTCTAAATGGAGATCTATTATCAACGTTTTCTTGGTTGCTGCAGCCTCGGTGAGGAGAAGCGGAATTCATGCGCTTTCTGCCAACTAAGACTGTTTTGTGGCTACAGGTGAAGGTTTACAACTACTACCACGTCTGCTTTTTGGCAAAGAATCAGTCACTCAAACATCCAGGTCAACCGATCAATTTGCCAAGTTTAATCAGACACGACCCAAGCTCTTCAGCTTGGTGTCCAGTCCGATGTTTGAAAATGTACAAGAAACATACTCAGGAGCGGAGGGACGATCCAAAGTCACTTTGGCTCTGTCTCAAGGCTCCCCATCTTTGTACCTCGAAAGGTACTATTTCGCGTTGGATAGTCGATGCTATTCAAATGATGCATACATTAGTTATGGGTAAGCAAATTGATTGTGCGAACGCCAATCAAGTACAAGCATTAGCAGCATTATCAGCCCTTTATAAGGGTGTCTCATTGGAGCAGGTGATGTCTGTGGCACAATGGCATGCCGGGTCATCATTCACCGATTTCTACCTTCGCAATATAGCAAGCCCGCTTAATCCAGTTGCCGTGGCAAATTTACTTAATCTAAATTAAGCCACAGCGAAGACCTCTAGCACTAGACATCACAAGGACTCCTATGAGCACTGGCACATGAAAATCAATGGCTGGCGGATCTACAACAATGGGCAAGCTCCTTGGAAGATCACAGAATGACTCCACTGGAAACATGGTGAGTGTTTATAGTTTTAAGTGACTAATTCATGTTTTTACTTGGAGTCGAAATATCAGACTACTTGTGGATTGTCTGATTTAAGAGTATACTTATTCTCAATTTCAGAATTGAGCCTCATTTTAATTGGAAACTCGCAGCTTCTTTACACTCTCCGGGACTGCTCTAGCCGAGACGTAGAGCTGACACGGGTCTGGGTAGTGTTGCCTCCCCTTGACAGCCCTCATATTTGTGTGGACAAATGAGGGGTGTGTGTGGAGCGCGGTCTAGACCTTAGATACTTTTGCATTTTATGAGTCAAATGGCAGAGCCCAAGCAGGTGCTGGGTTTCTCAGTCTCCTCACAAACCTTCTCTTGGTTGGTAGAGAGCTGTTGGAGCCTCACCTCCACCCAAGTACATCTGGTAAGTATTATTCAAAGTAAAATCAAAAAAGCATACGCTTTTGTTTCTGCGAGAATTATTAATACTTACCAGATGTACTATGGCCCATCTCAGTCCGCGCCGCTGAGGTGAGGCTGAGATACTTTCGCTGTTTTGCTATGCAAGCATAAGACGAATCTGTCTACTCAGGAATTGACTCGGTGCCTGGCGCTTATGGTAATTCCCGGACACTGGACCCTAGAGAGTTAATCTTTGTTAGTTATTTTGAGCTAGTCTTTCGATAATAGACATCGTAATAGTACATCTGGTATGTATTAATAAATCTCGTAGAAATAAAAGCGGATGCTTTTTTGATACAGTATCACCAAAACAGGATACCATCATTTTGGTTTGTTTTAAAGTAAGTCATCGCCAAATTGCACTTTATTTTGGGGGATTTTTTTCTAACTTGTCGTTGGATATGGGATAAAGTCACTAACAAGTTATAGCCAATTTATTAAAAAATATCTATGGTATTTATTAAATTATTAGTAATTTCTGCTTAGACGGCCCGAAACAGGATAATCTACGCTAAATCTTCAGCTTCATTTGAATCAACTCAAATATTAATATGTAGGGTTCAAACTTATGACAAAAACTGATAATATGGAATTTTGACCCTCATAGCAGTGTTGCTCATGGTATCTATATTCTGAAGGTCCCAGGGACCCCACACCTACAAATGTGTGCATCCCAAATTAAAATCTGGGGGTCCCAGACCAAAATTTAGGATTCCTATCCAGTTTTTCACATCCATGGTAAAATTAGCGAGTACCATGTGCTCACAGCTACATGTATGAATCATTGAAGGCCAATGCTAGATTTTCTGTCTATGTTTTGTAAAGTCCTATAAAACCAAGAGGATACCATCATTTTGATTTGTTTTAAAGTAAGTCATCGCCTAAGTGCACCTTATTTTTGGGGAATATTTTCTAACTTGTCGTTGGATAAGGGATAAAGTCACTAACAAGTTGTAGCCAATTTATTTTTAAATATCTATGATATTCATTAAACAATATTTAACAATCATACAACATTTTCAGGTACCCCTTGGGACCCGCTGCCACAACCTTTGAGGGTCCCAAGGTGCATTTTTGGGGTATCAACCCTCAAAAGGTCCCTTATGAGAAACCCTGCTTCCAGGTACCCGATGTAAGGTTTTATTCTATTTTTTTTGCGAGAAGTGCTGTAATTGTTAATTTATCAATTTCCCTGCCCTCCAAACAACAATTTGACAGATCTGGATGAAAAAGAAAAATAATGTAATGCAGTCGCTAAATACAGGTAACATATCGTTTTACCCATATGAATAGCAGTCGCTTATCTCGTTGAACATATTTATTATTGAATTTTGCTAATGGAAAGCAGATTATCTGCCTAAACAGACTGTTATACATGTACTGGTATTATGTTATATACATTGCAGATCTCGATATTTCAGTATCAGCAAAAAGAGCTAACGGTATAGCTATGATGCCAGTATTCGATCTATAATATTGGTGTATCGTGAAGCCCCACACACATCTACATTGTACAAGGTGGATTATGCTGAACAGTTACCACTGGACAAAGGGGAATCGGAATAGTGGTATTTTGTTAGCTCACCTGGCCCGAAGGCGGTACTCGTTTATTCTATGACCGATTTCAACCCAATTTTGCTGGAACAAGCCTATGATGGTAGGGTCCAGAAAATATATTCAGAATTTTTATTGGCAAATTTTTCTGGCTTCCATTTTGAATTTTCTGAAAATTTTCCAGAAATCGTTTAAAACGCTGCTCCAATGTAAATGGCCTGACTTCAAGGAAACTTGGGTGGGGTAATTATATGCTGATAGGCCTCAACACTACTAACAAGAATTCTGATTGGTCAATATTTCCGGCAGCCATCTTGGATTTTCTGGAAATCAATTAAAAGCCTACTCGTTAACCACTAGGCTGATTTCGAGCAAACTTGGTTTGGAGGACCTAGCATGGTATGCTTCAGAACTTATATACAGAATTTTGATTGATCAATTTTTTTTTGGCAGCCATTTTCAATTTACCAAAAAATTGCACGAAATCATTTAAAATGCTACTCATTAACTGCTTGTGCAATTTCAACCAGATTTTGCTACTAGGTGGTAGGTTTCAGAACTTGTGTACAGAATTTTGATTGATCAGTTTTTTTCGGTGGCCATCTTGAATTTTCTGAGAATTGTCCAGAAATCATTTAATACACTACTCCTCCAAGAGGAATGGCAAATTTTTCTGTCTTCCATTTTGAATTTTTCTGAAAACTTTCCAGAAATCGTTTAAAACTCTGCTCCAATGTAAATGGCCTGACTTCAAGGAAACTTGGGTGGGGTAATTCTATGCTGGTAGGCTTCAACACTTCTAGCAAGAATTCTGATTGATCAATACTTCTGGTGGCCATTTTGGATTTCTGAAAACTTCTGGAAATCAGTTAAAAGCCTACTCCTCATTAGCCACTTGGCCGATTTCAAGCAAACTCAGTTGGAAGGACTGGTATGCTTCAGAACCTGTATGCAGAATTTTGATTGATCAATTTTTTTACGACCATCTTGAATTTTCCAAAAAATGGCAGGAAATCATTTAAAATACTACTGCTCATTACCTGCTCGGGAAATTTCAACCAGACTTTGCTGGAAGGATACTACTAGGGGGGTAGTTTTCAGAACATGTATACAGAATTTTGATTGGTCAATTTGTTCGGCGGCCAAGTTGAATTTTCCGAAAAATGACTGGAAATCATGATTATGATCATGTCGATAGTCACTTACAGGACTGGCGGTATGATCAGCGAACGAAAAGAAGAAGATGTAAAACACTGCTCCCAATTAACCACTTGTTTCAGTTACCATCTTATTCTCGAAAATGACATCTCAGGAACTGCTGTACAGATCAGGATGAAACTCATTAGATTTAATTTCATCGATAACTAATGGTGATTAAAGTTTGTTCAAGAGAACTTGATCCTTGATAAAATATGGTTGTCATTGACAAATCAAACTTGGGTTTATGGCCATATTGTATTTTCTTTTATTGCCTGGATGGAATCTAAGGTTGAATCTTACTGTGTGGTCAACGTTCATCATTAATTTCCCATTAAATATCGATTGTAGGCCTACTGAAATCGCAGTTTTGTATTTATGTCGTGTTACTGTCGAATTTAAAGTATTATGTCTGTTCAAATGCTTTAGTGGTTCAAATGCTAATAGTCCAGGTGGGAGTTAAGGCCCTTGGACCACTTGTTTTGTTTGTATTTATATATTTAAAATTGGTTGACTACATACATTTTTTACGATTACATTCATGTTTGTGTAGTTCTTCATAAATTTAGTTACCAGATAAAGTAAACAAGGTACATGTAACTGATATGTAGCTTAAGTACACTA
This sequence comes from Chaetoderma sp. LZ-2023a, assembly GCA_034401795.1. NCBI lineage: Eukaryota > Metazoa > Mollusca > Caudofoveata > Chaetodermatida > Chaetodermatidae > Chaetoderma > Chaetoderma sp. LZ-2023a. The sequence continues at coordinate 134,875,671 of CM067371.1, read as the reverse complement.
TGAAAAGTAGCTAAAATATAACTACATGTAACTGATATGTAGCTTAAGTACACTATGAAAAGTAGCTAAAATATAACTACATGTAACTGATATGTAGCTTAAGTACACTATGAAAAGTAGCTAAAATATAACTGTACATGTAACTGATATGTAGCTTAAGTACACTATGAAAAGTAGCTAAAATATAACTACATGTAACTGATATGTAGCTTAAGTACACTATGAAAAGTAGCTAAAATATAACTACATGTAACTGATATGTAGCTTAAGTACACTATGAAAAGTAGCTAAAATATAACTACATGTAACTGATATGTAGCTTAAGTACACTATGAAAAGTAGCTAAAATATAACTGTACATGTAACTGATATGTAGCTTAAGTACACTATGAAAAGTAGCTAAAATATAACTACATGTAACTGATATGTAGCTTAAGTACACTATGAAAAGTAGCTAAAATATAACTACATGTAACTGATATGTAGCTTAAGTACACTATGAAAAGTAGCTAAAATATAACTACATGTAACTGATATGTAGCTTAAGTACACTATGAAAAGTAGCTAAAATATAACTGTACATGTAACTGATATGGAGCTTAAGTACACTATGAAAAGTAGCTAAAATATAACTGTACATGTAACTGATATGTAGCTTAAGTACACTATGAAAAGTAGCTAAAATATAACTACATGTAACTGATATGGAGCTTAAGTACACTATGAAAAGTAGCTAAAATATAACTACATGTAACTGATATGTAGCTTAAGTACACTATGAAAAGTAGCTAAAATATAACTACATGTAACTGATATGTAGCTTAAGTACACTATGAAAAGTAGCTAAAATATAACTACATGTAACTGATATGTAGCTTAAGTACACTATGAAAAGTAGCTAAAATATAACTACATGTAACTGATATGTAGCTTAAGTACACTATGAAAAGTAGCTAAAATATAACTACATGTAACTGATATGTAGCTTAAGTACACTATGAAAAGTAGCTAAAATGTAACTACATGTAACTGATATGTAGCTTAAGTACACTATGAAAAGTAGCTAAAATATAACTACATGTAACTGATATGTAGCTTAAGTACACTATGAAAAGTAGCTAAAATATAACTACATGTAACTGATATGTAGCTTAAGTACACTATGAAAAGTAGCTAAAATATAACTACATGTAACTGATATGTAGCTTAAGTACACTATGAAAAGTAGCTAAAATATAACTACATGTAACTGATATGTAGCTTAAGTACACTATGAAAAGTAGCTAAAATATAACTGTACATGTAACTGATATGGAGCTTAAGTACACTATGAAAAGTAGCTAAAATATAACTACATGTAACTGATATGGAGCTTAAGTACACTATGAAAAGTAGCTAAAATGTAACTACATGTAACTGATATGTAGCTTAAGTACACTATGAAAAGTAGCTAAAATATAACTACATGTAACTGATATGTAGCTTAAGTACACTATGAAAAGTAGCTAAAATATAACTGTACATGTAACTGATATGTAGCTTAAGTACACTATGAAAAGTAGCTAAAATATAACTACATGTAACTGATATGTAGCTTAAGTACACTATGAAAAGTAGCTAAAATATAACTGTACATGTAACTGATATGTAGCTTAAGTACACTATGAAAAGTAGCTAAAATATAACTACATGTAACTGATATGGAGCTTAAGTACACTATGAAAAGTAGCTAAAATATAACTGTACATGTAACTGATATGTAGCTTAAGTATGAAAAGTAGCTAAAATATAACTACATGTAACTGATATGTAGCTTAAGTACACTATGAAAAGTAGCTAAAATATAACTGTACATGTAACTGATATGGAGCTTAAGTACACTATGAAAAGTAGCTAAAATATAACTGTACATGTAACTGATATGGAGCTTAAGTACACTATGAAAAGTAGCTAAAATATAACTGTACATGTAACTGATATGTAGCTTAAGTACACTATGAAAAGTAGCTAAAATATAACTACATGTAACTGATATGGAGCTTAAGTACACTATGAAAAGTAGCTAAAATATAACTGTACATGTAACTGATATGTAGCTTAAGTACACTATGAAAAGTAGCTAAAATATAACTACATGTAACTGATATGTAGCTTAAGTACACTATGAAAAGTAGCTAAAATATAACTACATGTAACTGATATGTAGCTTAAGTACACTATGAAAAGTAGCTAAAATATAACTACATGTAACTGATATGGAGCTTAAGTACACTATGAAAAGTAGCTAAAATATAACTACATGTAACTGATATGGAGCTTAAGTACACTATGAAAAGTAGCTAAAATATAACTGTACATGTAACTGATATGTAGCTTAAGTACACTATGAAAAGTAGCTAAAATATAACTACATGTAACTGATATGGAGCTTAAGTACACTATGAAAAGTAGCTAAAATATAACTGTACATGTAACTGATATGTAGCTTAAGTACACTATGAAAAGTAGCTAAAATATAACTGTACATGTAACTGATATGGAGCTTAAGTACACTATGAAAAGTAGCTAAAATATAACTACATGTAACTGATATGTAGCTTAAGTACACTATGAAAAGTAGCTAAAATATAACTGTACATGTAACTGATATGGAGCTTAAGTACACTATGAAAAGTAGCTAAAATATAACTGTACATGTAACTGATATGTAGCTTAAGTACACTATGAAAAGTAGCTAAAATATAACTGTACATGTAACTGATATGTAGCTTAAGTACACTATGAAAAGTAGCTAAAATGTAACTGTACATGTAACTGATATGTAGCTTAAGTACACTATGAAAAGTAGCTAAAATATAACTGTACATGTAACTGATATGGAGCTTAAGTACACTATGAAAAGTAGCTAAAATATAACTACATGTAACTGATATGTAGCTTAAGTACACTATGAAAAGTAGCTAAAATATAACTACATGTAACTGATATGGAGCTTAAGTACACTATGAAAAGTAGCTAAAATATAACTGTACATGTAACTGATATGGAGCTTAAGTACACTATGAAAAGTAGCTAAAATATAACTGTACATGTAACTGATATGGAGCTTAAGTACACTATGAAAAGTAGCTAAAATATAACTGTACATGTAACTGATATGGAGCTTAAGTACACTATGAAAAGTAGCTAAAATATAACTGTACATGTAACTGATATGGAGCTTAAGTACACTATGAAAAGTAGCTAAAATATAACTACATGTAACTGATATGTAGCTTAAGTACACTATGAAAAGTAGCTAAAATGTAACTGTACATGTAACTGATATGGAGCTTAAGTACACTATGAAAAGTAGCTAAAATATAACTGTACATGTATCACTTGCAGCATGGAGCCATTACTTGAAGGAGATCGACACAGCTCTGAAGGATTATACAGAATGTCAGTATGAAGACTGCTCTTGTTTCCAGAGGTATGCATACATGCTTAGACAATGTCAATTTGCTGTCAGAGACAAGGCTATTTTTGAAAATACATCACTTTTTTGTCTTTTTGTAGACAGCCATTCCAGTTGTAAAATCTCCAAAGATCTCTTGGTCAGCAATGGGCATTGCTCATTTTCTTTAATGGTTAAGATTAGTTGAGAAAAAGTAATTTGTCCAGTTTATAGCCAACAGATTGAGAAGACTATATACATTTTTGACAACTTACCACCGAGTATCTTAGGCTCGATTACTGCGTCCGTCATTGCAGTGGTAAAGTTTCGAAAGTAGTCTTCGCTTGGCCTGGAAATTATCATTTAAGACCATTGCAATGGCCTGTTTGGCCGGCTTGACCATTACACCATTAGGCCTTCAGTATTTGATTACTTGCTTCTTGTCACCACAAAAGTTGGAAACCAAGCAAAGCAGGTGAAGAAACTTATCAAAATTGACAATGATCCAAAATCCAAGATGGTCGGTAGCCATCCAGAAAATGTGTTTATGGATGATACATGTAACTCTGTTACTGTTTATTGGATCGTTTTCAGACTTGATATGGTGGTTGGACTTTGTTTGGATAAGAAGTCAACGATAATCCAAGATAGCTGGCAGCCACTGGTGGCCATTTAAAAAATTGATTTCCGGATGATAGCTCCATTACCATTTACCGGATTGCTTTGAAATTTCATAGGAGGACTAGAATACATACTTTCACATTATGAGAACATACTTACCTTCCTAATACTTTTGATATACTAGTATATCAGCTCTAAATTCAATAATATTCAGAATTATAAAAAGTTAGGTGCCCCTACTGGGCACAGAGATATACACAGTCATGCACATGACAGACCCCGCCTACTGCGCATGCGCATACGGGTACTTCCGTTTTTTTATATATTGGCTTACATGCAACATTGGAAAACATTCTAAGTACTTTTTTGAGACTTCTATATATTTAATCATCCATTTCCATAAATGGCTGATGCTAAGACGCCAGAAGGATCCTCATCATCATCCATTAAGGTGATATTGTTCCATATATTAATTAAGACTTGTAACTTTTATATGTTACCGGTTTTTGTTTGCGGCTGACTTGGCGGTACCACGTTTTTAGACGCTGAGAATCCTTGTTGAATTCTTCCAGCGCCTAGGTCTACTAATCTCTTGTGTCTTTGTGTCCACAGGATCATCTATGAATGGTAAGAGCTTCTGTTCTTCACTCGGAGGTTGATCACGTCTCTTTTCTGACATCATTATGATATGTCTAAGGGTCGGAGATATAAAACCAAAAAATATCTTCCTCATTTTGTCCCATCCCCTTCATCAGACTCTACAGACTCGACGGATGGATGGACGTGTTCTTCTGCACAAGAGGATGGTTTGCTTGTGCTCAGGATAAGGGAGTTTATTAGTTATGGCACCTAATTATTTGAAAATATTTAACAATTTTTGCTGCCATCTTTATTGCACTGTACTCTCCCTTGTGTGTGCATGGGTTCTCAGATGTATAATTTAGTATTATATTATTCTTGAGTAGTGAATGTATGTAGTCCTAGGTATTTCTAGCATTCATTTTCTGATGTCCTCTCCTTGAAGGGGCTGTTGCATTGAGGTATGATGTCATAATCAGCCAGAGGTTTTTGGTCATTTCCTTGATGTCAGAATCTTAGTTTAGAGAATTCAATTTGATATCACTATCATCCTTTGTTATGAATGTGGAGAGATATCTAGATAGTCATAATCTTTTCTCTTTTGCCTTTCTAACATTCGTAATAGGGTTTCTCTGGTTGTTTTGTTATTTTTTTGTCAGTAATAAAAGTGGGTGTCTTCTATCTCGAGTTTGTTCTTGTATTTACTAAAAGAAATAACAAATTTACAAACTAAAATACTCATTCTCGTTATATGCCTACCTTTCAGAAATCATCATGTCCATTATGTCAGAAGCATTTGAAGGCTAGACTGTAGCCTGTCCAACAAATGTGCTATTTGTAAAGGGTGGGTGGGGGGATCTAACCTATGAATTCTTTGGTTCACAAGCAATAATGATGATTGAGGACGGCAAGAGGGTGAAAAAGGAGGGCAAGAAGAAGGCCTCTGAGAAGGGTGAGCTTGAGGCCTTCAAGGTAGTGGTAGTGAGTGAGATGCGCAGGGCTTTGAAAGACCTGATGCCTGACATGCTTGGCGGCATGTTGCCGGGCATAGGTGTTTCAACTTCCTGCACATCGACCTCAGTGCAGGTAGCCCCAGTCCCTGGATCATGTCCTACTAGTTCGGACACGGTTTTCAGTGATCCAGGAGCGGCCGTTTGGACTCAGGCTTGATGTTCGCATCACCTGGTGATCCAGTGGCGCGAGCAGCATCAGGCAGGACCCGACCAGCGGGCCTGACCATGATCACTCACGGAGTACCCTCATCATCTGCCCTCAGGAGTTTTCCTGGGCATTCTCCTGGTCAGTCTGGGTTAGCTTTCCTTGCTAACCCAGAATCTAACTTTCTTGAGCAGGAAGATGATGAAGACTACCTGCTCGGCCCACAGGATGATCATGAAGACATGGATGCAAGCGTTTACACTCCTCTCATGGGGAGCTCGGACGGGCGCACCTATGGTTCTGTTCCCTTGGGAGCAGGTTTCATGATTCAACCTGTGGGCTGATTTGGAGCGGATGGCCGCCCGTATAAGATACCATGCTTAGACGTGGAATCTCATACAGATGACCCAGACCGCGCTAGTGTACTTTATGGCCCTCACACGAATGCAGCCTCGGTGCATGGCCTGCCCATGGAGAATGTCATGCCAGCCCTCGCAGGCCCGTATGCATTCCCCGGGCAGCCGGGTACGTCTGTAGCCTCCTCCACGGCCCCACTTGCGAAGATTGAAGATGACGAGGGCCCACTGCTCGTCGCCAATTCGCAGGTGGCTGCGGACCAAGACTGGTCTGCCGTATGCTGAGCGTATCTTAGATATGTTCACTGCGGCAGAGGAGTGGATCAGACCGAAAGGTCACCTCGCGAAGCCCCCCCCCCCCCCACAAGGTTGCTAGGCGATGCCGAGTTACTGCCAGTCAGTAGACTCGGTATGGTCTAGCGCCCAGACCAAGCGCGGACAACCACGCCGTTCTGGGGGAAGACACATGGCCAGGCGCTCGTGCTGACACGGGAGCGCTGTATGCTGTCTCACGTGTCTTAGCTGCTATCATGGGTAGTAGCAGCCTTGGTGCACCAACAGCCTAGTCCGGTGACAGTACAACGGGCCATCCAGGATGGGATCAACCTGGCATTGGATTGTCTGACTAGGTCGGTCACCAAGTCACTGAGGACAATTTGTGCCCATCCCAGGAGCTCAAATCGCGCTTATTGCAAGCGCCGATGGCGGACCCTGGTCTTTTTGGAGGTGAGGGTTGTCGGCACCTCCAGGAGACGGTGAACTTGGTGAACAATCAGAGGGCGCTCCACTCACAATTTGAGGCGTTGCGCAGAGAACACGTGCGTGTTCAGCCCTCAGCAGTTTGACAGCAGTACGCTCGTGGCGGTGCTGGCAGTGTCAGAGGCCAGCAGGCCGGCCGGGTTCAGAGACTGCGCCAGCAGCAGCGTGCTGCTGTACGCCATCTGGTGGGGGAAGAGATGATTTCTGCGCCCATGACATCAGAGGTCAGTATATGTGGCCATTTTGGTTTTGTCTTCGTGATGGTGTCATGGTTTTATTTAATATTATGATGCTTAATGTCTCTTATTTGTGGTTCTTTCAGATTTTGAAAAATTTTAGTCATTTAGAGCAGCGTTTTTTCCTAACCTTCCTCAAAAAGAGGGGTGTGGGGGAGGTGTCGAGCGCATTTGCCTTTTGATCAATCACTCTTCATTGGTCGATTATCCGATGCAAGATTCTATTCCTGGTTGTGTTTTCAGACACAATTTCAGATATTTCCGAAAAAGTTGGTCCCGATCCCAGGATGATTCATAATAAGGAAAAATTACTTACCTCCCCGGGATGTAGAAATTGTTTGGGTGTAGCTTTCATAACCATCTCGGTCACTTAGTCCGCCAGTTAGTGCTGAAGAAGTGACCGAGATGGTCACGAAAGCTACACTCAAACAATTTCTACATCCCGGAGAGGTAACTAATTTTTCCTTATTAACAATTTCAGATGTTTTAAATCTCTCAAGAGACTTCAAAGAGCTAGTCTCTTCAAGGTTGTACTATTTTAAGGCCCTTGCCTCCCTCCTGTCAAATTTACTTTCAAATTGTGGCTTTTATCAAGAGTGTTAGGGAGGTAAGTATGTTCTCATGATGTGAAATAAGAAAATTTATCAAATTTCTTTTTCACGAGTGAGATGACATACATACCTCCCTAACAGGATCCCCGCCTCTCCACCCCACAGAGGCCTGGTCCTTTGATTATTTGAATAGTTGCTTCTACCAGTTTGCGCATGCGCAGTAGGTGGGGTCTGTGATCTGCATGACTGTGTACATCCCCCTGCCCAGTAGGGGCACCTAACTTTTTATAATTCTGAATATTATTGAATTTAGAGTCGATATACTAGTATTTCAAGAGTGTTAGGGAGGTAAGTATGTCATCTCACTCGTGAAAAAGAAATTTGTTAAATTTTCTTAGTCTGAGTAAGAATCCTATAGAAATCAAAGATGAAATAAATACCAATATGGCTGACCAGCAGCCATCTTGAAAATAGGTATCTGGACGAGAACTCTGATCGCTTTGAAGCGTCATCATATTCATAGGACGACTGGTTTACTGTACATAGGTCTAAGAAAGAAATCTCCACTCATTGAGCACTGTCATTCATTTGTTTGTCATCATGACAGGGTATTATGCGCCGTTTGCAGAGAGCTCTTGTATTATTATGTCAGTGTGGCTGCATTAACATTCATCTGTCGTTTTATCTGCCGTCAGAAGAAGCAAACATTTCTACAAATTGCTTCTATTTTTTTTGCAATGCAGGCCGATTTTGCCGATTGGAATCCAATGAGTGCATGTAACAGGAAATAAGGAATCATGCCTTTATGAAATGTTCTGTGTGGACTAAACTAATTTTCAAAATTTTCTATAAATTTAACGTTTTTCACAAAATCATGAAAAATGTTTGTTGAAATAAATGAAATTACACACTCCAGACTGAAACGGCACCGGCCGCTCCATACTTTACCAATGGTATATCTCACAATGCTATGTGATTATAAATTAAATCTCCATATGCCCTGTGACATGTTTTATGCGATATTACTGCATCTGGCGGGTGGGCAATCTGCCAATGTTCTTAAAATAACTTCCACACATATACTGGTACCGTATTTCAGCACACAAATACACCTGCATAACACAGACAGCTAGCTGTTAAAAAGAGAGCACTCTTCCAGGAAAATGTTTGTTATCATTTCCATTGAGGCGGCCTTGTCCGTTACAATCTGGAGTGAACAGGGAGGCCTGGGCCGTTACAGTCTGGAATGAGCAGGGTGGCTTGGGCCATTACAGTCTGAAGTGAGCAGGGCGGCCTGTGCCTTTACAGCCTGGAGTGAGCAGGGCGGCCTGGGCCATTACAGTTTTGAGTGAGCAGGGCGGCCTGGGCCATTACAGTCTGGAGTGAGCAGGGCGGCCTGGGCCATTTCAGTCTGGAGTAAGCATGGCTGCATGGCGGGCTGGGCCATTACAGTCTGGAGTGAGCAGGGCGGCCTGGACCATTGCAGTTTGGAATGATCAGGGCGGCCTGGGCCGTTACAGTCTGGAGTGAGCAGGGCGACCTGGGCCGTTACAGTCTGGAGTGAGCAGGGCGGCCTGGACCGTTGCAGTCTGGAGTGAGCAGGGTGGCCTGGACCATTGCAGTCTGGAGTGAGCAGGGCGGCCTGGGCCGTTACAGTCTGGAGTGAGCTGGGCGGCCTGGACCGTTGCAGTCTGGAGTGAGCAGGGCGGCCTGGACCATTACAGGCAGCAAATGGTTAAGCTAAGGCACACAAACCAGTTTGCGCTCGATAACTCCAGTTCTTTCTAGTCAGTCAATAGGAAACTTCACTTACATTGTACATCAGGGTTCATACTGGTCATGGAAATCCTAGAAAGTCATGGAATTTGAAAATTAAAATTCCAGGCCTGGAAAATCAGCATTTTTTACTATAGGTGATCGAAAAGTCATGGAAAATGGTAATCATGCAAAATAACAGAAATCTGTTTGCATATATTTCCGCCGTCACCTCTATGCAATAATATTATGGCAAAAGCTTAACACGGCTTTGGATTGGTTGTTACAAAGCGCAATATTCAAACATTTTGCGGAATAGTCTGACTGTAATGTTATGTAGCTACGCCATAAACACATCTAGATATTAATTCTAAGAAGTCATGGAATGTGTTAATTTTGGTCATGAAAAGTCATGGAATTTCAAACACACAAAGGTGTACAAACCCTGTTGCATATTATGTGAAATTACCTGTAAGGCTCTGGATTCTTAGAAGATCATCTGAGCTCAGATTGTGACCTGCTTAGAATTTAATCAAATTGGCCAGCATCTTATAGTACATGTCAATCATAGCGTAACAAATTACTGTACATATAAGTCTTTTTTAGCTATGATTCACAGCTAATATTTAAACTTCATGATGAAGCTGACTACAATCAGGCTCTTCAGTGGTCTTGAGGAATGTCCATTTGCTGCGCAAGCGAAGACTATTTTTGAAGTTTTACCATGCATGACTGGCTCGATAGCCGAGCCTGTCATTCCATTGGTAAATTTTCAAAAGTAGTATTTCTCTTGCCCTGAAAATAGGCATTCAATAAGTAAATATTTCTACATTCTTGACCATATTTAGCCATTAAAGGATTTAGTCTGTCTCTTCATCAAAAGGATTGTCAAAGCTATTTTATAAACTGCCGCTAAATGTATAGGACATTTGTGCTTGTGAATTCTAACATAGACTGTTGATCTGAGCCTTATCGATAATAGGAGGGTGTATATAATAATTGGGTGTATATAATAATTTAGCTTATTTTTTTTACTTTCTTTGTGTTTGTGTCCCTTGTTATATCTCGTGTACTCTGCCAATTGGATTGAAGTGTGATGGATGATGATCTGTCAGTGTGGGAGCATCAGGAGAAGGGAATTACACGAGAACAATTTGATGAGGCAGATGACCTTGATTTTGGAACTCATTACCAAATTATCAACCATAAACTGTACAGAGAGGATGCATGCATGTTCACATTCAGGTAAGTCAGTAATGGACCTTTCCATTTTTAGCTATTCCCCGCCCATGTCTAGCTACGCTCCACCCACTCCTCGCTCTCCCTGACTATCAATTTTCCAGAACACTATAGGTAAGCTGTTGAATATTTTGAAACTAATCTGACTGGGCGCTGTTGCTGCCAAAGTGTTGCTGCCTATGGCAGCAACAGCGCCCAGTCAAATTATTTTCAAAATGTTCAAGAGCAGGTTTATTGAATAGTAGAGACATACAATTCGTACAACGTGTCAGACTATTAAGAGTTAAAGATGGGCGTAATAGAATCATTTATGCTGTAATGATTATGATGTCATCCTACATGCCGCTTAGCTGATTATGATGTCATTACTCTGAAAAGGTCCATTAATTAAGGGATCCGATCTGTCACTCATGTATCTGACGTCATTATCAATTATGTCACCAGTTAGCTGTCATCAAGTTCATACTGACGTACATTGTATACATGTACATGTAGCTCCGGAATAAAAATCGAATTTTGTCACTAATGTACGAATTGTATGTCCTTGTTAAACTTACAAGTTAGTAAACATTCTGTTGAATATTTTGAAACTTCATTAATTTGTTTAATGGCTTATCACTATAGTTACATGTACTTTGAAATTCATGAATCCATGTTGTCATAATCAACTACATGATATGTAGGCTGATGTCATAATCAATTATGTCATGCGTGACATGGTATAGTTCGTCACAAATGCTTAATAGTCGGACAAGTTGTACGATATCAATGACACTTCAATCAAAGTGGCAGAGTACACGAGTTACAACTTTGTACGATTTAATAAACATTCTGTTGAATACTTTGAAACTAATTTGACTGGGCGCTGTTGGGATCGATCGATCTCAACATGGGAAAAGTGTGGGTGGAGCTTAGCTAGAGATGGGCAGAGCTGAAACTAGATTCCTACATTGTGTTTCAGGTTTGAAAGTGTTAACATTGATTACAACACACTTATTACGTGGCATTGGTGGTGTGTGTGTGGGTGGGGTTGTGATTAGTGAGAAATGGGTGTGACATAGTACAGTACAGCTCAGATATACTTGTAACTGAATTGACCGCTTGTAGATGTTTAGCCGTTTAACACTCGTATCGGCCAAAAAGGGCTTCTGCAGTGCTCTTGAGAAATGTCCATTTCCATACCATGAAAAGATTATTTTTGAAAATTTACAACTGAAATGACTGGCTCGATAACCGAGCCAGTCATTCCAATTGTAAATTGTCAAAAATAGTTTGCTCTTGGTCTGCAAATGGACATTTTCTATGAGAAAACATTTTTAATACAAATTTAAGTGTTAAACGGCTAAGGGCTGGAGAGCAATATTTCCTGCTACATAATAATTTGCTAGTCAACTCTACTGCGGAGGAGTGAGCCTAAGGTTCTTCTCTTCCTCAACTTTAATTTGTCCCTTTTGTGTCAGGTAAGTATATATATATATATGTGAACTCAGTTTTGGCTTCATTGCTAAGAGAAGTTGTGGCTTTGTTATTTTGCAGCTATTGTAAGCTGTTCATCAAGGCATACCCTTTTCTTCATCGATAAAGTCATCATCATCATCATCATCTGCATACTCCCTCTCTAGTGGCACTCCTTGCTTTGAGATTGGAGTGTGTTGTCTTCTCAAAAATGTTCTCAAACAAATGATCCAGTGCTCGGTAACGCGGGTGATGAGCACTGCAGCAGCTAGACAGTCAAACCTTTGGTATTTCTGGCAAAACCACCTAAGTTATAAATATGGTGTGTCACACCTTTTATATTATTAGCTCACCTGATGAGAATGGTCGAGTGAACTTCTGCCATGGCATCAGTCTGTCCATCAACTTGTACTCATTAACCACTCGGCTGATTTCAAGCAAACTCGGTTGGAAGGACACTTGAGTTGTATGCTTCAGAACATGTATACAAAATGTACCACTGGAATGACTGGCTTGATAACCAGGAGACGATTGGCTGTGGTGTTCGACTAGTATGATCGACTAGTAATCAGCCGGGCGGGGTTAAAATCCTGCTGGATTGTCAGGTGATCAGGTGGCTGACGAGCAATCGGTGGAAACATAGGCAATCTCCTTCACTCCTCATCGCCTCTCTCGACCATGGAGTATAAATGGGTACCAGTGTAAAGCTGGGGAAGATACCAATAATAGACTGAATGAAAACCAGCCTAGATATGGCGTGAAATGGACCTGAAATCAGGGACTCGATAGATGCCAATCAAACCACTAACTTCTTCTACAAATTGACATTTCCCAAGACCACTACAGATGCCATTTTTGGCTGATATGAGTGTTAAAGTATTAACCACGTGGCAGATTTCAACCTAAGTTGATTAGAGGGATGCTATATTGCTTGGCTCCAGAATTCTATTCAGAATTTTGCATGGTCCATATTTTTGGGTGAAAATCTTAGATTTTATGAAAAATTTACTGGAAATTGTCAAAGCACTTTTTCAACCAAATTTGGCTAGAAGGACCCTATCATCATAGACTCCATATCTTCTATTCAGAATTATGCTGAGATTACATGAAAAATTTACGGGAAATTATTAAAATACATGTACATCTCCTCCTTAACTGCTTGGTGGATTTTAACCAAATTTGACTGGAATGATCCTACAGAGGTATTTCCATTCAGAATTGTTTTTCTATTTTTTTTTTATCCAACCATCTTGTATTTTCCGGAACCATTTAAAACCCCACTCCTTAATCAATAGCCCGATTTCAGCGAAACTTGCCTGGAATGATCGTATCACATTATTTTGATTGGTCACTTTTTTGGCCGGACATCTGGTATTTTCCAAAAATTATCAATTTTTCTATTCCAATGATTCAAATACTAATGGTCCAGTTGAGCATCACCGGCCCTTGGACCTCTTGTTTTAAATAGTGTTACTGTTATTTTAATTGCAGATGTAAAGGTGTTGAACATTTTCTTCTAGACATTATCCAGAAGTTACCTGATATGGAACTACTTATAAATGTCCGTGACTGGCCTCAGACATATAAGCTGCAACCACCATTACCCGTCTTCTCATTCAGTAAAGTGGTCAGTCATAGTTCTCATAGTTCATTAACCATTTAATGGTCAAATTTGGTCAAGAAAATTTCAATTTATCTTCGTTTATTGAGCCACTCATTCTTGTGGTAAATTTTCAAACATTTTGGGAATGGACATCTTACAAGCATTGCAGAAGCTGGTGTTTTACCGGCTTATGTGTTAAAAGCTTAATCAAATTACATTCTGAGTTGGCACAAATCTGATTTTCAGTCCTCTGCTAAGTTTTAATACGTGTGCTTATTCTGAAAACAAGGGATGAACTCAATCTGTCACTCAATTATATGATGTCATAATGAATTATGTCACATGTAGGCTGATGTCACAGACAAAATGTGTAATGAATCACGTAGCTACATCCGTCATGAACTGTTAAAAGTTTGTCAGTTGTACGAATTGGATGCCTTTACTATTTAATTAAACATTGTTTGAATATTTTGAAACAAATTTAACTGGGTGCTGTTGCCTTTGCTGCCATAGGCACCACCAGTACCCAGTTAAATTAGTTTTGAAATATTCAACAGCTTATGTGTATAGTTACCTTGAAATTGGAATTCTGCGAATTCAGAGCTCAAAGTATCTAAAGCGATCCTAACATGTGCCAAGTATGGGTCTATGGGTATACATGTAGCTTAGCTAGTGATGGGCAGGCATAGCAAAGTCGATTCATCCATTGACTGAGTGTTTGAAAGCAGTTTGTAACAATTAAATATACATCAACTATTTATAGAATGAAGTGGATTAACAAAACCTTGAAATATTTAGCACATCAAAACAACATCAAATGACCGTGTAACCATTTAATGGTCTAGGTTGGTCAAGAAATTAAAAATATTTGCTTTTTTACATGCAGACTGTGAGAAAGCTACTTTGGAAAATTTACAACTGCAATGATCGAGCAGGTATTTCAGTGGTAAATTTTCCAAAATAATTTTCTCTTGGTCAAGTAGGATTGTAGATGAGGTACATGTGTCAACCGCCGATTCCCTGTTTTTCCCCTTAGCCCTTTAAATGCCAATATCTAAATTTTCAGGAAAGATCTTGAATATTTTGAAACTAGCTACCAAATTAATTTCAAAATATTCAATATTATATAACTCACATCATAAAGAATTTGTCACTTCTGATATGTCATGGTAAACGTATTAACATAACATTTAAATGTCTTTACTAAATTGTGTATTGTTCTAATGTTGTTTTTGTGAACAGTCTGCTGATAGTTGGGATATAATGTACCCAGCCTGGACATTTTGGGAGGGAGGACCAGCTGTCTGGCCCATCTACCCAACTGGACTTGGCAGATGGGATGAACAGAGAGAGATTATTCCAAGGTATTTACATGATAATTTAATAAGTTCTATACATAGACGATATTCTATACTCCCGTCTCATATTCTCGCGGGTTCCATATTCTCGCGGGTCCATGTTCTCCCGTGTTCCATATTCTCGAGGCAATATGATTTTTTTGGCTATAAATAAAGACTGACACACCCCTATCGGTTGTTATTCTCCACCCCCCCCATATATAAATATATGGGGATATAGCATTTGCTTTGTCTATCTGTCCGTTCAGGCTTTCATTTCTCATTGAATGGATCATTGTGAATCTTGTGTCAGAGATGGTCCTTGGTGGTCCGAAGAAAACCTATCGATTTTGCCGTCAAACGGTAAAAGGTCAAGGTCACTGTGACCTAATTAATTATGTAATTTGGTGGGCCGGGGGGTGGGGGGGGGGGGGGGGGGGGGGGGGGGGGGGTGGTGTGTGTGTTTGTGGAATGCATACTTTAGCAATCTCTGATTGTCGTTCTTGTTTTTCATGGTGACACTGTAACAAGGAAGTGACAGATGATCACAAATAACATTTGCCAAAGATGTCCCGCTTATTAGTGCATATAATAGAATGTTACAATGTAGAAAAAGTTGACTTTATAATACATGCAAAGCTCCCTACTTCTAAAATACATGACTAATCTAAAAAATCTAATATATGAAACTTGTTGACTGAAACACATCATCTGCTAATTTGTTTAATTCGGCGACAGTAAGTTACGGAATCAGTAACTCCATCTCACTGTTGGATGATTAAATTGTATGAAAAAATAAGGGTCGCCATTTATCGCTCAGAAAGCAATTCCATCATAACACGTTATCATGTAATAATGTTAGGGCATTCCCAATCGCATGGCGTACAAACAAACCATGGTACGATGTTAGAGCTGGGCAATATTGGATTTTGGTCGACGGTAACGGTATCTGGGAAAATACCTCGCTATCACGGTATATCGTCTAGGTGATTGGGCCTTAGGATAAGATGGGTTTTTCAAATTGGTAGTGATTGCCACGAAAACTCAACCCATGTGAAAATCATAGCAGAAATGGAACATCTGACATTATTGATCGCCACTAGCGTGGATTAACATGATCTAAAAGTCACATGTGGTTTATACACCAAGCATTAACTTCATATTTTATGGCGTTCTCGATGTTTTATTCAAGAACATTCGCCATTTGCGAAACGGAATTCCCAAAGCTCAAATCTGATTGGTTAAGATTGAAATAGGTCTAAAGACACGTTCGACTAGGCAAATATAGTTAACTAACGGCGACTTCTCCAGTTGAATGCACTATTTTCAACTGGCAAATAATCAGGTCAATTATATATATTTGGCCAGTTGAAGACGCACTAGCAGGGGTAGATCTTAAATTTGTATTCCACTAACCCGTCGGACTAGTGATTTATAAAATACGCTTGTCCACAGATAAGTGTACTAGTCCTGCAAAAGAGTGGGGTCCGGGCGCCCTCCCTCAGAAAAAACCAAAAACAAGTAGGTGCTTATTGAATGTCCATTTATAGGCCAGGAGACTGCATTGTTTTAATTTACAACTAGAATGGCTGGCTCAGTTTTCGAGCCAGTCATTCCAGTGGTAAATTTAAAAAAAAGTCATCTCTTGGTCTGCAAATGGACATTTTCCAAGACAACTACAGAAGCCGTTTTGGCTGACTTTAGTGTTAAAGGGCCCCGCCCCCACCCCCTCCCTCATGTAATTTACTAAGGACAGCAAATTGTCAAATTTAGCCATATTACAGTTACATGTCATGGCTGGAGTATGGTGTTTGGGACTCATTGCTATTAATCAACTAACTAGTCAGTCATGCCAACCAAATTTTTAATTCTGAATGAAATTTATTTTTATATCAAAAATTTGTTTATTTTATATCTACATGTTAGCTGTGTAATGGCGCATACACAATTAGCCTATAGAGATACACTAGCATTATAAAGGATGTGGCATATTGGAAAATGTATACATATTATTAGTATAATAATACTTGTCATTCTGAATTCTGAGATTTGTTTTAAAGGAGGCAAATTTAGAAGCTAGTTTGACTGAAAGAAATTGCAGACAGCAATTAATCACTTACAAGTTAGTCAGATTGTTTTCAAAATAATTAGAAGAGCTCCAACTATAACATACATGTATCATTTACATATATAACACAGAAGGAAAAGTGTTAACACTCCACATTTTCACTGAGTAGTTCTTTATTTAGAAGGGGAATTCCAGTTTTTGCTTCCTATTTGATTAGGATGGGACTACGATATAGAAGTGCTGACAAGATAGGTTATTGCAATTAGAATATTGTTCATTTAATCTTGGCCAGTGTTTTACCTATATAATCCCTGGTTAGAAGCGCTAATATATTGTTTACTGTAATAAGAGAGCAGATCTTTTAATATGTGTCTGTAAACTAAATCATGTGAAGAGAACTTGCAGTTGTTATTGAGCAAACTAATGCTTTGGCCTAGCAAAATTGTTGTAAATTTCATATTGAAAGTTATTGCTATAATTACCTCTCCAACTAAAATAAGTGTGAAAAAAATAGTTTTTAGAAATAGTTCTGTATATTTTGCCGTATTTAATGAAATATTCACAATTGAAAAATCTTCCACTCATACATATGGTATCCTTAATTACAAAATGCAATATAAGATATGGCTTTGTGGAGATTCAGAGTGGGTGAAAGACAAACTAGAATAATATGATGCCTGACCATCACGGCACATAAGATGTGCCAAATTTATACTGTGAAGTGCCGTAAAACTGAACTTCTTATCTCGAACGTTCTTTTCGAATAATATTCTGAACAATGACCGCGCAACGTAACATGCGTAAAATTTCTATTGTGAAGTATCTAAAAAATGAACCTCTTATTATCTCAACTGTTCGATATAGGTGTTTAGAATAATATAAAGTGGCAGCTTTGGATAACTCTAGATTAGCCATTTTAAAACTATGTCATATTATATACGGAAATTGGATAATTGGCGTATGTTGCGAACAGTGGTGCATGTTTCCCACAATTTTAAGCATTATGTTTATCAACGTCATGGAATATTTCATTTTGGCGAGTCTAATGGATAATTTTGACAAAAATTTTGCACTGGTCCACTGGACATCGAGTAGTCCGTGTGGGAATCAGGTAGTCTCAGACTAGCGGACATAACTGAAGATCGAACCCTGTAGACTAGATCTGCATTTCCAGTAAGTCTGGCTGTCTTATCAGTTACGATTAGCTTTGACAGTCTATGTACTATACATCAAAGCGAACCGCCACTGAAGGCATGAAGCTAACACATTTCATCCTATAGGCTTCCTACAAAGCGTAAGATATATAATTCTAAAATGGGCACTGTTTATGCTATTAGAAAATACTAAGATTTAAAAAATTGCAAGCTATTTTATCAATATAATCAGCTTGCTTAGTCCGATCGATTTCTTTATCTTATTTCTAACATTTTAATATAAAATATAATATAAAGATGTTAAAAATATTCTGACTGAAGGTTATTATCGCTAGTCTAGCAGTAGACATCTAACTGTCTAATTCTCCCCCATCCACCCACTAATCCAAGAGGCAGTCCTATTGATCTAAGACACCGTCTGTTGTGACCCAATCATGATCATTTAACAGATCAGGTAAAGATCAGGGGGAGTACAGGAGTGGTTTCCTAGATCCGAGCTAAGTTTTGTTTAGAACAACACAAAGCAGAGCTCTAATATATCTGCTAGCCGATATTGGTTTGCATAGTGTAATGACGTCATCAGAATGGTATGCGAAATGAAAGCGAGGCTTGCCGTCAAGATGGCAGCGGTGTTTCATTTCGCGGAAATAGAAATAATTATTGGATGTTTTAGTGTTTATTAGGCTATCATGTTTATTATCATGAAACATTAAATAAAACAATTTAATTGAAGATAATATGAGGATAGCGCACTGATACGACACACATGCGGATATATGGTAGTTTATTCAAACTGATGAATTGACGGGACAATGATAGACATACGACAGAGACTAGTTAAATTTGTTTATTTGGTGAATTTATTTTATGAAAACTACAACAGACGGTATTGACGGTAATTTTAAATGAGACAATAGCGATAACGGTAATATCGCGGTATTCCAGATATCGGGAAATCGCCCCGCACTACACGATGTACTACATATGGTATGAGTGAATCAAGATTGTGACTGAATTTCAAAAATCAAGTGTCTGTTGAAGTCTGTTAACCTGGAATGCATATTTGATATTGTCTCATTATGCGGAGCCACATAGATACTATTTTTTCTTTTACCGCGAGAATATGGTGGATCTCCTCAGAAATATGACCACCTACCGTGGTGCTTTCCCGAGCTGGAATAAAACATATCATCTATACAAAACTGGATTATATTTTGTGAACAATTCAGTAAATAGGTCTGACATTCAAATTCCAATATCATTTAAATCGGGGTAGATCAAAGTTTTATTGCGTCAATATCAATTTGTGTATACTGACATCATAACCATGACATCATGATTGATTCCATTATGCCTGTCTTTAACGCTTTATAGTCTGACACGTATGAATTGTATGTTTTTGCTATTTAAGAAACATGCTGCTGAATATTTTGAA
Organism: Chaetoderma sp. LZ-2023a; assembly: GCA_034401795.1. Taxonomy (NCBI): domain Eukaryota; kingdom Metazoa; phylum Mollusca; class Caudofoveata; order Chaetodermatida; family Chaetodermatidae; genus Chaetoderma; species Chaetoderma sp. LZ-2023a. The sequence continues at coordinate 134,855,929 of CM067371.1, read as the reverse complement.
ACTAATTTGACTGGGCGCTGTTGCTGCCTGTGAATGTACAGAGGCCAGACCTTTAAACAAAGTCCATAACTCTTGTTCATTACTTTAAACTACTGAACCCTATGGGTGAAAATACATTTGTGTAGTCAATTGTTGATGGATTAAAAACAAATTTAGCAGATATGTTCTTTCAGGAAATATATATTTGCACTATTAATATAAAGAGGCCACGCCTTGAAAGAACGGCATAGCTCATTCTATAAGATGTTTTAAATATTGAGCCCTATGTGGAATATACATGTACATCTGTAGCACATTTCGTCAATTATTAATGGATCAAAACAAGATTTTGCAGAAATATTCCTTTAACCATTTGACAATAGCGTGAGGAATGACTGCCCCATTGGTCAATGGTACCTTTCCCGTTTGTCATTAATGTTAAGAATGCCAATATTCTTGCATTTCCTCATCCAAATATTTGACTGTTACCATTTCCAGTTTGGTAAATGTCAGTGTTGGGGGACTTGAACCAATGATCAGTAGTGCCAGGGATGGCTGCACCATTGGCCAATTATACTTTTCCCATTTGTCAATAATGCCAGAGATGACTGCACCATTGGCCAGTGGTACTTTTCCCATTGGTCAATAGTGTCAAGAACATCAATTTTTTTTCATTCCCGCTAAATTTTTTGCTTGTATGCATAGCCACAATGGTAAATAACATCCACAATGGTACACTTGAGATATTTGGCAATAGCGTCAGGAATGGCTCCCCCGATTGATCAGTGGTACTTTTCCATTTGGTCAATAATGTCAAGGACGGCAATATTCTTTCATGTTCTCATCCATATTTTTTTGTGTACGTATTGTCCCATTGGTAAATATCTTATTGTGGGACACTTGAGCTATTGGTAAATAGTGATGTGGATGACTGCCCCATTGGCCAATGATACTTTTTCCGCTGTTCCCAAAATATTTTTGCGTTACTGGGTTATACAGATAAGGACCATTGCCCTATGGGAACAGTTATGCTTGCCAGATTGATCAGTGGTTCTTGCTGTGTATTAATTATTAGCAGACCTGGCCTGAAAGGCCAAGTGAGCTTATGCCGTGACAATCGTCCATCCATCCGTCGCCTGTCAGGTTTTCCTTTAAAACGACTTCATCTCAAGAACCACTGGGCCGATTTCAATTATATTTGGTAGGACGCATCCTTAGGGCATAGGTATCCAAGTTTGTTCAAATGAAGCCGATCGACCAATTTGGCCAGCGGCCATCTTGGATTTCAGCCAATTTTAGGAAACGTCTTTAAAAATCTCCGAAACCGCTTGAGGAATCGATTCGGAACTCATGAAACATCATCTAGGGTAAGTGGTAAACCAAGTTTGTTCAAATAGACTTGATTGACCAAATGGTTCAGTCGCCAATTTGGATGACCTAGTTTTCCCGAAAAGAACTCCAGAACCACTGAAGGGATCGGGCCGAAATTTGGGAGACATGATTAGAGACTAAGGGCCATTAAAGTTTGTTCAAGGAAGTTGATCCATCAAAAAACATGGCCGCCATGGTCCAATCAAAATGTAGCGTGTTTGGGGCGGCCATATTGGATTTTTTTTATTTGATGAACTTTGAGGCCGAAATTGTTTCTATATATGTTTTTGGGTATTCTGAGCTCTGCCATTTAAAAAATCTTCTCCGAAACCGTTTGAGGGATCGATTAATAACTCATTAAATATCATCTAGGGCAAGAGCTGAACCAAATTTGTTCAAGAGAACTTGATTGACCAAACAGTTCAGCGACCATCTTGGACGACCTATTTTTTCCGAAAACTTCTCCAGAGCCACTGAATTGATCGGGTCAAAGTTTCGGACATATGATTATGGAATATGGGCCATTAAAGTTTGTTCAAGGGAAGTAGATCTGTAAAAAAAAAATGACCGCCTTTGGTCTATCAAAATATGGCTTGTTTGGCGGCCATATTGGATTTTTCTATTTGATGAATTTTCAGCCTGAAATTGGTTATATATATATTTTTGGGGTATTCTGATTTCAAATTTGCAATTTTTGAAACTGGATAAGTGGGTGGCCGGCCATCTTGGATAATTTTCCCGCAAAAAGCTCCCATACTAAACCAATAGGAAATTTTAAATGCCTTCTCGAGAACTACAGGGCTGATTTCACTTATATTTGTCAGGAAACTTAGGACATGGAGGTTTAGGTTTGTTCAAACGAAGCCAATTTGGCTGGCAGCCATCATGGATTTTGGTAGATTTTTACAAATGTCTTTAAAAATCTTCGCCGAAACTGTTTGAGCGATTGATTCAAGATTCATAAAATATCATTTAGGGCACCAGTTGAACCAAGTTTGTTCAAGGGAACTTGGTTTGCCAAATGGTTGGGCGGCCACCTGGGAGAGCCTCATATTCATGAAAGCAACTTCGTCTCCAGAGCCACTGGGCAGAAATTTGAGAGATATGATATTGATGACTAAGGGCCATTAAAGTTTGTTCAAGAGAAGTTGATGCATAAAGAAACATGGCCTGTTTTCTTGTTACAAGTCTGCTCAACTCATTAGAGTTATACTTATTGTTAATGACCATTCTCATTGAGATGCCTATGGTCCAGGTGAACGATAAATATGTTTACATTTCCACATCAGCCAGGTGAGCACTATAGCCCTTGGGCCATTTATTGTGGATACTAACTTAGGAAGCACCACATGGTTATTGTGGATACTAAGTGATGAGGCACCACATGCTTGAGTGGATACTAACTGATGAGGCACCACATGCTTGTTGTGGATACTAAGTGATGAGGCACCACATGCTTGTTGTGGATACTAGCTGATGAGGCACCACATGCTTGTTGTGGATACTAGCTGATGAGGCACCACATGCTTGTTGTGGATACTAACTGATGAGGCACCACATGCTTGTTGTGGATACTAAGTGATGAGGCACCACATGCTTGTTGTGGATACTAACTGATGAGGCACCACATGCTTGTTGTGAATACTAACTGATGAGGCACCACATGCTTGTTGTGGATACTAACTGATGAGGCACCACATGCTTGTTGTGGATACTAAGTGATGAGGCACCACATGCTTGTTGTGGGTAATAACTGATGAGGCGCCACATGGTTGTTGTGGATACTAAGTGATGAGGCACCACATGGTTGTTGTGGATACTAAGTGATGAGGCACCACATGCTTGTTGTGGATACTAAGTGATGAGGCAACACATGCTTGTGGTGGATACTAACTGATAACGCACCACATGCTTGTTGTGAATACTAAGTGATGAAGCACCACATGGTTGTTATGGGTACTAAGTGATGAGGCACCACATGGTTGTTATGGGTACTAAGGTGATGAGGCACCACCTGCTTGTTGTGGGTACTAAGTGATGAGGCACCACATGCTTGTTGTGGATACTAACTAATGACGCACCACATGCTTGTTGTGGATACTAACTGATGAGGCATCACATGCTTGTTGTGGATACTAAGTGATGAGGCACCACATGCTTGTTGTGGATACTAGCTGATGAGGCACCACATGCTTGTTGTGGATACTAGCTGATGAGGCACCACATGCTTGTTGTGGATACTAGCTGATGAGGCACCACATGCTTGTTGTGGATACTAACTGATGAGGCACCACATGGTTGTTGTGGATACTAACTGATGAGGCACCACATTCTTGTTGTGGATACTAGCTGATGAGGCACCACATGCTTGTTGTGGATACTAGCTGATGAGGCACCACATGCTTGTTGTGGATACTAACTGATGAGGCACCACATGCTTGTTGTGGATACTATATGGTAGAGCTGGGCGGTTTGGCCTAAAAGAAAACTGGTGACGGTATCACTAATTAAACCGGTATTAACGAAATACCGGTTTAAGGGGTTAGAATGATAGAAAATAATTTGAAATATGAAAATATGCCGTTTTCATTAGCTACAGTACATGTAATTTGCGATTTGACAACTGACGTAAATTGCCACGAAATTAGAATGGTAACTACGTACGACTGCTGACTTCGACGCTATCTATCTCAAAATAGTAGTTAAAATAAATAAAATAAATAAAATAAATAAACTCATGTGATGCCGTGAAAATAATACTGATTTTCAACACTGTTATTAGGTCACTATTTTCGAAAGCATGGTAAAATCTAACGCGTGTAGCACATACGGTTAGAGTTCGTATAACCACCTACAGTATGATCTAGTCTAGTAAGTCATGTGTTTGTATTCAAGTACTCAGTATTTAGTAATACTCCTCAATAAACTGTCGTTCAAGCGGGTGAATGTCATTCAGCACGTAACTAAAGAGTAGTCATTTTCCGGAAATCGCGCCTCAAGAATTCTCACAAAATATGTTTGACTATTTTTCGAGGTTCATATGTCATATAATAAAGAGATTGTGATAATTTGACAACATAAACACAATGATTCGTGAATCTAACTTAAATCTACTTAAATCAACACTCCGTACTTGAAGATATACGAAGACGAAAAAGACTGGGCCGTAAAACAAAACGATGTGATCCTAATGCCTATCGAGCAGACAAGTCACGTGATAAAAAATACTACGAATTTCATTCATAAGATCGATAATACGTCTGCTCGTATTTGAGAGGCTAAGAGGTGTATTTTACTTGTAATTACTCTGCCAACGTAAGAAGCGGCTTAATTGTTTTCATTTCTCAGGCGTTCAAGCAATTTGTCTCGTATGTCTTAGTCCGTGATGATTCATTTTATGTTTGTCGAAATCTAAGGGAAATAAGGATTTGTTTGGATTGGGAGTTCATTGTATAGTGTCGTCGTTTTCGCAGCGCGTTTCTTGATTTTTTTGGTATCATGTCACATTTGGAATCCTAATTAAACATAGTACAAACTCGAATTGAAAAAAGGATTATTTGTTGCAAAGAAGAAATTTAGTTTTTCAAATTATTTAATGTTACATTGAACCCGCAGAGGTTACGTCATGTAAAATTCATTGCTGGCAAATCAAATCATATTTGCCGATGGTCGTCCGCGGCCGATTTGTTGGGATTTCACCAACACCCTTGCTTTCCCATGGCTAATAGGTATAGATGACTGTATTTTATGTCTCTAGTAGCAAATGATTACACTAGATTATAATATTAAACTGCATGTCATGAACAAACTAGTTTAGGACAGTCGCCAGATTTTACGCAATGGCGATCTTACAGATGGTTTTTCATTTTTTAAATTTTCGTAATGGGTTTTAAACCATCGCCATAAAAAATGTGAAACTGTGTGAAACCGGTATACTGCCCAGCCCTACTATAGGGTAGTTATAATTTACAGTCAATCATGAGACACGAGCATAGCAACTTATTTATTATGAATACTGATTGACGCCTCTTTAGAGTTGTCACATTTTGTCTACACTCAATTTTCAAGATGTTAGTTGCATCAAAATATTCCTTTATTAGCAGTTTCCCAGTCACAACGATCCACAGTTGCCTACTTTTAAACAGCAGGCAATATTAATGACCTTTTGACCTCTACAAATATCGTTAGTGCATTGATTCATAAGTGATTTGTACCAAATGCTCGGGTCATTTATTATCTTCATATTGATTCCAAGTCCATGGAGATCCTTCCAGGGTAACATTATTTGTAGGATATTGCATGTACATGTATGTTACACCGGCCTAAGATTTTGCGGAAAATATTTCCCAAATAAGTTTAAAAGCCTGGTGGGAGGTAGCTGTGGAACCAAAATATTGGATGCTAACATGTTTTTTGTTCCATGGCATAGGATGTTGGACGGTAGAAAATACTAAAGAAGGTGACCTTTAGGGGCGCATGAGGAACTCTTTCAGCCAATGAACTACATCTGTTTCTAGGATTCCTGTTTAACCATTTAACACTCAAATTTGTTCACGAAAATTTAAATTTTTCATAGAAAATGCCCATTTGCAGACCAAAAAAAGACTATTTTTGAAAATTTACCACTGGAATGACTGGCTCGGTATATCGAGCCAGTCTTTCCAGTAGTAAATTTTCAAAAATAGTCTTCTTGGTCTGCAAATGGACATTTCGGAAGACCACTGATGAAGGCGCTTTTGGCTGATATGAGTGAGAAAGTGTTATGACAGCTCAGCAATATGTGTATTAACATTTTCATGGCTAGAAACCAGATATGATAAATATATTGCGATTTAAGGAATACTTTTGAATGGTACACATCAAATTAGTTTTAAAATATTCAGCAAACTAACCCTAACATGGTTTGAAATTCCTGCCTGATTTCATTATTGCAATAATTAGACTTGTCATACTTGCATTTCTGACATACTTCTATTTCCAGGGAAGCGGACAAGTGGCCCTGGGACCAGAAAATTGAGAAAGGTTACTTCCGTGGTTCAAGAACCAGTGACGAGCGTGACCCTTTAATACTTCTGTCTAGAAGACAACCTGATTTTGTAGATGCAGAATATACTAAAAATCAAGCATGGCGATCAAAAAAAGTACGCTCAGAGATCTGAAATTTAAATTTAAAAAAACAGACCTTGAAATTAGCCTGGATAAGTTAACAGTGACAAGTACACTCGTCTAACCCTACTGTCCGTCACAAAACCCTCTGTCCAATTGTTTTAGAATGGCCACTCTTAAAATCAGAATATAATTATTAACAAGAATACATCGGCAGTTCCCATACGTATGAAATAGCTGCAAATGGTGGTCATGTTTTAATTTTCTTATCAGTGGAAATTTAACCCTCTAACCCTCATATCAGCCAAAAACGGCTTCTGCAGTGGTCTTGAGAAATGTCAATTTGCAGACCAAGAGAAGACTATTTTTACAAATTTGCCACTGGAATGACTGGCTCGATAACCGAGCCAGTCATTCCAGTGGTAAATATTAAAAAATCGTCTTCTTGGTCTGCAAATTGACATCTTCTTGAGCAAATTCGATGGTTAAATGGCTAAAGTATGGATCATTTTCTGAAAAGAAACAATTTAAAATAGATCAGTCATGACACAATTCAGCATTGACTAGTCATTGCTAAGGTCCATGATAGGCTTGTGTGATTAATGCTCTGAGTGATCGTGATCGATTATTTAAGATTATTTGATTAATCAGCCTGGGTACATATACCCAGGCATAACAACAAAGGCATAGATACTGCAAGCTGCAATGCTCTTTAGAAATGCCAAGAGAAGACAATTTTTTTTAATGTTTCTCTGTACTGCCTGGCTTGAGCCAGTCATTCCAGTGATACATTAAGAAAATAGTCTTCTCTTGGCCTGCAAATTGGCAAACATTCACTGAGTAAAATGTCAATTTTTGTGACCGATCGCATTTAAGAGTAATTAAGATAATGGTTTTGAAATATTTTTTGTGCAGTATAAATTAGTCACGATTATTTAATTTTGAATCATATAAATACACGAAAATAATTGGGATTTTCGATTTAATCACGTAATCGTACAAGCCTAGTTCAGGATTCAGTCAGATAATGAAACCTAGGTATGCAACATTACAGTTTACAGTGACATAAGTCTTTGTCCAGACTAATATGCACATGATTACGTTATATTACGTCACATAATCGGATCAAGTCCTGAAATTGTGCTGAAAACGTGTATGCGGCATAGCTGTGTACCGGCCCTACTTAGAATTATTGCATTTCAGAAGATGATCTGTGATCACAATATAAAACATGGCCGGCGTTTGCGATGATTTCTTATTGCCTTTGTTTTTTTGCGAATGGATATAGTCGAGTAATTGTTCATCTATATTGGTTGGGAAGATATTAAAAATGTTTTCATTTTTTCTAATGTGACAAAATTTCAGATCAATAGGGTAATATTAGGAATGTTGTCATACCCAAATATACATGTAGTATGCAAGTAGGATGTGACAGAACCAACAATTAACTTTGCCACATGTACTAGAATTTAAAGAATTGTTATTTTGTCAATTATGAATGTTTATTTGTATCACCAACATATATAAATATCATAAGAAAATAATCATTTGAACTTGTTGCCAAGATTTGGATAATGTCTGTATAATTTTGCAATGTAGCTAAGACTCTGTAAGATTGGGTGGGATTTGCGTATGGTTGCATTTTGTAACTACCGTAAAAATTCGACTAAAGGACACATTTTTTTGGTCAAAATACATCTACTAGAAAGGGGTGGGGGGGGGGGGTGGGTGGGGTTGCGTCCTATAATCGAGAACATTCCTTCCGCACATTTTTGGCTCGAAATTTTTCTTAAGAATTCACAGATTATACCACGGAAAATGAACTAAATGTTACCCTAGACAATTCGTGCCGCCTGACGACTATGTTTAATTTGTACTAAAAAAACACCAAGCGTTAGTGAAATTATTAAATTGGGGCGCCTAAATATTGCTTATTCTTTAATACATATCACTTATTACATCAAAATTAATCCAGAATTTGACATAAAATGGCGTCGAGAAAAGATATGTGTATAAATCACGTGATTCGCCTCCAATCGCAAAAGATCTTTATTCTAATTAGAGCGAGTACTCGGATCTAAATATTCTGGACTCGGAAATTGCTATATATCATCATTGCGCAATAGGAACTAAATGTTCCCGTACCCGGTTGATAACCAACTCCCGTTAGCGCATAAGATTACACAGCGCCTCCAATCACAAAAGAGCCAGATAACCAACTCCCGTTAGCGCATAAGATCACACAGCGCCTCCAAACGCAAAAGAGTCATTACAACTAGTGACCATCTGAATATTCCCATACCCGTTTTAGAACCAACTCCCGTTAACGCTTAAGATTACACAGCGCCTCCAATCACAAAAGAGCCAGATAACCAACTCCTGCTAGCGCATAAGATCACACAGCGCCTCCAAACGCAAAAGCGCCGTTACAATCTGTTTCTATCACGCGATTTGTATGTTTTCAAGGAGACATTTTATGCCAAAATTAGATTGATTTTGATGTAATAAACAATCGTTATTGAAGATACACGATATTTAGGCGGTCCTATTTAGTAATTTCTCTTCCACCATGATAATTTTAATCATGCATTAAACAAAGCGCTGAGTGATGGTTATTTTTTATACCAATTTTCTATTTTTTTAAGGTACGTTTTTTCTAAATTTAACAGCGTTTTATACTTGATTATAAGAGTTTATTGGGCAGATTTTGGTCAAATTTGGGACAGCGTCCTATATTCGAAGGCGGCCTTTAGTCGAGAAATGACGGTAATTTGAGGTGTTCTATTTAAGGAAAGTTTAGTATATTGAAATGTTTTCATTCACTTGAAATTGCACAGGACACACTTGGTGAAGATCCTGCCAAAGAGATTAAGCTGGAAGATCACTGTCCATACAAGTAAGCATTATCAATGTAACAGTTTTACTGGTCATGTCAGGGAAAAACAGCTTGTGCAGTGATTTGAGGAATGTCTATTTGCAGACCAACAGAAAGCTATTTTTTGGAAATTGGCCACTTGAGTGACTGGCTTGATAACCAACCCAGTGATTCCAGTGGTCAGTCTTCAAACAAATCTTCTTTTAGTCTGCAAATTGACATTCAGTAAGCAAAATTCTAATTTTCTTGACCACTCGACCTTTAAATGGTTAAAGAGGTACTTACGCCCTTGTATGCGTTCAATAGTCATTCATGCTCAAACGGCAAGTATGGCCACACACACGCACACATTATGTGATGCCGAATGAATATTTATCGGCCACAACTTTGGATTATCAGAAAAATCGTTTTCTAATCAAGAGCCATAGGGTGCCTGAGTTTCAATTAAACTCTATGTACCAAGCATGTCCAGTCTCAAATGGCCTTGACAATTATCATTAACTCACCGGGCTTGAAAGGCTAAGTGAGCTTATGTCATGGCCATGTGAGTTTCTGCCATCGCTTGGTAGATTTGAATCAAACTTGGCTAGAAGTAGCCTAGGTATGTATGCTGGTAGGCTTCAGAACTGCAGAAATTTATATAATTAATTTTATTATACAAAGTTCTGATCTTTATTCTCAGGTACCTGTTTAACTTCCGCGGGGTAGCAGCAAGCTTCCGGTTCAAACACCTCTTCTTGTGTCGATCTCTAGTGTTTCATGTTGGGGATAAATGGCTTGAATTCTTCTACCCAGCAATGAAACCGTGGGTGCATTACATTCCAGTAACAAAGAACCTGATGGATGTTGAGTATGTAACTATTATCATACACATGTACATGTTTAAGCTTTTGATGGTCATGAATCGTCAAGAAAATGGACCTTTCCATTTTAGCTATGCCCCGCCCATCACTAGCTAAGCTCCACCCACACCTCGCCCTGTTCGGATTGATCGATCTCCGAATTCCCTAGCTATCAATTTCCTGACAACTATATAGCGAAACTGTTGAATATTTTGTAACTAATTTGACTGGGTGCTGTTGCTGCCTATGGCAGCAACAGCGCCAAGTCAAATTAGTTTCAAAATATTCAACAGAATATTTATTAAATAGTAAAAGCAAACAATTTGTACAACAACGCATAGACCATCTTCAAATATGCAAACGTGACGTAGTTATCGATGTCATTCATTATGATGTCATTGTACACATCGCGCAGTTCATTATGACGTCGTCATGAGGGGTGGGTACTCTGGAAAGGTGAATTACATTTGTTCTATTGCCTTAATGAGTGTTCATTTGCAGGCCAAGAGGTGACTATTTCTGTCAAGCCCTTCGCAAGCGATGGATGACTTGACTTAGCGATACAAATGACGTCCGGTCTCCGATTTGTAAATTTGGTAGAATGTTAAAATCTTTCAGAGGATATGTAATTCACTTTGTGAGTTTATATGATTTCAATAAAACTATGTTGTTTTAATCTTTAACATGATTGCATCCAATCTGTATCATAATGAAATTACTTTTGCTATTTTCTCCATATTGTTTTGGTTTTCAGACTATTTTTGGAGTGAATTCTGACAAGATTATCACAATATTAGCAGTGTCTCAACAATAAGGAAATAGAAGGCATCACATTTTGGTTGTCTATCTGATTTACAACAAGGTCAGCACTATGAGGATAATTCCCGTTTCTGTCCTGCTGAGACAGGGCCTATGTTCTTTTGTGGACCTGGGAGTACTGGCCCATTATTAATATGCAACTGAGTAAAATCAGTTATCAGTGGGACTGCCTGCTTACACGCGTATTTCATGTCCATATTAGATTGGGTAGACACAAGAAATTTCGTCTAACAAGCAAACAATTATCTAGCGGAGGAATTTTTGCTTACTCGGCTAAATCAGCTACTGTCTGCACTATCACTGGGTCATTGATAAGGAAAAGAAGCCCTCAATAACTTTGTACATACATGTATAGCTGCAGAACAACTCAAGAATGGAATCTCTTCATCCAGGAAGCCAAAACAGAGTTACCCATGTACACTTATCAGCGACAGACAAAGTCAGTGACAATGGCATCCCACTGTGTAACAGGGGAGAATGGAGGAAGAGGGTTCACTACTGTGCAGTTCCTCTGACATCACTGCATGTTGCATTATGGGTGACATTGCCTTCCAGTCCTTGTGGAAACTGTGGATCACAGACCCCTCTGTCCAAAACGCTATGCTTGTATGAAGCAGCCTGTATATCACTAATGCTGTACAACTATAATACTTGGGCAGCTACGAAGGCAGTTCTAGATAAGATTGACACCTTTGTACTATAACCCAGCATTGTTTGCCAGACAGTATAATCTCCATCGACGTGTTATACATTATGTAAAATTACCTCCCCCCCCCCAACCCTTTCAGCGAAGGTGGCCTAGCAAAGATGGTATATGTTTGGCCATGTTCAGTGAATGCCGCATGACACCCCTGTATAGAAACTCTTGGAATGTGCTGTACTCGGTTATCATCATGATCACTGGTTCGTTGTGTGAAAGTGTTCATATAATAATTTTCTGTCTAATAATAACATGGGATTTGTTCTATTTGTATTATTTCATTGGGCCATTCTCAGAGGCGGGCAGGATTTCACAGGAAATTAGTATTACAGGGTTAAACATCTGTCTAAAGTCACAATAATATAATGTCAATATCGGAAAGTGGATGCGACAGTTGTAGTTAACACCTTTCATTTCATATGGTACATACCAGTGGTTTGAACATATTCAGCAAAGACAACCAATTTCATGTCATTCTCTGAGTGGATTGGTGGAGTGTGGTTATTACATGCCCAGAAAATTGCCATTGTGTTCATAGGAAAAAAATGGCAGCATATTTCTTCTGTACCCAATTACTTCTCTAGATTTTCCCTGAGTTCACAATATTGCCAGCCAAAGAATTTCACTGTGACACTAATATTCTGTTTTTACCTTCCCTAATATTGTAGTAACCATGTGGGTTTTATTGGTACATGATAACTTTAAATCACGAAGCGCTTGTACCATGTCTGTCTGGTTAAGTGTTTTAAAACATTTACTTGCTCGTTGTGTATGGTTGGACTTTATAACATGACTGTAGACTTAGTGTTTATATTCAATAAAACCTGCTTCTATGCTTGCTTAGACCTTTGATGAAATTCTACTGTCTCAATTTCAGCAAAACTATACAAGAATTATATTGAATATTTTGAAACTAATTTGTCTGGAACTTGTTGCCATGGATAGCATCGGATCTGACTGATATTAATACAACAGAATTTTCCTTCCTAACAATGTAATGAATTTGTTGTTTTATGTCTTTAGGGGTTAAAGGTTAAGTCAAGTCCTGATCCATACAATTATATTGATTTCAGTGAGTTTACAATGGCCCTTTCCAGTTTTAGCTATGCCCCGCCCAACTCTAGCTAAGGTCCATCCACATCTCGCTCGTGTTAGGAATCGATCGATCGATCCCTGAACTCCTTGATGATCAATTTCCAGAAAACTATACAGGTAAGCTGTTGGATACTTTGAAACTAATTTGATTGTGTGCTGTTGCTGAGCGCCCAGTCAAATTAGTTTCATAATATTCAACCTGTACAAACATTGTGTTTAAATCGGCCAAGCAGTTCTCGAGAAGACATTACAAATTTTCTGTACAAAGAATTCGTACAACATGTCATACATTCAATAGGGACTAAATCAAGTCATTCATGATGTAATGATTATGACGTCATCCTACACGTCATGTGTTTCATTATGACATCATATGATGGATTGATAAATTGGAAAGGTTCATTGATTGATATAGACCCATTGTAATTCTGTTGTAGGGATCTGCTAAAGTTTGCCAAAGAAAATGATGAAATTGTACATCAGATAGCAGAAAGGTAAGAATAAGTGGGGATACTATCATATGCTTTCTCCGTCTATCTGTGTGTCAATGCTACTATCTCTATTTTTGATGTAGGGTTACTTCGCGGTATAGAGTCCTAGTCAGTTTATGGTCAATAGGTCAAAAGTCATGGTCATGATTGCTGAACTAAAGACATTGTCCTGCATTTCTAGGGCATTTACAAATCATAGGAGGAAGGTTGTGCGTCTGGAGAATCATGTTGATTTTGGCTTCACAATTGCAATTAATGAAATATGCGATTTCCACATGATAATATCAGAACTTCTACTTAAGGGAACAAGTTGAGGCTGGCCTCGTGGGTCCGTGGAAATCAATAAATATAGGACCCAATTAACAAAATTACATTGCATTTCCAGTGGATAACTCAAATTCTACTGGAGGGCTCTTCATAAGCAATGATAGACATTTGCTCTTGAGGTCGGAAGAATCTTATTGATTTTGATGTTAAATGGCAAGGCTATGGACTCATGTGGACCCAATTAAGGAAATTATCTTGTTGCATTACAACTTCTGGCATCTGAGCGATGGGGTGGGAGAGGGTGTGTGTTTGAATTCCAGGAATGCAGCCATGTCATTGGGGATGGGTGGAATGGACACTCCTGCAGCAATCTAGATGATAGTTGTTCTTATTATGCCATGGCGACCATCCATCATGTGTCCGTCATCCATCCATCCATCAACTTTTCAACCACTGGGCCGATTTCATTATATTTGGCAGGAAGCATTCTTAGGGCATGGGGATCCAAGTTTGTTCAAACAAAGTTGATTGGCCAATTTGGATTTTGGCTGATTTTTAGAAATGTCTTTAAAAATCTTCACCAAAATTGATGCAAACCTCATGAAATATGATCTAGGGCAAGAGATGAACCAAGTGTGTTCAAGGGAACTTAATTGGTCAAATGGTTCGGTGGCCATCTTGCTTGACCTAGTTTTAGCAAAAACAACTCCAGAACCGCAGAAAGGATAGGGCCGAAATTGGGCAGACATGATTACGGACTAAGGGCCATTAAAGTTTGTTCAAGGGAAGTTGATGCATAAAAAAACAAGTCTGCCATGGACAAGTCAAAATGTAGCGTGTTTGCCGGCCATATTGGATATTTTTATTTCATGGATTTTGGAGCCGAAATTGGTTTTATATAGGTTTTTGGTTATTCTGGCTTCAAATTTGCCATTTTCGAAAATGTCGGATAAACGGTTTGGCTGCCATCGCGGATCTTTTTCCTGCCAAAAACTCCCATACTAAAGCAATGGGAAATTTTTAATGTCTTCTCAAGAACTGCTTGACCGATTTCAAGTATATTTGGCAGGAAGCATCCTTAGGGCGTAGGGATCCAAGTTTGTTTTAAGGAAGCCGATCGACCAATTTGGCCGGCAGGCATCTTGAATTTTGGCTGATTTTTAGAAACGTCCTTAAAAATCTTATCGCAAACTGCATATGGGTGATCGATTCAAAACTCATGAAAAAACATCTGGAGCAACAGCTGTACCAAGTTTGTTTAAGGGAACTTGATGGCCAAATGCTTCAGCGGCCACAAGATGGCCTAGTTTTCGAGAAAGTAACCTCCAGAACTGCTGAACGGATCGGGCGGAAATTTGGGAGATATGATTAGGGCCTAAGCGCCATTAAGGTTTTACGGTACATGGAAAGTTGATACATAAAAAACATGTCCACCATGAATCAATCAAAATTTAGCCGACGTATTTTCTGCAAATTTCTGAGAAAATCATAAAAGCTACTTATTAATGGCTGGGCCAGTTTTAATAAACCTTCTTCACAGAAATTAGATTGGTGAATTTTTCCAGTGGTCATCTCATTTTGTTTGGTTGTACCAGTGGTCAATAATTGCAGGTGAGCGATACAGGCCCCTTGGGTCTCTTGTTTTAATGAGTTCTGTTACTAATAGGCATGGAGGATTTGTCAGATTACTCAGACACATTCCATTAACATCTAATAATTTGCTTTGTAACAATACATTAAGTGTCCTTTGTAAGCGCCACCATTTTTGCCGAGCCATATGTGAAGCAAAGGGTGACTCCAACTTAGCAATCTGAATTGCATCCGAGAATGGAGGAATCCAGTTTTAGCTATGCCCTGCCCTGCCCATCTCTAGCTAAGCTCCCCACATGCTTTTCCCATGTTGGGATCGATCGATCTCTGAATCTCAATTTCCAGAAACCTATACAGGTAAGCCGTTGAATATTTTGAAACTAATTTGACTCTGTGCGGCAGCAACAGCGGCCACTCAAATTAGTTTCAAATTATTCAACAGAATGTTTACTAAATTGTAAAGCCATACAACAACCCTTAGTCCATCATCAATTAAGCCTTCGTGATGAACTTAGCTATGTCATAAAAGGTGTTAAAGGGTTAATACATAGTAACCTAATTACATTGCGCTATAGACTATAGAGAATGTCATTACAGCATCTGAAGTGTACATATATATATATCTATCTTTATTTCAGAGGTTATAAGTTTATCTGGGATCATCTCCGTATGGATGAAATCAGCTGCTATTGGGAAAGGCTGCTCAAGCGATATGCAAAACTCCTCAAATTTAAACCAATAAGAAACAACAAATATAAACAGATAAATACCAAGTCGGCATGACATAATTATGATAAAAATGCTACTATCGGTGTTGTTTGCATTTATAATGTTTCCCGGTGAAGTGTTGATCATGCATGTGAGTGATGAGAATGTGTGTTTCAACAATGCCTCTAATGTGATGCAAGAATGCAACTTTCATCACTACTCATTTGAGGGTTTTTTTACTCCTATTTTTTCAGGGTTTTGGGAACAATATTTTTCACATTTTTAGCACGGGCTGACTTATCAGTATGGTGAAAAGGAAGTTTGTTTTATATTAAATACCAGTTTGCACTCCCTCCTAGCTCCTGTTCAAATCACTCAGGTCTTGGACCTTAGTGACAAATAATGCAGCAACAAACTTAATCAATTAACCCATTTGCTAAGATGATAGGTAATCCTTGCTTATGTACCTTGAATTACCTCCCTTGTTCTCCTGAGAGTGATTATTGTCAGTTCTGCGGCGAAAGAATGTCCTGTGAACGTGTCGCCATAACTTATCAGGATCAGTACTCTGATTTCCTGACACAATCTGCTGTAGTTTCATAATTATCCCTTGACGTAGTCGACAAGGACTATAGAAACAGGTCTGTGTGTCTGCATTTGGTTTCCGCTTGATAACTTCCGTTAGGATGCATGGATTTAGTTCAGATTTCGGAAATACATCCCTGCGCATGAGACCTTGAGTGGTCTTGCGTATGGCCGAAATCTGAGTAATCCCTCTTGATTTCTTGAAAACTTATAAAATATTTGGAATCCGCTCGATAACAATGATCAGTTAGCTTGCATGTATTCATTTCAAATCTTGGAAATCCAGATCTCTGCATGAGACCTTGATGGTACAACCAAAATCAGACAGTGATAATCAGGGTTATTCCCCGTGACTTATTGAAAAAGCTTAACATATTTGGTATTTTTCAATTTAAGTTCAGATTTTGGAAATAGCTGCCTCTGCATCAATCCTTGACTGGGATTGAAGTCAAAATCAGGCTGTAATTACTAGAGTTGCATGCTTTAATTTTTAGCTCACCCGGCCTGAAAATGCCAAGTGAGCTTATGCCATGGCGGCCATAGACATTTTTTTCCAGAATTTTGATTGAACAATTTTTGGGTGAAAATCTTAGATTTTATTAAAAATCTACTGGAAATGGTCAAAATGCTGCTCCTCCTTAGCTGCCTGACATATTTCAACCACATTTTACTAGATGGATTCCATGGTGGTAGGCTCTAGAATTTCTTTTCAGAATTTTGACTGATCAATTTTTGGATGAAAATCTTAAAGATTTTATTACCAATCTACCGGAAATGGTCAAAGTGTTACTACTCCTTAGCTGCTTGACATATTTCTACCAAATTTGAATAGAGGGGCCCTATCATAGCAGACTCCAGAACATCTATTCAGAATTTTAATCAATCAATTTTTGGGTGAAAGTCTTAGATTTTATGAAAAATTTACCAGAAATGTTCAAAACGCTACTCTTCATTATCTGCTTGTCGGATTTCAACTTAATTTGGCAGGAATGACTCTGTGTGTAGGCTTCAGAACCTGTATACAGAATTCTAATGCGTCACTTTTTGGGTGAAAACGTTAGATTTTATGAAAAATTTGCTTGAATTGTCAAAACACTACTCATTGGAAGGACCCTATGGGACTAGACTTCAGAACTTGTATGCAGAATTTTGATTGGTTAAATTTCTGTTGGCCATCTTATCGTGATCAACCTCAAGCATGGCTACTACTACTTTCAATCAAACTTGTGGAATGATCCTATGATGATAAGCTTCAAGAAATCAAATGAGAATTTTGATTGGTCAATTTCTTTGGCAGTCATCTTTGATTTTCTGGAAATTACCCATCATTGCCATCATGTCTATTTAAATGCAAACGGTTCAAAAGCTAATGGTCCAGGTGAGCGCCACAGGCCGTCAGGCCTCTAGTTTTAAAAAGCTTAACAATTTGAGAGCTCTCTCTCTCTCTCTCTCTCTCTCTCTCTCTCTCTCTCTTACTCTTAACCTCTACATTTGACACTGGAGCGTGGGCAGCCAAAACTTTCATTTTGTGCTATGGGATTTGTTTTTGTAAACTAGGCAGTTATATTATGCATTTAAACATATTTGAAACTTTATTTACTGTTACTTGTGCTAGTTTGAGAATCTGAGTCACATTTAATTTATTGTTTTCAACATTATAACAATTTATGTCTTCCAGTTGAGGTGACATTTTTATGCTCAATATTTTTTTATCTTATCCTACACGTATTTATTTTGTAAATGACATTTCATATTAATTGTGTGATATGATCTGTCAATCAAGTATCTGATATATATCATAATCAAAATGTGTGACTTGTAAGCGGGCAATACAATCAAATGACATAGGTCTGACACTGTCTAAATTTAATAAACATTCCATTGCATATTTTGAAACAAATTTGACTGGGAGTTGTTACTGCCTATGACAAATTAGTTTTAAAATATTCAACAGCTTACTAGTACAGTGACTTTGAAATTGTGATTTGGGGAATCTACATGTTAAAATTGGTTCAAACACGCGTACAAAGTGGGTGTAGGTTAGCTAGACATGGTGCCCTCTATTATGATATTATTTGACTGGGTGCTGTTTTGCTGCCAATTTGCAAAATATTCAACAGAGTGTTTAATAAATAGTAACGACATACAATGGGTACACTTGATGGACATTTCCATGTTCGTGATGGAGCTAGGTACGTCACTATGTATTGTGACATCAGCCTACATGTGACATAATTGAGACAAGACTATTTTTGACAAATTTACCAGTGGAATGTCTGACTCGGTAACAGATCCAGTCATTGCCTAGGTAACCTTTCTAAAACAGTCTTCTTTAGGCCTGTAAATGAGCGTTTAATAAGCAAATGTTTTGATTTTCTTGACCACATTTGACTATTAAAGGGTTATGCCAGACTTCCATCAATGCTAGAGTAATTTGTTGAACAAGAGCGCTGCCTAGCGGGGTTTAATACACCCGTTTTTGATGAATTTAAATCTTTTCTGGGAGGATAACTCTGGCAAATATGAACATATCTCGCTGAAACAGTTATAAAACTTCATCTCTATGTAAATGATCACTGAAAAAAGAATTTCAAATGTAGGTTCAAAACTCCCTAATATCTGGCCCAGGCAATAGATTTCGGATAAATACAGACGGAAGCCGCTAAAACAAAATCATGGCACGTCGTCTCTATCTAATTATATCCACTGAAAAAAAATTTCAAATGTGGATTAAACACAAAACTTTTGACACATTTTAAGGAAGATAACTCTCACAAATATGGATGAATCTTGAAAAAAAGATATCATCACATTTGGTCGCCCTATAATAGGTACACTGGACAAAAAATTGCAAATATAGGTTAAGAAATTTTTGAGATGCATCCCGGACACAAAATTTTTGACACATTTCAGGGGGATAACTCTGGCAAATATCAACGGATCTCGACAAAACAAAATCATGACATTTCGCCTCTTCAGAATATCTGCACTGGAGAAAAACTTCAAATGTCTTAAGAAGTTTTTGAGATACGGTCTGGACACAAAATTTTTGATGCATTTTACGCATTTCAGTGGGGATAACTCTGATAAATATCGACAGATCACGACAAAATGAAATCATAACACATCGTCTCCAAATATCATGACATTTCCTCTACCCCGAATATGTGCACTGGAGATAAGTTTCAAATGTAGTTTAAGAAGTTTGTGAGATACAGCACGGACACGAAATTGTCGACAGATTTTACACGTTTCAGGGGGATAACTCTGACAAATATCGACAGATCGCGACAAAATGAAATCATGACACATCGTCTCTGCCTAATATGTGCACAGCCACTGGAGCACAAATTTCAAATGTATATTAAGACGGTTTTGAGATATGGCCCGGACACAGATTTGCTAACAGACATGGACAGACACCACATGCCATCGCATAATACGGGCGTATAAAAATCAATTTGCAGACTGAATAATACTAATAAAATATTTATTTACTTAAATAACAACTGCTATCAACATATTTACATTAAATAAAGTTTAAATATAATATAGCTATTTACAATTTTGTCAAATAAGTATGTACATTAGATAAGAATTATTAACTGTATTTTTAATTAATTGGAGATTACTGTAACATTGGTCTCATACTTAATGGACCTTTCCAGTTTATCCATCTGTCATATGATGTCATAACCAACTACATGACGTGTAGGATGACATCATAATCAACTATGTCATGAGTGACGCAGATAAGTTTGTCACGAATGCATAATTGATGACGAGCTAAGCGGTTATTTAACCCTTTAACCCTTGAATTTGTTCAAGAAAATTTCAAAAATCTCAGAAAATATTCAAAGACCAAAGGAAGACTATTTCTGAAAATTTACCACTGGAATGACTGGCTCGTCTATCAAGCTAGTTATTCCAGTGGTAAATTTTCAAAACTGGTCTCTTGGTCTGCAAATGAACATTTCTCAAGACCACTGCAGAAGCCGTTTTGGCTGAGATGAGGGTTAAAGTGTTAATAAACATGCTGTTGAATATTTTAAAACTTATTTGACCAGTCAAATTAGTTTTAAAATATTCAACAGCTTACGTGCAGTTTTCTGAAAATTGATAGTCAGGGATCAATCGATCGATCCCAACATGAGTGAGGTGTCCGTGGAGCTTAACTAATAGCGAATAGCTAAAAGGTCCATTATATCATTGAGCCACCAGAATACATCATATTCCACACGCACACCGAGGAACTTATCTTGCCGCTTAGGCAGGTTTGTCAGAAATGTAAAAAATTTGACAGTTGCCGGTCATAATTGAAAGTTATTTTCAGTCTTGCAGCTGTAGATGTTAACATTTTAGCTTGCCTTTCCTGTAGGGCAGGTGACCAGAAATTCTGCCTGCCCTAACTAAGAAGTATTTCCCTACATATATTGTCTGTTATTCTATTCAATACATTATTAAGTAATTTTGTAATGTGCTTCACCTTGTGATATAGCTATTGATCTATCATCTAGGGCAGGTGTGTTCTATTTAACTTGCCCAGTGAGGGAAATGACTTGCCCCGAGAAGGTGGGCAGTCTTTAATGTCAAGCCCTACCTTGTTGAATACTGTTCGAGATCTGTTCCGGACAAGAAACAGTGAGTTTTAAGGTTGTCATGGGAGAAAATGGCTAATGTAAACACGTTTCGGTGGATGATGACCACAACTCCGGTCCTCTCATATGTTATAGATCTATGTATCAGATTTGAAATATAAATGTCTAGGCATTTTCAAGTAATCTAGCGGAAATTCTGATGAATTTTAAGTCTCTCAGGGGCGATAATTCTGGTGGATATCAACAGATTTCGCTGAAATGAAATCCTGACACATCTCGTCTTAATACTGTCTGTCAACTGCTGAACAAGAATTGCATATATATCAGTTAAAAAATTTTTTAAAGATCTGATAAATTTTGATGGATTTTGTGTTTCAGGGAAAATAACTGTAAATGAATATAAACAGATTTTGCGGAAATGTAACTACAGCCGAGATCCTCCCATGGACACTACCATGTACCAAATTTTAACTGAATATGTCGACACTCAAGTAATCTATCGGACACGACTAATTTTAAGTTATTTCCGAAAATGTTGGTCCCGATCCCAGGATGATTCATAATAAGGAAAAATTAGTTACCTCTCCGGGATGTAGAAATTGTTTGAGTGTAGATTTCGTGACCATCTCGGTCACTTCTTCAGCACTAACTGACAGTCGCTGGCAACGTCACTCTGGTCAGTTCCTGTAGAGTCACGTGACAGCATGGACTGGTAGACTGCTGGTATACGGTAGCCCTCGTCTCTGTTCATGGTTGGTTGATTTCTATGGCCTCTTTAACTTTCCATTTGAATAAGTTGGTCTCAATGTTGATGACTGAGGCACTGCTGGTGGGGATGACGTGGCTAGGGACGTGGCCAGTGCATTCTGTATGTTCTGCCTCAACCAACCATGAACAGAGATGAGGGCTACCGTATACCAGCAGTCTACCAGTCCATGCTGTCACGTGACTCCACAAGAACTGACCAGAGTGACGTTGCCAGCGACCGTCAGTTAGTGCTGAAGAAGTGACCGAGATGGTCACGAAAGCTACACTCAAACGATTACTACATCCCGGAGAGGTTACTAATTTTTCCTTATTATAATTTTAAGTTGTTCAGGGGAGATAACTCTGGTGAATGGCCAGATTTCAGCCAACAAAAATCATGACACTGTATCTTTCACTATTTATATAGCCACTGAAAAATTGAGTGAAAGTTCAAAACCCTTTGAAATTTGACCCAAACAAGAAAATGTCGATGAAATTTAACATTTTACAGGATTTAACTCTGGAAAATATGGGGAGATTTTTCCCAAAAAGCCATGCACATCTTCAAGTGGAGTGGTGACTAGCACCTACTTTCCATGGTGGATATTTACCATTTAGGAATTTGAATATATGCAAATAATATTTTATTTTAATTATACAAAAAGCATTATTTTGCGTGCTTTAACTCTTCTCTGTTGCCCTTTAACTAACTTAACCCTTACCACTCTGGTGTCAAAATTTTTAATTTTCAAATTAAATTAAAAGACAGCAACATCTTCCACCAAAATTGTTGAAAAATGTACACCAGTTTCTCTTCTATTGACACCGTAAAAGATAGAATATTGACATCAGTGTGCTAAGGGTTAAAGTGGATTGTTAAAATGATCATATTGAATGTCAAAGACCACCTGGATTAAGAGACCTGTCTATATAGGCCACTTTATTCATTTGACAAATCCATGTAAGCAATGCATCTGACATTCTATTATGAGACAACCTGACTTATTCACCAATTCTCCTTATTTTTGAACGCTAAAAGATACCATATTTCAAGACAACTATAGAAGAAAGCTGTTGAATATTTTGTAACCAATGATCTAACTAACCTTTTACCCCTAATAGATGCAGTATTTGAAGACAACTATAGGGGAAAGCTGTTGATTATTTTGAGACTAATTTGATTGGGAGGTGTTGCTGCCTGAGGCAGCAACAGCTCCGAATCAAATTAATATCAAAATAGTCAACAGTATGTTCGTTATATCATAAAACATTTGTCATATCTGACTTTTAACAGTTAGTGTTAAAACTGGTTTGATGGTGTAAAGCATAGACATGTATTGTGAGTGTTAATGCCATAGGTTGTACAATAATCGACGGATCTGATCTGTCAATCAAGTATCTAATGTCATAATCAAAATATGTCACTTACTAGCTAACGCTCGATCAAATGATGTATGTTCATCACGAAAGTAGTAAAGACCCAACGGTAAGCATCTCGATTGTGTACCTTTGGTGAATGTACAATGGCAGCAGCATAGGCAGCAACAGCGCCCAGTCAAATTAGATTCAAAATATTCAACAGAAGGTTTATTAAATAGTAAAGACATACAATTTGTACAACTTGACGAACTATTAAGCGTTTGTGATGGACTACATCATGTCATTCATGAGGTAATTGATTATGATGTCATTTGATTGACTGAGAAACTTGATTTCTTCACTGCGTGTAATGGTAGTTGTTACATGCATGTATGCTAAAGCCTTGTGACTCTGTATGATCTACTATAGGCAATGTTCCTAGCCAACTTAATGATACCAACTGCAATCACAATGGCCAGTACCGTGAGACCGAACGACAGACCTACTTGAAACCCTATTTGATTCCACATAT
The DNA here is from genome assembly GCA_034401795.1 of Chaetoderma sp. LZ-2023a. Classification (NCBI taxonomy): domain Eukaryota; kingdom Metazoa; phylum Mollusca; class Caudofoveata; order Chaetodermatida; family Chaetodermatidae; genus Chaetoderma; species Chaetoderma sp. LZ-2023a. Next base: position 134,832,265 of record CM067371.1, on the reverse strand, counting down.
TTATTGTATCATTAGTTTCTTTCATGCTGGTATCCGTTCCATTTTCGCGAGTGCTGTTACGTTTTGGCCCTCTAACAGACAGATACAGCTCATCTGGGATTTCACTCTTTCCAAATATGCTCAGTTTCTTTGTCTCATTTGCTGAGTGACCAACTCCTGACATATTCTTCGCCACACTGCCTTTGGGCATGTGTACATGTGTTACGCGAAGCATAACAGATGTATCTTTAAATTCTGGAAGTCTTGAAGAATCATATGTTCTATTCTCCAATAGCATATCAAGTAACTGACCACTAGTTCTAACTACAAAGTCGACATCCAGGTCTGTGAGAGGAATAGTTTTAGTCATTGTGATACCATCTGAGAGCTCATCTGTTGGTTCTATTGCAGACATAATATAATGTGTAGCTTTATCATCCAACATGCTTGCATTAGCAGTTATATTAATAATAGCAGTTGTTCTTATCGTATGTTGTACAATGGGTGTGACCGTGGCCTCGAATATGGTTGTCTTTGGATAGTTGTCTACAACTAAGTGAATATCAAATTTTGTGAATTCTGTTTGCAATGTAGAACTTGGCAGTATGCAGTTGTTATCTGCTGCAACAAAACAGTCCTCCACAGTCATGCTGCTGTATCTGTGCTGATCAGCATCAGACCCCTGTATGTGTGGACTCGGTGCTAGTGCTATTGCTATAGTCCGTTCAGCAGGTGATATATTTATTGTAGTCGAACATCTGCTAGCACCTTCAAGTAACAATTGCTGTAATGTTAGGCCCACAAAATAATCCGGTGTTGCGCACGATCCCATGATGGCATGTTTAGTATCATCTCTGAGAGCCATGTAAAGGTCGCAATCACAAGAGATAGAATTGCCATTAAGTGAGGCCCAGTCCATAAATGCAAGCTGTGATATAATCTCCATAGGTATAGACTTAAGATTATTATTGGAAAGGTCTACAACTTGTAGTGTAAGTGCATTGCTTAGTAATGATGCAGGAACTGTTTCTAATTGGTTTCCGCTTAAATTTAGGTGCACTATGTTTTCAAGGTTTTCCAGCAGTGTATTCGGCAATGACACGAGTTCATTACTTTGCAAGCCCAGTTTCTTCAGTTGTTGCAGGGATGTAAATTGAGTGTCATGGAGAAGGTGCATACGATTATTACTTAAATCAAGGTATTTTAATGCCAGCATACCTTTATAGAGCTCTGGCCTCTGTTCAGAGATGCAGTTGGAGCTAAGATTCAAATGTTCTAATGTCCTTCCAACCTCTTGAAAAACTGTCACTGGGATTGAACAGATCTTGTTATTGGACAGATCTAAGCTTGTCAAAGAATAAAGTCCAGTGAAGGTTTCTGATGACACAATAGAAAGGTTGCAAAAACTCAAATGTAAATTCTTAAGTCCGCTAAGTCCATTGAGATTTGGAATATTATTTAAAGTGGAATGCGATAAATCAAGAGAGTTTAAGGTAACAAGATCAATTAAAATAGAATCTGGAATTGTATTTACATTCTTCAATGTCAGGGACTCTAACCGTTCTTGGTATTGGAATAATTTGGCTGGAATGATGTCAATACTGTCCAGTTCTATACTGACCAACTTTGTTGCAGCCTGGCTACAATGTGCATTGTAAACACTTCTCACAGCATCACCTCGGCATCCTTTCAAAAGATTTTCAGGCACGGATCTCAGATTGGGGCTATACATTCTGAACGTCTTTAGAATTTCTAATCCAGTCAACATATTGTTAGAAAGCCGTATTAATTTTGGTGCCTTTATAATGAGTTCAACTAGTGTCTTATCCTTGAACATGAAAATTCCACCCGGTAGAATTTCAGCATTCGCCAAGTGTAGTGTCACTTTACTGGGAGAAATATAATTAAATATGTTTGGTGGCAGAATGTTCTGGTGTAGAGTAGCATGAAGTTCACTCATGTATGTTAGAGCAATAAAAGCTTCAGTTGATATATTATCAGCTTCCAAACCTTGAAGATTACGGAGGCCAGTTAGACCATTGAATGTTTGTTCATTGATTTCCTTAAGTCTATTTCCTTTCAAGCTTAGGAATTTTAGTTGTTCCATGTAGAGGAATATATTTTTCGGTATAAGTGTTAATTGATTTGTATCAAGTGATAAGTATCGTAAGGATGGATAAGAATTGAATGCCTTAATTTCATGTGGTCCTATTGCATTGTGGGAGAAGTCAATAATTTGTAGGTCATTTGGCAGAGTCGTTGGAACACTGGTCAGTCCTCGCTCAGAGCAGTTACTGTAGACCATGGAACGTTTGAAGTAAGAGTGCCGGAACCTTTGGACGCATTGGCACGGTGGACATGAGATACAGAGGCTTGTGGGTAACAGTACTGACAGCAGAACTATGATCATGGCCAACACATTAGTCCATCCTCCAGAAAGATTCATCTTCAATTGATGTCTGTAAGAGGAAATAAACAAATAATTAACCCTTTAATACCCCCAAACGGTCCGCTACTGAGTGGTCTTGAATAACAGGCCCAAGTGGCCTGTATCACTCACCTGGACTATAGGCATCTCAACTACAGTAGTCATTAACAATAAGAAGAACTCTAATTAGTTGAGCAGACTTGTAACAAGAAAACAGAGGCCATGTTTCTCTATGTATCAACTTCTCTTGAACAAACTTTAATGGCCCCTCATCATCAATATCATATCTCCCAAATTTCGGCCCAATCCGTTCAGTGGCTCCGGAGACCAGGTTGCTTTCATGAAAACCAGGTCATCCAAGGTGGCCGCCCAACCATTTGGCAAATCAAGTTCCCTTGAACAAACTTGGTTCAGCTTGTGCCGTAAATGATATTTTATGAGTTTTGATTCAATCGCTCAAACAGTTCCGGCAAAGATTTTTAAAGACATTTCTAAAAATCGACCAAAATCCATAATGACCACTGGCCAAATTGGACGTTCGGCTTCGTTTGAACAAACTTAAAATCTCCATGCCCTAAGGATGCTTCCTGCCAAATATAATTGATATCGGCCCAGTAGTTCTCGAGAAGACATTTAAAATTTCCCATTGCTTTAGTATGGGAGCTTTTTGCGCAAAAATTAGCCAGGATGGCCGGCAACCCGTTTATCTGACAGTTTCGAAAATTGCAAATTTGAGATCAGAATACCAAAAAACATATATAAAACCATTTTCGGCCTCAAAATCCATCAAATAAAAAATTCCAATATGGCCGCCAAACGTGCTGTATTCTGTTTGACCCACGGCACCTATATTTTTTTACAGATCAATTTCCCGTAACAAACTTTAATGGCCCTTATTCCATAATCATATATCCCAAACTTCGGCCCGATCACTTCAGCGGTTCTGGAGAAGTCAGTTTCAGGAAAGCTAGGTCATCCAAGATGGCCACTGAACTGTTTGGTCAGTCAAGTTCTCTTGAACAAATTTGGTTCAGCTCTTGCCCTAGATGATATTTCATGAGTTATGAATCGATCCCTCAAACGGTGTCGAAGAAGATTTTTAAAGAGATTTCTAAAAATCTGCCGAAATCCAAGATGGCCGCTGGCCCAATTGGCCGATCGGCTTCATTTGAACAAACTTCGATCCTCCCTATGCCCTAAGAATGCTTCCTGCCAAATATAATGGAAATCAGTTTAGTAGTTCTCAAGAAGACATTTTAAAGTTTCCATTGCTTTAGCCTTTGGCAGGAAAATAGGCTAAGATGGCTGCCAAACCGTTTGTCCGACATTTTCGAAAATGGCAAATTTGAGCTCAGAATACCGAGAGACACCACAAAGCTATGGAGACTGACTAAAGCACTGAATGATGAGGGTGTCGGGGGAGAGAAGATTACTCTTGAAGAAGATGGACAAACACTGACAGGAAAGATGACTGCAGATGCCTTTGCGAAGGCATATGCAAAAGAAAGCAACATTTCTATACCACGAATGTGTCAAAAAGAGGTTAGAAAAGAGCAAAAGGAAAGAACAGACACCAACACTCACGATGCAATGAAAGTTGACATTAGTTTAGCAGAGCTGAAGAAGGCTATCCGCCAATTGAAGAAGAAGAAATCTCCCGGGCCAGATGGCATTACGAATGAAATAATCCAACACCTTGTTAATGCATCTCTCCGCAAGTTGCTAGACATCTTTAATCTCAGTTGGACCAATGGAGAGGTTCCTCAGTGCTGGAAGGAAGCCAAAATGACTCCTATTCTGAAAAAAGGGAAGAACAAGACGAAAGTGCTGAGCTACCGCCCTATCAGTCTTACAAGCTGCATATGCAAGACCATGGAGCCCATCGTCAACCAGAGGTACCTGGAGTCGGAGAACATTATAGTTTCAGAGCAGGCCAGCTTCAGAAGATACAGGAGCACAGAAGATCAAACAACACATCTTGCACAGGTCATAGAGGACACTTCAAGCCAAGAAGGTGATGCTAGCTGCCTTTATCGACCTGCAGAAGGCATTTGACAAGGTGTGGAAGGATGGCCTCCTCGTGAAGCTCCGGCACACAGGCATCGGTGGCAACATGTTCCGATGGACCAAGTCATACCTACACAATCGCAGAGCTAAGGTGCTGGTGGATGGACAATCTGGACAGAATGTATTGCTGAGACAAGGGGTGCCACAAGGCGGAGTATTATCACCAACTCTGTTCATACTCTTCATTAATGACATTGTAGCAGAGCTGCCCAATGGGATCCAAGCAGCCCTCTATGCAGATGACCTCATACTCTGGTGCACCGAGGAGTACACAATGACTGCCACGTACAGAATGCAGCTCGCTTTGGACAGAATTACAGCTTGGGCCAATCGCTGGTGTATTGCCATCAACAAAAAAATCATCAGCCATGCTATTCTACTCCACCAAAACCAAGGTTGGCAAGCTGACACTGGGCGTTACTCCACTCGAGTACGAGGACCAGCAGACATACCTGGGAGTCACCTATGACAGAAGATTAACATGGAAGGAGCACATCCAGAACGCAGAGGCAAAGGCCAGAAGAAAGCTAAACGTCATGAGGAAGCTGGCAGGAACAAAGTGGGGTGCCAATGAAAGGATCCTCAAGACCATCTACCTAGGTGCCGTACGAACAAACTTTTACGTTTTTCCCTAGATGAGGTTTCATGAGTTTTGAATTAATTCTCCAAGCGGTTTCGGAGAAGATTTTTAAAGACATTTCTAAAAATCTGCAGAAATCCAAGATGACCGCTGGCCCAATTGGCCGATCGGCTTCATTTGAACAAACTTCGATCCTCCCTATGCCCTAAGAATGCTTCCTGCCAAATATAATGGATATCAGTCTAGCAGTTCTCAAGGACATTTTAAAGTTTCCATTGCTTTCCATAGGCCAAGATGGCTGCCAAACCGGTTGTCTGACATTTTCGAAAATGGCAAATTTGAGCTCAGAATACCCCAAAACAATAGAACCAATTTTGGCCTCAAAATCTATCAAATAAAAGAATTCCAATATGGCCACGAAACATGCTACATTTTGATTGGCCCACGACGGCTTTGACTGGTCAATTTCCCTTGAATAAACTTTAATGGCCCTTAGTCCATAATCATATCTCCATAATTTCAGCCGTATCCCTTCAGTCGTTCTGGAGAAGTCGTTTTCAGGAAAACTAGGTCATCCAAAATGGCCACCAAACCATTCGGTCAATCGTCTTCTTGAACAAACTTGTCTTACGTTTTTCCCTAGATGAGGTTTCATGAGTTTTGAATTGATTCTCCAAGCGGTTTCGGAGATTTTTTAATACATTTCCTAAAATTGGCCGAAATCCAAGATGGCCACTGGCCAAATTGGCCGATCGGCTTCATTTGAACAAACTTGGATCCCTATCGCCTAAGGATGCTTCCTGCCAAAAATAATTGAAATCGGCTCAGTTGAGATGTCGTTTAAAGGAAAAATTGATGGACACGCGATGGACGGTCGCCACGGCATAAGCTCACTTGGTCTATCAGGCCAGGTGAGCTAATAATTGAAATCGGCCAAGTAGTTCTCGAGAAGACGACATTTTAAATTTCCCATTGCTTTAGTAAGGGAGCATTTGGCGGGAAAATAATCCAAAATGGGCACCAAAACGTTTATCCGACAGTTTCGAAAATGGGAAATTTGAGTTCAGAATACCCAAAAACATACATAAAACCAATTTTAGCCTCAAAATCCATCAAATAAAAAAACCCAATATGGCCACCAAACACGTTATATTTTGATTGGCCCATGTTGGGCATATTTTTTAATGGATCAACTTTCCCCCAGATGAGGTTTCATGAGTTTTGAATGGACTCCCCATGCGGTTTCGTAGATTTTTAAAGCCGTTTCCTAACATCAGACAAAACCCAAGATGGCCATTGGGAAAATAGGCCGATCGGCTTCGTTTGAACAAACTTGGATCCCTATGGCCTAAGGATGATTCCTGTCAAATATAACGGAAATCGGCCGAGCAGTTCTTGAGAAGACATTTTAAATTTCCCATTGCTTTATTATAGGCGCCTTTGGCGGGAAAACAACCCAAGATGGCCACCAAACCATTTATCCGACAGTTTCGAAAATAGCCAATTTGAGGTCAGAATGCCCAAAAACATGCATATAACCAATTTCGGCCTCAAAATCCATCAAATAAAAAAATCCAATATGGCTGCCAAACACTACATTTTGATTGGCCCATGGTGGCCATGTTTTTTTGATGGCTCAACCTCCCTTGAACAAACTTTAATGGTCCTTAGTCCCTAATCATATCTCCCAAATTTTGGCCAGATCCCTTCAGCGGTTCTGGAGAAGTCGTTTTCAGGAAAACTAGATCATCCAAGATGGCCGCCGAACCATTTGGTCAATCAAGTTTTATTGAACAAACTTGGCTTACCTCTTTCCCTAGATGATGTTTCATGATTTTTTAATCGATTCCCTAAGAGATTTCGGAGAAGATTTGTAAAGCCGTTTCTTAAAATCCGCCAAAATCCAAGATGGCCACCAGCCAAATTGGCCGATCGGCTTCATTTGAACAAACTTGGATCCCTATGGCCTAGGGATACTTCCTGCCAAATCTAATTGAAATCGGCCCAGTGGTTCTTGAGTACATTTTCAGCCTATTTTTTTTAAATGTACCAATGAAATGGCTGGCTTGATAACTGAGCCAGTCATTCCAGTGGTAAATATTAAAAAATAGTCTTCTCTTGGTCTACATATGGATATTCACTAAGTAAATATTTAGATTTCCTTAACCATGAATAGTGCTGTCAAGACAGGAAGGGCAATAACTCCTTTGGTGCCTGTAACAAAACGCCCAACTGGCCTATATCGCTCACCCGCAACATCCTAATTTGATGCAGAAACATGAACCAGATGACCACCGAGCAGATTGACCAATCACATTTCAAGCTTCGTTTAATTCAGCAAATTAACAATTAGTCGGTTAAGCAATTATCTGGACATATCAGAAATATAAGATTGTCCCTAAAAAGATAAACACAACGTCTGTACAGCGTGTCATTCTAGTCGGTTGATTATAATCTGCTTAGTAGTTTAGTGTTCATTTTAGAAAGGTCGGTGACATCATAATCCCTAACAGTACCGTAGCCATGGGGAGGAGGGGTGGGGGGGGGCGCTCCCCACTGGAGCAAGCTTCCCAAATGTGGCACCTAAATCATGTCCGTAATACATACACGTTTCTGGACGTCCCAACTCCCAAGCCATCTTTAACAAGTTAATCTACATTGAAAATAAGATAGTACTCGCATAGTAGAATGCTAAAGCCTCATTTCAGCTATTAGCATGTTCACATGTTACAAAAACAATCTGATGCCACACTGGTGCTGCTATCAGACAACCCCGACCCACCCTCTGCGCATCATGGAAGTGACAAGGAGATTCCACAACTTCACTGGGTATGGAAATGATCGTAGCTGATTTCCTGTTGGTACAGTTTGTACCGAGGTAAATCTCATTGAGTCAGCAGTGCCATAAGTAGAATGTGGATCAGCATCATGTCTATTATATGGAGACACTGAATAGGGTGGCCATGTCAAGGTAAATGTGTGTCTTATCGAGCCCTGTCCTATCGATGCTGATCTTCATACTTTCCTGAACTGGTGTCAATTTCTTCATTCCGTCAACAGTTAGGATCTGCAGCTGAAGCACTAGGTGTTTTACTATGACCAATCCAATCAAATGAATTATACAGCAGAGGTTTCCAACCACTGACTCCCAACTCTGTGACATACCACAACTAGAGTTGTACAATCTTGTCCTATATAGGTTATGAAATACGACCTGCGATTGAAGAGCTTCCAGACCTTCGCATCTTACACAACAGTAGAGATCAGGATGAAGTCCAGATCAATGATGGCAAGTGGTCTATATAGAGCATATATAGAGGAATCCAAGGTTATCAGTTACCAACAGGACCACCACAATACCAGAGTTCATTGTTCTCGAAGAATATCTGCAGATATTTCGATGGGGACATGACAGTGATTTATCATAGGTGTCGTGGGCATGGGCCATGGTCGGTTCTAGAAGATTAAAAATTAGATCAGCACCTAATTGGTGAAGGTTCTCGCCTGCCTTCCCCTCGGCACTTCAATCAGTGGCTTATAGATAAACTTCTTTAGGAAGTCATAACGGAAATATTATTGCCACCTATACAGCATAACTGCATAATTACCGTTCCCTCATTCTCCTTGACTTTAGGTGCATCATTCACTTATCTATCCATTGTATACAAAGAGCTTAAATCAGTGGATATATTATAGTCATGATGGCCATGCGAATGCTTCTGCAGAATGCTAAGAACATAAGACCATCTCTAGTGGCTAGACATATCGTGCAGTACGGGCTGAAATGGTTTCTCTTCAAGGTAGCTCAATGAACCACCACTTACATACATGCGTGCAATAAATGCATACATACATAGTAGAAACATCCTACAGTTGCAATCAGTCCCTCACTTTTGCCCACCATGCCTTGTCCTCGGTCAAAATCCCTAGTTTCCTCAGGTGTATTCTTGAGTTCCGTTGACTGTACTGAGTCCTGCTTTCTTGAGGTCACGTAGTAGAACGCTTAACAGATTTATGCAATGATGTCCTTTCCTGGCTTTGTATTTGTTGGTTCCCAGTAGAGCGAATTCCAAGGCTCTCTGTGCTGATGTCTCTTCTGGCATCCTTAGCACATGGCCAAACATGTTCCATCTTTGCTGGGCGACTTTTGCGGACAGCGGCGATGTGTTACTGTAAATTATGCTGTGGGGCCATCTAGACGTGCAGCCAAGATGCTAAAATATACTTTTTGAAGTCATTTTTTGTTACACGCTAACAATCATGCAAAATCAATTCTACTTGGGAATAACATTAGGACCTTGGGTGTTGGCCTTTGAAATTGTCTTTTTAGGCTAATATAGGCCCATTTTGGGCCAATTTGGCCAAAAAACCTAATTTGCTCAGAAATTGATATACAGCACTTGGGGGAATCGGGGAAAATACGTTATATAATAATTTAGACTTTAATAAGAGTGTAATGACTTATAATACGAAAAAATACATTGAAATGTATAGTAATTTAATGAGATAATCAGCGTCGTTTCTCAATTTATGTTTTTCAGCTACTGGTAAGCTCCTTTTGAGTTGAAATGGATCCTAAAGATACGCCATCCACATCTAAAAGAACGAGTGACACAGAGCTTGAGCCTGTCACCGTTCTCAAACAGAAGAACGATTTGAGCGATAGGACAGAACAATGTGTTAATTATTCGTTATGCTTTATTTGTCAAAACGCATCTGCCAAGGACCTAAAGAATTCATCAAAAGCCGAAAAACAAACACTTATTAATGTTGCTAATGAGCAAAGTATGTTGCAAGACGCTCAGTCTGGCGTCATTATAGAGCGAGTGAAAAGTATCAGTGACAGTGATGGCACACATAATGCTACAGTAGTTTTACCCATGCGAAAGTATTGAATAGACTAAGAAAGACACAAAATTCAGACAACGAGATAGGTACTACTACAAAACAACAGAAGCAATCGTGACGAAGTTGTACTGAAGATGTCATCAAATGGAAGTTAAACACGTTCAGGCAAAGTGATTGCAATGACAGCATGCGTAATGTTTCAACAATGGACATGTCGGAAAGATCGTAGCTTTTGCTCAGTCTGATGTGATCATGCGAGTAAGACTTTTCTTATCATGCGAGTAAGACTTGCAAATGTGGTTGACCTAGTGGCTGCCGAAGGGAGGTATCATTTGAAATGTTGGTGCATTTTGAACGCAGAGTTAAAATGATGGACATAGATGAATGTGGAAGTGGACAGAAAAGGGACAAATATATGGATAGGCTATGTATTATCATACTTGAAGGGTGAAACATGGCTATGTGTATGACCTTGGTATTGTTTGGGCCCAGCACATGAACATGTGCCAAGAGGACAATGTCCAACCGCTACAAAGATATATCTCAAGGGGAAAAACCTTCAATGATGACATAGAGAGATGCATTGGACCAAAAGCCAGCTTTGTTCACCAGCTGAATCAGAAGTCATCTCAATTAATATATCCCAGTCACTGGCAAGGACATGTTGAGACTTGTCACTGGGTCCGATACAGTGACAAGTCTCAATGTGTCATTGCCAAAAGCCTTGCAATAGCTGCCTAAGAAAGTGAAAGTGACTCGGCACTGAATCCAGCTGATGAATGTGCAGTTTTGCCTCACCAAAGCAACATACTACCAGAACTGGTGCAGAGTGCTCTCCAAATAAAGATGGACTTAGAGAATCCGCCTTGTCATTCAGCAGTCTGGGGAGGAATAGACCAGGAACATATTGAAAAGGGTGATACCTGACACTTTACCTGTTTCTGTCAGTGCTGTTCGGTGGTACTGTTACATCTGTTAACAGTTTAGATAATGATGAAGATGAGGAGAACGAGAAAACTTGTAGTATTTCACAAGATATTGTCTGTGGTGTGGCAAAGGGTACACAACTTACACCGAAGTAAATAGACCTAGGGCTCACTCTACACCAGGCCACCAGGCCAGAAAGCCTTGTTGAACTATTTGATGTTGCAGGTTACACAATTGGTATAGATACAATTCGACAAATAGATACTGCAATGGCAAATGAAATTTTATCCAGATATGAAAATAATTATGTATACATTCCAGATGGAATCGTACCGATGTTCCTAGCAAGGTTATGCTTACTTCTTGTGATAATATTGACAATTGATGTTAAGAACATCTTTCACTGTACACAAATGATGGTGTGGCAATGTGGACCTGTTTTACTTACTAGATCACGACAAACTGCCAATAGACAGCAGATCATCACCTGTATTTCATGATGAAATCTGTATCGGGGTAGATAATTGTTTTAGAGATACTAATGAAAGAGCCGAGGCAAAGTGCGAAAAGGATGCCTGGTTAATATCTCGAATGTAAGATGAAGAAAATCAACATGTCCCATCCTGGTCCACTTTCAACCAAGCCACCAGCTCAGTTGATCCGTCTATCACAATACCCGGAATGTTACCGATTCTGCATGCACCAGCAGCATGCACCATCAGATAACAATGACACCATGACAACTGTAATAAACCGCTTTATGAACATAGCATTAAAGTTGGGGCAGAAGCAAACTGTGATTGTAGCAGATCAGCCTTTGTATAGCAGCCGGAAAGAGCTGGTGTGGGCTAATCAAGAGAAGTACAAGAATGTGATTATGCTATTTGGTGACCTCCACATCTTGTTTTAAAACTTCCTTAAGACTATAGGTCAACATTATGAAAATGCTGGTTTGGATGATGTTTGGGTCGAGTCTGGATTATTTGCGCAAAACAGTGTTGAATCAATGGTGGATGGAAAGTCATATTACAGGACTGTCAGAGTACATACGTGGGCATACGAAGCGCTGAGCCGTATTCGATGGAAGCAAGTTCTGAAGTGGTTGAAAGGGCAGTCTGGGCACGTTACTGAAGTTGATGATCATGTGAGCAAAGTTATAGAATTGTTCAAAGGAAGGCAGACAGGTTATGATGATGCCATATGTGATGCAATAAAAGATCTGACAGATGCTTTACGTGACAAAAGCATTCAAGCTTTAATGAATGAATATGCAAATGAGCCAAACTATCCCCTGTTTAAGACTATATGCTCGGCCTCAACATGGCACAGGGGTGTAACCCACTGGGTGTCAATCCAGACATTTGGAGGGGCTAACCAGAGCATTATGCACAACGCTAATGAAATGACACTTGGAGATCGAATCAACCGAAATGGTGCTCGCCCTGTGAGGATCCGCCAGGCAGGTGAAGCGCCGGGCTCCAAGCCGGACTCCATGCCTCGAAGGAGCCCACCCTCAGCTACTGGAGGTCCCATCAACCCGTCTTGTGGAGCGAGGGGACGAAGATGGAGAGCTACTGGTCAACCGAAAGAGAAGACCAAACCCAAAGAGAACCCCAGTATCAACATCATGCACTGGAATGCAGAAGGGGTAACCAACAAGAAATCAGAGCTCGAACAGTTCCTCTACGAAAACAACATTGATATTTGCTGCTCAAGAGACACACCTGCAAGAAGGAAAACCATTTAAGATCAGAGGTTACCAGATTTTCTGGTGTGATCGAAGATGAAGAAAGAAAGGCGGGGTGATCACCTTGGTCCGAAACAGCGTGAACGCCAGCCAGATTATGGAAGAGGCAGAATATATCAAGATCAAGGTAACAACCAGCAACTCTGTGATTGACACTGTCAATTATTACTGCCCTAATGACAAGAATCTCTCACTTGATACAATCCAGGTCCCGGACTGCCACTTCCTCATTGTGGGAGACTTTAATAGCCAGTCCCAGAGCTGGGGATACAGCAGACTTGACAAACGAGGAGAAGACATTGAAGCATGGCAAGATGAAAACCACCTTTTACTTGTCAACGATCCCACAGATCAGCCTACATTCTACTCGCGCCGATGGCACTCGACAACAACGCCGGACTTGGGATTTTGTACAGAAGACATTCACAGAAACCTCAGTAGAGTAGTCGGATCGCAGTTAGGAGGAAGCGATCACTGCCCAGTCCTCCTCTGTCTTTCTGGAAGTATTTCGACAAGTTCACCTCAACATCCAAGGTGGAACTACAAAAATGCAAATTTGAGTCTGTTCAGCATTCATTCCAATGAGCTTACCCAAAATATAGCAGCAGAAGGGAGAAACATCAACAATGTAATCAAGGAATTTAATCCACGTATCCTCAAGGCTGCCAACGAAGCGATTCCTCGAGGGTTCTGGAAAAACTACCGCCCCTACTGGACAACAGAACTGCAAGCAGCACATGATAAACTAGACAAGACCAGAGAAGATGCAGAGGGTAATCCCTGTCATGAAAACCACTTCACGCCACAACAAACTAAAGCCAGGTATCTAAAGACCAAGCTGGAGGCCAAAGGAAGAAGCTGGAGGGAAAAGACGGCAGGGTTTAATTTAGAGAGAGACACCACAAAGCTATGGACACTGACTAAAGCACTGAATGATAGGGTGTCGGGGGAGAGAAGATTACTCTTGAAGAAGATGGACACACATTGACAGGAAAGATGGCTGCAGATGCCTTTGTGAAGGATTATGCAAAAGAAAGCAACATTTCTATACCACGAATGCGTAAAAAAGAGCGAAAGGAAAGAACAGACACCAACACTCACGATGCAATGAAAGTTGACATTAGTTTAGCAGAACTGAAGAAGGCTATCCGCCAATTGAAGAAGAAGAAATCTCCCGGGCCAGATGGCATTACGAATGAAATGATACAACACCTTAGTAATACATCTCTCCGCAAGTTGCTAGACATCTTTAATCTCAGTTGGACCAATGGAGCAGTTCCTCAGTGCTGGAAGGAAGCCAGAATGACTCCTATTCTGAAAAAAGGGAAGAACAAGGCGAAAGTGCTGAGCTACCATCCTATCAGTTTAACACGCTGCATATGCAAGATCATGGAACGCATCGTCAACCAGCGGTTGCAGTGGTACCTGGAGTCGGAGAACATTATAGTTTCAGAGCAGGCCGGCTTCAGAAGATACAGGAGCACAGAAGATCAAACAACACATCTTGCACAGGTCATAGAGGACACTTTTCAAGCCAAGAAGGTGATGCTAGCTGCCTTTATTGATCTGCAGAAGGCATTTGACAAAGTGTGGAAGGATGGCCTCCTCGTGAAGCTCCGGCGCACAGGCATCGGTGGCAACATGTTACGATGGACCAAGTCATACCTACACAATCGCAGAGCTAGGGTGCTGGTGGATGGACAATCTGGACAGAATGTATTGCTGAGACAAGCGGTGCCACAAGGCTGAGTATTATCACCAACTCTGTTCATATGCTTCATTAATGACATTGTAGCAGAGCTGCCCAATGGGATCCACGCAGCCCTCTATGCAGATGACCTCGTATTCTGGTGCACTGAGGAGTACACAACGACTGCCACGTACAGAATGCAGCTCGCCTTGGACAGAATTACAGCTTGGGCCAATCACTGCTGTATAACCATCAACAAAGAAAAATCATCAGCCATGCTATTCTCACTTTCCACCAAAACCAAGGTTGACAATCTGACACTGGGCGGTACTCCACTCGAGTACGAGGACCAGCAGACATACCTGGGAGTCACCTATGACAGAAGATTAACATGGAAGGAGTACATCCAGAACCCAGAGGCAAAGGCCAGAAGAAAGCTAAACATCACGAGGACGACCACACCTTGAGTATGGATCCAGCTCATGGATGACAGCAGCTAAATCTCATCAACAGAACCTCGACAGAATACAAAACCAGACACTGTGCATCATCACTGGTGGAATAAGATCAACACCAATAGAAAAAATGGAGCAGACAGCAGGCATCCCCCCCCTCCCACTTAGCAAAGGAAAGGAATGCAAAGCACTGATCCAAGCTGCAAAGTTCAAATCATTCAACAACCACCCAATGAAGATCAGGCAAGCACAGCTGTCATCAGGAAGACTTAAAAGATCTAGTTTTGTGAAAGAGACAAAAGCACTTCAAAGGAAACACCAAGAAACGTTGCCAGCACAAATAGAATACCCAAACCACACCCTTGATCCTCCACCCTGGGAAAACAAACTAGAGAGCATAGCTATTCGCACCACAGCAATAAGGCCCTGACCCTAGCCATGCTGGAAGAAATGTACCCTCAGGAGACATGGATAAGGATCTACACAGATGGATCAGCCAAAGATGCAATTAGGAGTGGAGGTGCCAGACTGCACTAGCAATATCCAAATGGACAACATGAGTCAGCTGCAATACTGACAGGCAAACACTGCACAAACTACAGAGCTGAAGTCGAAGCACTAGTTCATGCAGCTAATACCATCAGCAGAACAGCAGACCCTATTGCACAGATTGTCTTTTTATCTGATGCCCACTCCGTCCTTGAGGCTATCATCAAAGGTAAGCTGCCACAACTTGAAGAAGCACTACAAACCATCAAATGCTTTCGGATAGCATTGCAGTGGATCCCCTCACACTGTGGAGTCCAAGGAAATGAGGAAGCAGACAAGATGGCAAAGGTGGGTGCAGAAGAGAATCAGACAGAAAACATGGTTACCCATACAGATATGAAGACCATCATCAATTCACTCCATAGAACACCTCAATCAGAAGATGCCTACCATCATCTCTCGAGGCCAGAGCAAGTGACCATTTTTCGCCTCAAAACTGGACATAACAGACTACACCAACACATGTACAGGCGGTTCCACCTTACGACATCGCCCGATTGTCCTTGTGGAGAAGCAGAACAGACCACAGAAGAGATCTGCCTTTGTCAACCTCTTTTCTTGAAAAGCTGTATGGGCCTGTGGATATATATCACCTATATTGAGATGGTGGAGATTCTCCTAGACTTTATCAGAGCTAACCATGATGGTAATTGGCAGTTGCATCTAGATGCGTTTGCTGCAATGCTTCCTTATTTGGCATTGTATGATCACACCAACTATGCCCGATGGGGTCCAGTACAACTAGCAGAAATTAAGGGTCTGCAGATATCTGCACCAGAACTATACAGTGAGTTCGTGGCTGGAAACGTTGTAGTTAAACAAAGCAATGCTCGATTCAACCAGGTACCAGTTGATCAAGCCACAGAATGGCAGAACAGAATGTGCCAGATTTCCAATGGAATGATACAGTCAGAGACCATTTCTTTGTATGACTTGGAAGGAGAGAAAGAAATAGCAATTTTTACACGCAAAGATGCCCTCATCGAGGATCAAACATGAAAACGCTGTGAAGACCCGGTAGAACAGATCAAGAGATTCAATGTCATCAGGCTTAATGCTATGTTTGTAAGAGATCTCCAAGAAGCACCACCACCTGATGATAGTGACAGACTAGAAGGCATTTTAGACACTTCTGGTGTAACCACTGTTGAGCAGCAGCAAGTGAGCATAGTTGATGCACGTGTAGAGTCTACATGACAAAGTACTGATTAGGAGAGCAGTCCAAAATTGATATCATTGGCCACAAATGATGTCGCTTCTAAGCATAGTGAGAAAGATTTGCGGATAGTGACAACATCAATCGATGGCTTGTTAACAAGTCTGCACCATTTTTTGAGCCACTGAAGAGAAACAACTCAAAGACATTTGGCACATTGTATAACGACATTGTCAACAACAAACTGGATGACCTTGAAAGCAGATAGGAAGCTAATACAGCAGCTGTTCGTTGCTTCCCAAGCAGGTCGAAAAATTCAAATGCAGCAAGTTCTGAAGCACGAGCTGTCGTTAGCAAAGGTGAATGGAGAAAGGAATATAGACACGCCATCATTCGTTCCAGACCCAACTGATGATGAACGAACATGTGTGATGATTGATGGCCATGCTTTGATTCAGTCCCTTGGAATACCAAAAGATTGCAATACATTTGAGGAGTATGCAGTGGCCTTCCTGAGGTCTGTAACAAGTCATGTTGATATAAATGTCAGTCGAGTTGACATTGTCTTCGATACCTATATTAAACAATCAATAAAGGCATCAACAAGAGAGGAAAGCGAGGTGCAAAGAAGAGGCCAATACGGAAAATCATAGTGTGCTGATGTACCCTTGCCACACGTGTGGAGTCAGTTTATATGTATGATTACTGTATTCTGCAGCTGTGGTAGTAGAAACATCTTACAGCTGCAATCAGTCCTTCGCCTTTGCCCACTGTGTCTTGTCCTCAGCCGAAATCCTTAGCTTCCTCAGGTCCATTCTTGACTTGAGTATACCGAGTCCTGCTTTCTTGAGGTCAGCTCGTAGCATGCTTAGCAGATTTATGCAATGACGTACTCTCCTGGCTTTGTATTTGCTGGCTCCGAGTAGGGCAAATCCCAAGACTCTCTGTGCTGGTGTCTCTTCTGGCGTCCTTAGCACATGGCCAAACATGGACCACTTTGCTAGGCGACTTTTACAGACAGCGGCGTCAGTTTATATCCCTCGGTGAAAACAAGGCTGACCGTGCACAGTTTCTGAGTCATTATTTTATAAATCATTGCAATTTGTCAACTGTGTGTGAATTGGTTACAGGTGATGGGTTTAAAGATCCCAAACACGCACAGTCGACACAAAGAGGTGAAATTCCACAGTTGGGTTGCAATCACAAGGAGGCAGACACGTGCCTTGAATGAATGCGAGGCAGTTCCCATTGGCTACAACAGAATATTAGCGGCATCTTATTACCGACCCACCTTTTGGGTGGCCAACAAAACGTTCAGGTTTGGATGGTGAGTGGAGTGACATGGCAAAAGAAGTGCTACCCTATCCACATTATTGCACAGAACATGTCTCAACCAATGAAGGAGAATATACTTGAATTTCATGCCTTAACGGGATGTGATTCAACATCATCACTGTCTGGCTTCGGCAAAAAAATGCGCTGTCGTATCTTTGAGCAACACTCAGAACTGATTGCTGGAGTAGGACGAGATGGTCCTGTCGAGCAGGTAGAATTTATTTGTCAAGCATGACATGATCTGTTTCACAGAGGACAGAAGGCATTAGAGAAACTACCCCCAACAAGAGATGCATTTTCAAGGTCTAGCTGCAGGCAAATTTTACAATCCAAACGATTGAATCACCATCATCAATACGTGGCTGGAAGGAGACAGAACATCAGTGCTTACAAATTTTATGGTCCAGACTTCCCTTAATTACAGATGCCTGTATTGAACTTGTCTCACGTGCATGCAAAACCAAGTGCAAGACTGCTGCCTGTAAACGCAGTAGAAATAAACAGAGATGTACCCAGCGCGTGAGTGCAATATTAAAGACTGCCATATCCCAACTGGCCTACCAGTTGATGATGGATCATGAGGCGCATAATTTAGATCTAGACTATAGAAATTGAACTAGATACATGATTTAATTTCTCTAAGGTTTGCATATTTGCGAAGTTGAGAAAAACGCTGATTGTCTCATTAAACTACTATACATTTCAATGTATCTTTTCATATTATAAGAGTCATTACACTCTTATTACAGTCCAAATTATTATATAACATATTTTTCCTGAGTCTCCAAGTGCTGTAGATCAATTTCTGAGCTAAGTTTTTTTTTGGCCACATGGGCTGGCCTAAAATGACAAAATTTGAAAATCCAACACCCCAGGCCCTAAAATTAGTCTCGTGCAGATTTGATCCTGCATGGTTGTTTCCTTGTAACAAAAAATGCCTATACAAATTTTTATTTGCCTTTTTATGGCTTGGCTGGTCGTCTAATCATTGTCCAGTGATGGTGCATAGGTGTTTGCATGACAGGCATCAAGTTTGTCTAGAGCTACCTTTGGAGCTGCCCAGCTGTTAGTTAATACATCATCAAGGATATGCAGGTAGCATTGTATAATGCTGTCTTTTTGTCAAGGGCATCTTTGATCTACGAATCCATAGCTTCCAGAAGAACTGGAAAGCGATGTTCCCCATGACACAGTGTGCAGTAAGTCAGCAGTACTATAAATCAGTGAGCTCAGGATTTTACTTTTCCTCCATGGTTCGCCGCCACGAAGTGGATCGTCGTTTTCTTTAGTTTCATGCTTTGTAGATAGGTATATGTGGGTGAATTATGTTTTGCGTTCATTCATAGAGATTCTCAATTTTAGGTTGCTTGCATCTATTGAGAGAAGTTCGTCAAGGGGTTTCGTTTCCTCGTCTATGAAGTCCATGTCATTGGCATATTCCATCTCTAGAGGTATACCCAGTATGGACATGGGTGGAATGTTGGTATTGTTGAATTTTCCGGCACAGATTTCAATGCAGCCGCAAGGTAACCGGTGAAAAGCGCATGGGATAGACCATCTCCCTGTGAGAGCCTATTGAGGTCTCAAACTCTGCAGACTCAGCTTGGTGTCTGCAAATAGCAGTCTCACTAGAGGTAGCTCATCTTCATTGCAACTGGCCTGGCGTAGTACATCTAGGATATTTGAGTGGTTAACTATCGAATGCTCCTGATATGTCAATGCCCAATTTGTGGAAATCCCAATGCTTGGACATGATTGCTGACACAAGCATGCGTTGAGCCCATACAATGTCTGCACAGATGCATCCACGTTTAAAGCCACTTTCACATGGAATGGGACCATACATACATATATACATATATATATATATATATATATATATATATATATATATATATATATATATATATATATATATATATATATATATATATATACAGACCAATGTGATGCGTCCACCTCCATGTGGTGCCTATCACAGCTCATTAGCAGATGTGATAGAGTACCCAATGGTACATATTCTTCGAGATGATCCATTTAAACATACAGTCTGAACTGATTTGCTGACAAGGTAAGTGAGTACAACAGGACAGCTGTTATCAAGACTTGTCGAGCACTAAGAAGAAAACTTGCCACATCTGTGGTGTCTTATTGAAGCAAAAGAGGTAGTTGTTCGCGATTTGGCTACAAGTGCTATGGCTGAAATTATTGTGGCCTATATGAAAATGGAAATGTGTTGGCTCCACATGACAAAACAAGAGCGTCACCTAGCGGGGTTTAATAACTCTGCCAAATATAGACAAATCTCGTCGAAACAAAATCATGACACATTTCCTCTTCACCTAATATGTCCACGTGAAAAGGAATTTCAAATATGGATCTCGCCGAAACAAAGTTATGACACTTCGTCCCTACATAATATATTCATTGGAAAATTTTTTCAAACAACAGATTATAAACATTTTGAGATATGGCCCGGACACAAAATTTTTGACGATTTTAAGCATTTCAAGGGCGATAACTCTCACAAACATGGATGTATCTCGCTGAAACAAAATTATGACACGTCGTCTATGTGATATGTCCAAAGAAAAAAATTTCAAATGTAGATTAAAAACTATGAGATATAGCCAGGACACACACATTTTAATCTGTTTTAGACATTTCAGTGAGACAAAACCATGACACGTCGTCTCTACTGATTATGTACGCTGATACAAAAATTGCAAGCATAGATTAAAAACACGGAGTTGCTAACAAGTGGACAAACAGACAGACGCCATTTGCCATCACAATACGACCTCATATAAAGACGCTTATAATATGTGATGTGCTGCACTGGAGTTTGTAGCACTGAGTCAAGCATGGGTGACATAATTCAAGCCGATTGTACCTACCTTGAAATTCTCTCTATCTTTATGGGATGAGCTCCGTGGTTTCAGCAGGTATTTTACTAGATGTTGTGCATAGGCCTCAGCCATCGTCTTGATCATGGGCTTAGCCTGTGTCAGTATCTTCTGGGTGTTGCGTTTGATCAGCTTCTCTACCTTCTGAAGACTCGCCTGACTCTCGGGGACTTGCTGTGTGATCTGTACTGCCGGCGCTATTCTTTAAATGTTATGTATACAATGCTGTTAAACGTCTGCATTCTGCCCAGTCTGTGTCTGCTAACCGATCACATTGATACTACGGGATATCCATCTCTCTATAGAGACAGCTTAAACTCACGAGGTACTATGAAGTCTGCCGCACAGAATTGAAGAGCTACAAGAAGAAGAAGACACCGGATGAGCTGGCTCAGCTCTAGTGCTGAGCTAAGGGAGGAGCTGACAGCCTTGAAGCTCTATCTAGGGTTTGGTAAGGGACTGATCTGCTTCATCGATTACCTCATCATGGGTGAGTGTTGATGAGCAGCTCCTGTTGGCTAAGGGATTCTACATGGATCGTGAGTACTTAGCAGATGTCTTTCAGTTACCACAGACAGCCATGGCATCCCCGACTCGGAGTTGAACAAGGCTCTGCTGGAAAAAGGATGTACCTCTGAACCATCCAGCCCTTGGCTGTGTATGCTGGCAGGATGTATAGGGGCAGGCCAAACTAGGTCATGCAACCTTGCTCACATTCACAACACCCACTTCGACTGCTTTAGAATGAGAGAATGTCTGATGTACTAGTAGAGAAGGCTGGTGACTAGCACGGCAATAGCTAGGCCTAACATCACTTTTAGTGCTATCATCCCAATGACATTGCTCTGCCATCATTCCGATACAGGCAGCGGTGACCATAAGTGTACTGATACTGGCATAGTGCTGGTCTGTGGCGGCCGGGATGCTGGCTGTGCCATGGCTTCACGAGCGGCCGAGTTGATGTCTGTGTTGAAGCTGAAGCAGACGCCGGGGAAATTTCCTTCGACTATCATTTTGATATAGACATAAACCACCAGGTCCTCAACATTCACTATCATGTTGCTCGGGATCAGTCGGTGTGGAAATTTGAGCTGCTGGTTGGCCTGCTGTATGGCCTGCTGGAACTTGGCCATGAGGCTACTGGGGTCCGGGATGATGATCATATCCTCGACGAGTCTGTTGAACATGGCCTGTACACCTCCAATGACTGGTTGATTCGAATGATCTCTGCTAGTGTGAGCCCCACAGTTGTGTGTGGGACGAAATACTTCAACGCATCTGGGTCTGATGCCGGTGATGTGCATATTCTGTACCAGTGCCTCATGACTAGAATCTGAGCTGAATGAGAATGTTGTAGTCTTTCTATGGCCGAGTTTTTGTGGTGTTTGATAGGGGGAGGGGGGGGGCCTGAGTAGTCTCTTTTCGTGTCATCGTACATAACACCATGGAAATGGTAATCCGAGTTGGCATTGAACTCTTACTGGAATCTACTGGCTGCTGAGAGATTGTAACTATTGACTTGAGCTGTGGGTCTAAGTCATTCGTATCAGGCAGGCTTACACCCAGCTCATGGAGGATTTGCCTCACCGTGTAGCACACGCAAAACCTGAGACAGGTGGCAATGAGCACAGCTTCGTGGGTATCAGAATCGAAATGAAGCACACTAACTCTAATCCTGCATCGTGCAGTGGCACACCACACGGTGAGGTTCCGCTATTGGTTCCAGAATGAGAGGTTTGGCCTGACCTGCCAGGTGTGGGCAGCTTTAGGCTTTTTGATGGTGATTGCGAGGTTGGTCAGTGGTCGTGGATTGATAGTGAAGCTGGTGCGGGATGGCCCATCGACTATGATGGAGATCTGTGCTAGCTCTGGTATGTCAGCCAACAGACCGCATCACTGGCCATTCAGGGAGTACCCAGGAGGGTCGGTTGACTGTGGACGATTGTTGTGAGGTTCACTGGGAAGGCCATTTATGATAGTCACCTTAAATCTGCTGTGTACGCAGCAAATTACTTGGCACCATGTCCATAAAGTCCTATGATGCGGTCTTGTCGCAGCATCTTGCTTTTAGGTGCATCCATGTCAACACGTCCGCTGGAGCCTTTGTAAAATTGTAGGCTCACTCTAGGTTTTTTGGTGTGATACAGGGTTTGGTGCTTTAGAACATGGCAGTGCGCTTCATCACTGACATGGCCATCCTCCAGAGCTTTACTGAGGGGTTTGCCAATAGCCTGTTGGGTACTGTGTGCTAGTGTTGCATACTGAGCATGTTTCTCAAGCTTCCTTGTGATCTAGCACTGTCCAACCGCCATGGCAGTGACCACCAGTGGCAGCGAGGGTAACTCCGCCCAGTAGTATACCAACTATCACACGCACCCCTGTAGCAATGGTGCCGGCGGCAGCTGCACCAGCATTTAACTCCAATCACATTGACACCAGTGGTTGAGCGTGTGAGACGATTGTAGGCCGTTTTATACTGCCTGCACGATCTGCTGTACCCTTCAACCTCCAGGAACAGATTCTTCCTGGTGGTGTCAGTCTGCTGGAGTCACCACCCATAGACTGTTCCACTCTCATCAGTTGTCAGGGTGGGATATAGTTCAGGTTGCTTTCGCCACTCTGATTTAACAGCCATGGTATATATCAAGACTTAAACCTGGTTCATCACCTGTAGGATCTGCCATTAACACATCGTAGGATTCATTGTGAAGAAGCTGCTGAACCATTTCAGCTTTTTGGTCCGATGACATACATCATGTAGCCATCAGTCTTCCACCACTTTCTAGCATCTGGAACAGCACCTTGTTCTCCAGATAGTACTCCCGATGTTGTTTGGCTTTCTTACATATATGCTCCTCCACCATCTTCTTTTTCCACAGTAACATCTCTACTGACTCTTCATATGTGGGGTCCTGCTCAAACTCATCAGACAGGCACAGCTCTCCTGTGGTCTCCTCCAGCAGCCTCTCCCCTTCTTTGGCCATTTTATAGCGCTATCGTCTCCTTGCCATGCTAGCCTTCTGGTGATACCACCACTCCTGTGGTAGTCACTCACCTACTTGTCGGCAGATCTGTGACTGTAGGGTTCCTGGGTCATTTAGCATCATTGTCTTCGCAGGCGGCAAGAAGTGGCAGCCCTCTATCAGCATGGCCACGTTTCGGCAAAGGTCAGATATATCTGGTATAATATCATCTTGACCGCTGATCGGATATCATTGTGGCTGCTTGCGTGTCCATGTGTAGCAGCAGAGTAAACTCTAAATGAGCATCAGACATACCATCTATGCTGGCATGCAGGGTAATGGTGGAGCTGTCAAACAGGTGGTTTGCGGGCATGAACAGATTGGGGCTGATTGCGTTCCACTGGTTGCTGTTCACTCCTGGTAGATATTCTATTATGTTCAGCACCACTCCTACCAGTGAGCTGTGATAAGAGCTGTTTGTGGGTGTATGTAAGACATTGGCAGGTATGCAGGTGGTGGAATGGTTAGCTACCTTGAAGAGGATACATTCTACATGGTACTGTACCACTCGTCTACCTACTAGAGATGGCCTGATAACGTTCTCTCCTGCCTGAAGTAGCAGTCGGCCAGTCGTCATGGCTACCAGTGGTGCAGCCAGGTTTTACGTCAGGGGGAGCGAGGTCTATAAAGGTGCCACCCCACTTGAGCGAGGACTTAACAGGCGCCACCCCGTATACCAATTAGGCGTCGGAATCTGCTTAAATTTCTTTAATAAAGAGAAAATAGCATCCCAGCGTCGCCAATTATTTTATTCTACCGAGAAAGTAGCGTGTATTCTACTATTCTTTGTCTTGATGTAGCGTAATTAAAACAAAAAGTCGCAACATAGCGATGAATAAGCATGAAGAGGACATTAACAACGTTGTAAATTCAAATAGTTCTAATTTTCAATGTAGATTAACTTCTTAAAGGTGGCTTGGGAGTTGGGACATCCAGAAACGTGTATATGTTACGGACATGATTTAGGCGCCACATTTGGGAAGATTGGTCCAGGGGGAGCGACCGCTTCCCTGCTCCCCCTTGCTACGCTACTGATGGCTATATGTTCCATTTAAACCTAATAGATAAGATGGAACCAATATTTTCTCAGTAAAGCAGGTATTGTTGAGCTGGTGGACGTGTACGACATTGATGCTACCTAGGTTAAGGAAAACGATGGCAAGTTGTTCGGACTACAGTATGTGGCGGACTCAAAAACGTTATCCCTTCATCTGATCAGCGGTGATGGAATTGAGCTACTAACTGATCTGACTGATGTCTCAAAGGAGCTTCTAGGTCAAGACAGGGATAATAGTGGCGGCATGTTTTTGTTCCGCTATGACTTCTTAAAGAAGGTGTTCATTCTCGATCCCCTGATAGAGTAGTCAGAGGGCAAGGTTGAAGATGCTGACATCATGCATGAGTGACAAAGCGGAATGGAGGGAGGGAGGGAGAGGTGAGGGTCCAGCCATCTGAAGTATTTATGATTTTTCTTTTGTACTATGCTGTGTCTTTATGTACATAGAAAAATTGACAATTCTTTATGTATGTAAAGTCGTATATACTTGTTTTTTATTTATAATAGTCATTTTATAGTCATGCTAACGTGTACAGGAATACATCTACTGCAAAACACGCCAGCAATCAGTTCCAGAAAGAAAGACTGAGAGCACTTCTAAATTCTTATTATCATTGGGAGCACTTTGACATAATCAATTTCTCCTTACCCTTACACCACAAAACACACAATTTCTTACACACACTAACACTGACCACGACTTACTTTTACTCCAAGAGCCAAAGCTATGCAAAACGCCTTACACCTTTGTTGCACACACATACCATCTACATTCACTACACCTGGACGCAGCGATGGCAAGTAACACGCCAGTGACAGCCGTCAATTCCAGTGGGTCACCAGTCAATGAAACTGTCAGTACCACCATCCAGCACACTTACGAAACATTGCATATTGTTAAACGAAGACACAAAATAAACAGAGAATCCATTTGGGGCCTGTAAAGGTGTATCTGATACTAAGCCAATCACACATCCAAACACTCGATTTAATAACTTACAAGATCCCTTAAGGCGACATATGCATGCCGGCGAATGCAGCTTTGTGGGCTCTTCCCAGCGCAACACGAATGGAGAACCTGAGGAAGCCAGTACAGAGTCTTCATACTCTTGTATGGGTTGTCTGAGCCTTCCGGCACCCTGAATTGTAAGTATGGACGGGCGCACAACACACAGCAATGCAAATCCAAGAAGCTTAAGATACAAGTGACGCCATGCACACTAGGCTGGGGAATGTAACTCTAAGATCTTTCTCCTGTGGTGGCCGATGAAGGTCGTGTCAACCCAACCCTGCAGATGCAGATCCGGGAGCGGGCCGAGTATGTACAGCACTTTGGGAAGCTCATGGCGCAGCTACAGGCACACAACTCCACACTCAGTGAGCACCTGTGCACCTGTGGCTTGCTGCCCGGCTCCTCGGCAAGCAAGCCGCAGTCCTCGTCACGCTCGGCTTAAATAAGAACTGACGTGTGTATGACACACACCAGTACAAATTCACAAAGTTTAGAGGCCTTGTACCCAAGAATGGGCAATGTAAATATAAGATACGGCCGTGACACATCTACTGTGGTGGCCGACGAGGATGGTCTCGTGTTATCCCTGCAGAAGTAGGTCGAGGACCAGGCTGAGCAAATTCAGCATTTTGGGGAGCTCATGGCGCAGAGCTACAGACACAACGCTACCATCACTGAGCACCTGCTCGAGGCAGAGGTGTACGCCGACCCGCTGCCCAGCTCCTCAATGCCTTCTGCGGCCAGTGCTAGCCAGCAGCAGTCCTTGTCACGTGGTCCCACTACACTACTGTTACTGTAGAGCGCACACGGCAACGTTAGACACAGCATTATATGTAGGCTGGCAAGATATAATTTGCTAGAATGAATTGAACACGTCCTCTGAGCAGCGAACTCACATCACCGGCGGCTAAGACAATAGCCCCTTAGTGAGGTGCGTGAAGTTACTAGTTCCCAGATCATAGTTTGTTATTTTTCGAGAAAATAAGTAACTAAAATAAGTAACTGGAAAATAAGTAACTGGTTACTTATTTTCAATAAATATGATTGCCAGCTCCTCGTGTGATGTAGATCACGTTTCCTAACACCAGGGGTTCTCATTTCCTAGTATTTCCTAGTTCCTTATTTTTCCAAAAATAAGGAACTAAAATAAGTAACTGGTGACTTACTTTCGAAAAGGATGATTCGCAGCTCTCCCTGTGATTTAGATCACGTTTCCTACCTCCAGGGGTTCCCATTTCCTAGTTCCTTACTTTTCGAAAAATAAGTAACTAAAATAAGTAACTGGTTACTTATTTTTACTTGTCTTAAAGAATAAGTAAATGGCCTCTGGTCGGTAATGTCTAGATGCCTCGCAAATGGTAACGATATGATTTAGGAGACTAACTGCACATATACCATCATTCAGTGACTTTCAGTGACTGCCCTTTTAAGTCGGGCAAAACTAAGTAAATAGCTGGACAAAAATAAGTAACTGGCAGCAAAAAATAAGTAAATGGCCTCTGGTCAGCAATGTCCAGATGTCTCATCCTCGCAAATGTTAACAATATGATCTAAGTGACTTTCCGCGCCTATACCACCATTCAGTGACTTTCAGTGACTGGCCCTTGAAGTCTTATTATTTGTCTTATACTAGGTGCAATTCTAAAGATCACACTACTACAATGTGGTGATGTTGAAAGCAATCCCAGTCCTTTAAATGACTCAAACGAGTCGCCTACTCTAGGTCTATTCCATTTGAATATCAACGGTCTTAGAAACAAATTATCTAAAATTGACGATTTGATTTCTGACTACGATATTATTTGCTTTAGTGAAACTAAGTTAGATAATGCAGTGTCGGACAAAACTCTACAATTGGACAACTACAATGGCCCTATTAGAAAGGATCGAGTACATGGAAACCTTGGTGGAGGAGTAGCCATATATGTCTCCAATATTCTGAAGTATAAGAGGCGTTTAGATCTGGAGACTGAAGACCTAGAGCATATTTTCCTTGAAATCCTGTATGGACATATTACCCTAATTTTAGGTGTCTTTTATCGACCGCCAAATGCACCTCGGTTAGCATGGGATAACCTATCAAATGCTCTTGAAAGGGCCATAGATACGTCACTTCCAACTTCCATTAGTCGTAGTTGGAGACCTAAACGATGATTTACTCGATCCTAACCTCCGCAGCTTAAAAGATATCATAGTTTTGTACAACATGAATTCTGTAATAAATGAGCCAACCCGAGTTACATGCCGAACCGCGAAACTCCTCGATCCAAATCAATGGAATACAGTGACCATTCAGCGACATATGCTGCAATAAAAATACCTTTAAAAATTAATCGTACATTCAGAGAAAGGTTTGGCTATATAAACGAGCAGATTTCAACAAGTTAAATCGAGAGCTATCAAATACTCATTGGGCAGCATTATGCTCAGTCTGCGGAGACACTGACGAAATGTGTAACCTCTTTAACACAATATTTAGAGATCTGGTAAATGAATGTATTCCAAACAGAAAAGTAACAATTAGGCCAAATGATAAACCCTGGTTTAGTTCTGCACTCAGACGAGAAATTAAACTCAGAGATAAAATTAGGAAAAAAGCTATCAAAGCTCAAACAGAATATGACTGGAGTAAGTTTAAAAAGCAGAGAAACAAGGTCAACAATGTGAAAAAGAAAGCAAAACGTGACTTTCTAGAATCTGAAGATATTTTGCTAGAAGACCTGTCTGTTCACAATCCTCGCCCCCATTGGAAACTTGTCAAACAATTGATAAATGGAAATTCTATAGACAGCCTTCCACCTCTAGTTTATGATGACAACGGTGACGTGAAATTTGCAAATTCAGATTTTGAAAAGGCAACTGTTTTAAATGATTATTTTATTTCTATCTCAAATGTAGATGAAAAAGGCAGTTCCCTCACAAGATTTCATTTAAAGACACACGCTATATCTGATACATCTGAAAACGAAATAACAGATATAATAAAAACACTTAATCTAAATAAGGCATCTGGAGATGACTTGATTAGTCATAAAATGCTTAAAGAGATGATGCATTCTATAGCCTTTCCACTTCATTTGATTTTCAACAAATCACTTGAAAGCGGCATATTTCCCAATGCTTGGAAAACAGCCACAGTTTTCTCGCTTTTCAAAAAGGGGGATAGAAATTTGCCTGAAAACTATCGCCCTATCTCGCTTCTGAGTACTGTAGGAAAAGTGATGGAAAGGATAATTTTTAAGCACGTTCATAATTTCCTTATTGGGCACAATCTTTTGCATTAGTATCAGTCTGGCTTTCGTCCTGGCTATTCTACTGTCTTTCAACTGATTGAACTGTTCCATACATTGTCAAAAGGCCTCGATGAGCATAAATCTGCATGTGTCGTTTTTTGTGATATCTCGAAGGCTTTTGATAGAGTATGACACAAAGGTTTAATTTTCAAACTTCAGGAGTATGGGATAGGCGGAAATCTACTTTCTTGGTTTACAAACTATCTTACGATGAGAAGACAATGTGTCGTCGTAAATCAGGACAGATCGTCATTTAAACAAATTGAAGCTGGAGTTCCTCAAGGGTCTGTACTTGGTCTCCTCTTGTTCCTGCTATATATAAATGATATTTCGGAACACATAGAAGGCATTCTTAGATCATACGCCGACGACACTGCGTTATGCTGCATGGGTTGCTCAAGCAATGAAATTGAAATAAACTTAAATAATGATTTAAAGACAATCTCTGATTGGGCAAACCAGTGGTTAGTTCTTTTTAATGCATCTAAACTCCAATACATTTCAACCGCCAGATCTCTATTTAAACGATAATTTGTTAGAAAATATACAACACTGTAAGTATCTTGGTATAATAATTTCCGCTGATCTAAAAATGGTCCCGTCATATTGATTTAATAGTAAAAAGGGCTTCTAAAATTTTAGCTACTATGCGACTGAAGTGCACCGTGAATAGAAATACCTTATTCAAGATCTATGCTGCGTATTTGCGGCCCGTACTTGAATATGCCAGCGAGATCTGGGATGGGTGTTCAGACCGGGATGCTGAAAAACTAGAAACCATTCAAAATTAGCCTATGCGAATTATAACTGGATTACCGCGGTACACTCCACTCATAAACCTGTATAGCGAGACCGGACTGTTGTCTTTGCGCATTCGTCGCAAGCACAAAAAGCTTATTATGTTTTATAAAATTGCAAATGGCGAGTGTCCTGACGTCATAACTGATATTCTCCTCGACAAAGTCGGAGACAATGCCCGTTATGAGCTCAGGCAACCGGAAAACTTTTTAATTCCAAGGTGTCGTCTCGAAACCTTTAGGAAATCGTTTCTACCTAGTGTGCTTAAACTATGGAATGAATTAGATTTAAGCATTAGAAGATCTCCGTCGATTTTAATTTTCAAGAAAAAGTTATTTTCGAACGAACCGGACACTCCTGAAAAGGCTCCCTTTTATTACTCAAAAGGCAAGAGAAAGGAAAATATTATCCATTGCAAATTGCGAAATAAATGTAGTCAACTAAACAGTGATTTGCATCATTTCCACTTATTGGAAGATCCAAATTGTGCGCTGTGTCTGGTTCCAGAAAGTGCTTATCACTACTTTTTTGACTGTCCAAAATGGACAGCCGAACCTCGTAATTTGTTGAGCTTTGTGAATGAAGTAATGCCGGTTGCTTCGCTCGACCTCATTTTGAATGGTAGCAAAGAACTATCTGATGTGATAAATACAACGCTGTTCATAAGAATATGCAACTTTATAAAACAAACAAATAGATTCTAATGAACATTATTATTATTTATTATTATTATTATTATTATTATTATTATTATTAGCTCTCCTGGTTTGAAGGACCATGTGAGCCTAAGTAAGGGCGATCGTCCGTTGTCCATCTTTCGTTCGTCCGTCCGTCGCCTGTCGTGCATCAAATTTTGCTTTAACCCTTTAGTGACGAAATTTGTTCCTGAAAATTAGCATATTTGCTTTTTGAATGCCCATTTGCGGGACGAGGGATGACTGGTTTTGGGAGTTTGCGACTGGAAGGACTGGTCCGGTTATCGGGTCAGTCATTTCAGTTGCAGATTTTCAGGATTAGTCTTCTCCTGGTCTACAACTGGGCACTCCTCTAGACCACTAAGAAGGCCGGACTTGGCCGGTGTCGACACTAAAGGGTCAAAATTCTACTCCTAAACGCCTTGGCGGATTTCAACCAATTTTTGGTGGAAAGGCCCTATGGTGGATAGCCCATAAATAAATACCAATCGGAGTTTTGATCGGACAATTGTCTGAGTGAAAATCTTAGAGAGTCTTAGTTTTTTCTTTAAAAATCGTCCGGAGATTGCCAAAATGATACTCCTCTTAAACGACCTGAAATATCTCTCTCTCTTTACTTTGTTATTTTGTGTATATGTTTATGTTTGCCGCCTATAAATCTTTTCTGTAGGGAGAGGTTTTTTTTAAGTTTCGAACAACTTGTGCCCAATCCCATTGTAATATATGCAATAAAATATGTTTGAAAAAAAAAGAAAAAGGCCAAGAATAATTAGGCCTAAATGGCGGAACAAAAATAACAATTTCTGTTTGCCCTCCTGTGCCCAGGTCTATATACCATTACCATATCATGCCCATGACCTACACGATACCACACTATAGCAAGGCAAATATTGCAACACCTGTGTGTGATATTTGGAAAAACTAAAGGGCTCGACGCGCTGGACGAGTCCTTCTAGTCCGATCTTTGACACACACTATTTTTGGTTTTTGCCACAGAATAAAACGTTATCATAGTAAAAATAATTTTGTAAATTAGGCTGAAATTATCGACGATTTTATACAAGGTGGTTAGTGGTAGCCACTATGCAATGCTAGGACTAACCACAAACATAATATTGACCCACAGTTTTTTTACTTAAAATGCTGGTCATTGACTAGCCCGAGTTGAATGTTCCTTCAAAACAATGGCTTAACATAGAATATGCAACGCTCCTGTTGTTTTGGTAAATATAACATATTTTATTTTTAGAATCTTATTTTTGTGAGTGATAGTTTAGCCAATACAATTGTGAGGTTAGTTTATTCGAATATTACTATAATAAAAGTTGCGAATTCTACCAAAAACTTTGTCCATTTGAGGATGCGTTCCAATTTCCCTTGGCAGTCAAATGGAAACTTTATCAGTTTGCTTTCAGGTCCCTTGGCACCCGGATCTCATGTTTGCAACAAGTGCTCCAAAATACACATTACACCAGGAGCTCGTTTTAATACAGGGACAGAAACGGGATGACGCGCGTCATCCAGGAAATCAACCAATCAACTACACGCATTTTCAGTGCAATGCGCGTCGTCCCGTTTCTGTCCCGGTAATTGAACAATCACCTGGTGTAATGTGTTTTTGGATCACTTGTTGCAAACCAGAATGTAAAAAAACGCCCATTTATTTTAAAGTGATCAAAGGACATTCGCTTATTTTTATGGCGCCAGCTACTTATTTTTCTGTAGCCATTTACTTATTCTTGCCCTACTTAAAGGGACAGTCGCTGAATCACTGAATGGTGGTATATGCGCAGTCAGTCACCTAGATCATATTGCTAACATGTGCGAGGCTGAGGCATCTGGACATTGCTGACCAGAGGCCATTTAATTAATTTTTTAAAACAAGTAAAAATACGTAACCAGTTACTTATTATCCAGTTACTCATTTTAAACCCTTATTGTTCGAAAAATAAGGATCTAGGAAATGGGAACCGCCTGCAGGTAGGAAACGTGATCTAAATCATGGGGAGAGCTGCCAATCGTGCTTCTTGAAAACAAGTAACCAGTTACTTATTTTTCAGTTACTTATTTTCCAGTTAGTTATTTTAGTGCCTTTTCCCGAAAAATACGGAACTATGAAATGCGAACTAAATCGCGGGGAGAGCTGCCAATCATCCTTTTTGAAATTAAGTAACCAGTTACTTATTTCCAGTTACTTATTTTCGAAAAATATGGAACTGGGAAATGAGAACCCCTGGAGGTAGGAAACGTTATCTAAATTACGGGGAGAGCTGCCAATCATCCTTTTTTGAAAATAACTAACCAGTTTAAGTTCCTTATTTTTCGAAAAATAAAAAAGTAGGAAATACTAGGAAATGGGAAACTATGGCGGTATGAAACGTGATCTAGATCACATGAGTAGCTGGCATCCATATTTATTGAAAATAAGTAACCAGTTACTTATTTTAATTACTTATTTTTACGAAAAACAAGGAACTCGGAACTGGGAAACACAATGCCCACATTCCAACCAGAAAATGAACACGCTTTAGTGATCGACAATTGCTATACTAATTTACTCATTTGTTGCATAGCTATGTGAAAGACCTAATCTGACTCAAGCACTCGCGTGCATTTGCCGACAATCACACGCTGACCTCCACTTTTTAAAAGTGATAAGACCACGTTCACGATGACCCAATCATCATCAACACGTTCGTAGCTGATCCTGAAACTACAACTCAACTGATACTTGATCATCCCCAGCAAATTCTTTCAAAATTGCGAGAACTAGGGCCTACATTTTTCTCTGCTATGCCTTGCACCTCAAATGTATACAATTGATTGAGGCACTGTCTGTATAAACACCTCAATGAACACTAATCAAAGTAAATCACACAAAATCAAAAATGATCTATTCCTTCTATATCTTCTACAAATATTGCTAACAGAACTTTCTCATTAAGCCAATTTAACGTGCATGCACAGGCCTTTGAATTTTCGTCCCTCCATCTCTTTACCACATATTCCCCCTATTATATATAATATACGGTGTATATTATATATATAGTAGGGGGAATATGTGGTAGAGGGATGGATGGACGAAAATTCAAAGGCCTGTGGTGCATATGTGAATGAAAAACTCTGGCACTGAAATCAATGTGACATTAATTAATTTTATCCTACTCAGTCAGGATAAATTTCGTGTATTCGTGTATTTAAGGCTTTTAGTGTTATATAGACATCTTAAAAACCGTTCGCCCCCTACGGAATAGGGGTGACTGAGCCCATCGAAGCTGGATACAGTTGCACGCTCTCCCAAGAGCGCGTCTAATCACTTGACTTGTAACAATTTATTGTCTAGAATCTGGCCATTTAAGTTAAGCATATATTTGACTTACGCGAATTCAAGCAGCATATGAGATAGATTAACGAAATAATTATTGGAACGTTACAACTTACCGCGTTTACGATTAGTTATTTAACCCATTAGGCTCTTTCGAAACGCCAAATTTGTTTACAATTTGTGTCAATAAGAGTAATCTCCCTTTGAAATGTTAAAGGTAGTTTGTCTCATTACTTTTTTAACCCGAAATTCATCCATTCACGCCGCTAAAAATTATAACTTAATTTATTGTAGTATATCTAGACCTGGTCTAATTCCATTTTTCGCAATACCCGGTATACATAGACAGCTGAAACACCATACACTTTCAAAATCAAAATCCTGTATCTTTGCTTTGTAAAGTAGTAAAGCTGTTGTTTAAAATGAAAACAAGGATTATTTTGCATACCATAAAACGTTAAAAATTATGGCCATGTTTGGATTGGGCATGAGCGTAAAGAAATCAATCTAGATTTGCAAACAATTATAAGCACCCCCATGCCCGTTCGGTGCATTCGCAGAAAAGAATCATTGTTATGTTGGTGAAATCAACATGCCGTGTTTGACAGCAACTGGCAGATGTCGTCTGCAGCGAAAACTGGACCTGTTTGTTTAATTTCCCCGCAAAAAATGCTATGTTTGGGCCAACGCATATTTATTCGTTGGCCCAACATAGTTTTGCTCGTTGGGATTACGTTGGCCCAACATATCACGTAGTTTTTCCACGTAAAATCTACGTTGCCCCCAATGTAACTAACTTACCATCAGCCAGCCAACGTAAATACAACGTAGACCCAACGTAACTAAATCTCCATTAATCAACCAGACGTAAGGCCAACGTTGGACCAACGAAACCACACGTTGGGCCAACAAATAAAACTTATGTTGGGCCAACGAAACAATGTTTGCTGGGTTCTTTACCATGCAGTTATGAACATTTTTTGGACCCTGAAAAAAGTAATAGTGAAAACATGTTTTTCACACGCCAAATAAATAGGTAGGTAAAATAATTACTTATTTCTGCTGCATTTTGATAAAATAAAAAAATCTTCAAATGCTGTGTAAAAATGATGTATCTATTGAAATAAACATGTTTGACGCTGTCATCAGAACAATGAGTGCGGGCGGTCGCAAAAAGAACCAATTGTTAGAAATAGAACCCTGTTAGAAACAGCTAGGTGCCCTGACCATATATAGTACATACTATCTGCAAGCACACAGATCCAAATTTAACCAATATGAGAATGATACCTGTCCTTTTTGTAAGAACGTTATAGAAGACCGTATGCATTTCCTAGTTCAGTGTCCAGAATTTGCAGATATCGGAAGCATCCATATAGCGGAAATCGAGCATCTAGTGGCGGCAGATAGCTGGAAATTAATAAGCAAGGATGAGAATCTTATTCTCCAGATGTTACTCGACACAACTCTCTTGTTTGGCCTGATTAGAAGCGATTCAATGTCGAAAATTGAATCCATCTCCAGGAAACTCTGCTATAAACTTCATATCAGACGTAATCATCTCTTAAATGAAATGAATTACATAACAAAGCTTGCATTATAAAATATCAAGTTAGTATAATTAAAGTCAATTGCACATAGAAAAATACGGTGCACCTTATGCTTTCTGGATGCTCCTACATGTATTTCAATAACAATGAACTCATTTACGCGTCTGGTGAACATAAATTTACTCGTCTATGAACTGTGACCATTTACCTATATACAGATAGGAAAATCACTTGCGTGTGTACATGCATGTACATAAATGTCAGATTTAATGATCGTTTGCGTGTGTGTATATAATATAATATATAATTAATGGAGAACTCCAGTAATTTACTGATTCTAGAGATTCCCGGATAATACACCTAAAGGTGGTGCGCCAGACTTTGGCGGAAACTCCAAGAACAGAACAGAACAGAATATGGCGTCATAATTGAGCCTATATTTACGTCACACTTACGGGACTTTACTCTCAACTTAAATAAGACCAAAATAATTATTTTCAATAAAGGTGTGCATTTACTAAAGAGATACATGTATCACTTTACATACATGGGCTCGCCGATTGAAGTTGTAAAGTCTTATTGCTATTTAGGTATCGTCTTTACACCATCTCGTAAATTTAAAGCTGCAATGTGAAAGACTGACAGAGCAGGCCAAGAAGGCTTTGTTCAAACTTAAGTTATCAATGTCAGAAACAATGTTTTAACAGCATTCACGCTATTTCGTTCTTTAATTTTACCCATCTTATCTTATTGTGCAGAAATTTGGGCACCCTTTTACATCAAAGGCATCAATGAACATAACTACATGCAATTAGGAGATAATGTCTCAGTCGAAAAGGTCCTACTTGGCTTTTGTAAATATATAGGGGGGGGGGGTAATAGGAAAGCTACTAATGCTGCTGTAAGGGGTGAACTCGGGCAATATGCCTTACTCACCACGTTCCTCACACAATCAGCCAAATTTTGGATGAGAGTATGTGACATTGACTCTGAGACAATAGTTCATCAAGCCTATATGCATTCGTATTCCTCATTAGAAGAAGATAACTGGGCTAGCCATTTAAAAAATCTATGGACTAGCTTTAGCTTCGAAGAAATTTGGACCAACCAAAGCACCAGAAATAAAAAGACACTGATGTCATGGAGTCTAGATACAAATCAAACTGGCTGGTCCATGTAAACAGAGGTGTCACAGATCGAATTGGTACATCTCAACAGGGTTCTAAACTTAGGTCGTATCAAACATTTAAAAGCAACTTTAACATGGAGAATTATTTACTAACTGAACACGATTTTTCTAGGCGAATTTTTTTTGCCAAACTCAGAGTCAGTGCACACGATCTCCAGATAGAAGTGGGGAGACATACAATTCCCAAAACTCCTGTTGAAAAAAAGAGCATGTTCGCTATGTAACATTCAAGCTGTTGAGGATGAAAGACATTTAATTCTAAAATGTCCATTTTACCACAGTGAAAGACAATCGCTATTTAATTACCTTAATGTTTTTGTAAATTTTGCTTCCCTCAGTGAACAGCATAAATTTGTGTTCATAATGTCCTACAATAACGGTGACACCGAGGTCTGCAAACCTGTACTAGAATATGTCACTGATTGTTTCATGAAAAGGCAGAATGTGTTGGCTCCGAAACAATCCACTAACCCACCGCCATCACTAGTAATTGCAATATAGCTGATCAGATCGGCAGCAAATTTTGCTGTAGGTACATTACATGTATCCTTATCACCCTTTTATATGACGGCTGGGTGAAGAGGTGATATCGTTATCTTCTGTGTCATAAAATCTCATGGTGATTAAACTGTCATGAGATATTTAGATATGGCGAGTGGTGATGCTGCTTCTTCTTTATTTAGTGATCCTGGCGGAGGTTTCACGCAAGAGTCAGTGACAGTCAGTGCAGTTTCCACTGTAACTAATGCGCAGTACCTAGCAGAACATTAACTTCAACATTAACTTCGAATTTACACTGTGAATGATATGTAGTCTCTGCTCATATATTAATATAACCACTTAATTTGATAACAGAGCCATCAGCCTTAATTCGTGGATGTCATCTTATGTGTGCGTGCGTGCGTGCGTGCGTGCGTGCGTGCGTGCGTGCATGCGTGTGCGTGAGTGCGTGTGCGTGAGAGTGTGCGTGTGCGTGTGCGTATTGTATATATCATGTATATTTTACTTATTGTCGACTGTATGTCGTATGTACTATCTATGTATGGCTATATCTATATGTATGTAGCCAATAAATAATCTGAATCTGAATCATACATATGGATATAGCCATACATAGATGGTGCATGCGATGTACGGTTGACAAGAAGTATGACGTCAACATTGGTTTCTTCTAGTGTATTGGTAATGGTTACCATTCTGTCGCTAAATATTATAATATTTACGGTAGCATACACAATTTTATGCTCAAACCTTAGTTATGATTATATTGATTATCATTGTCAACATACAAATACACAGTGGTGTGTGTGTAAATATATATATATATATATATATATATATATATATATATATATATATATATATATATATATATATATATATATATATATATATATATATATATATATATATATATATATATATATATATATATACTTGTATAAATTAATCACATTATTTTAGTTACATGTTATGTTATTTACTATATCTGTTTCAATTGTAATGTTTTCGTATTGTTTTGTACTGTTTTGGCTATATCTCTATGTGTGAGATTTTGTGCTAATAAATGATTCTGATTCTGATTCTGGTTCGTCACAACAAGAGTGTTGCAGAACTCACGCAAACGAATATTCAAACATTCATCTCTGCGAGTTCTGCAACACTGTTGTTGTGACGTCACATAGATACACATATGAAGCCCTAGTCATGCCATGCCAACGACCCTGATAACTCAGGTTATGGGCCTTTACTGTGTCAATACCTGGTGGCCCAGAACCTGCATTATCACGATTGTGATTTCAAGATTCAAGATTCTTTATTTCCATATAGGTAAATAATTCAACAATTCAATACAGGCATCCAAGGCCAGGCCTATGATGCGGTGGACCCTTGATATAAAACATAAATTTATACTATTCTGTTTATCCATATAACATTTATATACATGTACATGGATATTTTATATTACAAATGACATAGAGTACGATACAATACATTTAAACAAATTACGTGTGGAGACATGACTTACGACATAACATTTTACATAAAGGGGGTGGGGGAAGGTGGGGGAGAGGGGCGGTGGAGGGAGTGGAGTGACATTCTTGCAGAGTATTATTACTATTCAGTGAAATTACGATTATTATTAATAACAATAACAACAAAAATATTATTAACACCATTACTATTATTTACATGTATTATTATTATTATTATTATTATTATTATTATTATTATTATTATTATCATCATCAGTTTTATCATTATAATGATTGTTATTAGCATGTGTAATTATTGTTGTCACCACCATTATTATTATTATTATTATTATTATTATTATTATTATTATTATTATTATTATTGCATTACTATTATCATTATATTTAACTATAACAATAACAACGACAATACCATTACTATCATTTAGATGTATTATTATTATTTTAACTATTATTTTAATTATTCTTATCATTATCATTAAATACTTTCATGTATTATTATTATTATTATTATTATTATTATTATTATTATTATTATTATTATTATTATCATCAGCACTCGTACATCATGTACATGTACACATTTCTACATATTTGTTTTCCTGGTGCCTGGTGGCCGGGTGCACTACAGCGGAAGAACCAGTCTACAACATTAAAAAATAAATAATATGTCACTAAAAATTGGTTATTTCATACATTTAGTGGTATAGGTAGTGGCTTGTAATACAACAGGGCAGCGACTTTTCAGGACCTGGGGTCTTATGTCAACCTGCTTTAAAGGACCATCACCTGGATCCAGAAAGCGAGTGGCCGCTATAGACAGGTTCCGCTGTCTTGGAACATGGCTGCCATGGTGGTGGTTAAACCTTTAACCCTTAAGATTTCAGTATCTTAATTTCAGTCAGGTGCACAGTGAACAGTGAAATCATTGAGTATTTTGCAACTAATTCAATTGTAGTCTGTTGCTGTCACAGGCAGCAACAGTGACAGTTCAAATTTGTCCCAAAACAGCCAACAGAACATTCATTACATTATAGGAAATCACTCCTTTTTTGTCATTAAGAGTTTCTGGTGTGTGTTTTAGTAATCTGGCTTCTTAGTATCTCTCAATAACTTTGATTTTTATATACTTTTTGAATGACGTTGTTGTAAGAATTTGCGCACGGGTGTCTGCAGCTTTGTTATTCCATAATTGTATTGTTTTATGGGATGGTGTGCGTGTAGCTGCCTCTGTTCGGTGATATGCGACATGTAGGTTAGAACTTGTTCGTGTGTTGTGAGTATGTATGTCTGTATTGGGTGTAGAAATATTGGATAATGATATGGGTAAGCTGCCATTGTGGTAATCTCTTAAAATAGTAAATAATTGGACCTTTCCAATGTCTTCAAGTTTTAGAGTTTTGTTTGTTTTAAAGGTATCTTGGCTCTTTGCTGCTTGTGAGAATAGTTTAACAGATTGCTTTTGTAGTGATTTTAGTTTTTTAAATTTAGTTTGATGTGTGTTACTCCAGATAGCATTGTAGTATGTTATGTGTGGAAGTATTAATCTGCTATAAAGAGTTTTTAGAGTATCAGGTGGGAGATATGATTTGAGTCTGCGCATGATACCAATATTCCTCGCCACCTTGGATATGATCGTCTCTATATGCTTCTCCCAGCTCAGTTGTTTATCCAAATCGACTCCTAGGAATGTAACATATTCCATTTCCTGTATTTCTTAATTATCTATGTAGAGTTTTGGAAGAGCAAGCTCTTCGTTTACTTGATTATATCTGGTAAATAATAGAAAATTTGTTTTTTCTGACATTCGGGTATAATTTATCAGCTTTAAACCAATTTATAATTTTTTCCATTTCACTGTTTGTAATTTTGTATAGGGTGTCTGTATCTTTATGGTGGCCAAAAACATTGGTATCATCTGCGAATAAAATTAGTGATAGTAGGTTACTGGCATTAGGTAAATCATTCATGTATAATAAGAACAGCAGGGGTCCAAGAATCGCACCTTGAGGGACACTGCAGACTAATTTTTTATTTCCTGAGATGCATCCATTAAATTGCACACATTGTGTCCTAAAAGTCAAGTAATTTTGAATCCAATCCAAAGCGATGCCTCTTATGCCATAATGTGATAGTTTTTAAAATAGTATTGCATAGTCAAATCAATGGTGTCAAATGCTTTGGAAAGATCCAGGCATATACCTAGTGTATGTTCTTTTTTTCTAGCGACTTAGAGATTTTCTCTATCATGTTTTTCTCTGAAACCATACTGAGATTGGTAGATGATTGAATTTTTGTTTAAGTAGTTAAAGATTCTATTATAGTATAACCTTTCAAGAAGTTTTGAGAAAATCGGGAGTACTGAGACGGGTCTATGGTTAGTAAAGTCAGATGGATCTTTAGCTTTATAAATAGGTGATACATGTGCTATTTTTAAACGAGATTGGAATACACCCTGGGAGAGTGAGAGATTGCAGATGTGATTTAGTGGGGTTAGTATTTCCGTGATACACTCTTTAAAGATATTCCATTTAAAATTATCAATACCTGCACTTTTAGTTGGGTTAATTTGCATTAGAATTTTATAGATTTCTGCCCTGTCTGTTGGGGATAGGAACATTGAGTTTAGGTAGCTTCCTGTCAGATAGTCCTGTATATGAATTTCTGAACTATCTTGGATTTTTTCTGACAATTTAGGTCCAATGTTAATGAAATACTCATTGAATTTATCTGCTATATCATTTTTGTCTGTTATGATAGTATTATTGCAGATAAACTGTGATGTTTCTGATTTACTCTTTTGTTTATTTAATAGAGACTTAATTAATTTCCATATTTCCTTTATGTTATTTTT
The DNA here is from genome assembly GCA_034401795.1 of Chaetoderma sp. LZ-2023a. Lineage (NCBI taxonomy): Eukaryota > Metazoa > Mollusca > Caudofoveata > Chaetodermatida > Chaetodermatidae > Chaetoderma > Chaetoderma sp. LZ-2023a. The sequence goes on along the minus strand of CM067371.1, from coordinate 134,790,805 downwards.
TTGTTCATCAAATTTATAATGGTAATAATTTATTTTAGCTATCCTAAGAATTGGGTTCAGTTTATTTCTATATTTCTTAAACTGAGTATTATTGTATGTTGTCGGGGGTTTTAATAAACGCTAGATATAGCTTATTCTTCTTGTGACAAGCAGCTATCAGTCCTCGTGTTAGCCAGGGCTTAGCAGGATTTTGCTTGAATTTTGTTAATTTTTTTAGTGGGAAAGCAGATTCATAGGTATTATTACATATAGTGTGGAATGTGTTGTAGGCATCTTCACAGAGTTCGCATTTAATCACCTGGTTCCAATCTATATTTGACATGATGTTTCTAAATTTTTCAATATTCTCGCTTCTAAAGTCTCTACAGGTTGTTTCCTCTTTTTCAAATGATGTTTGTTTAACTTTCTCTCTTTCTACGTAGAAAATGGGTAAATGGTCCGAGTCCATGTCTTCCACAAAATACCTGATTGTGTTTTTGAATTTAAAGTGTTATTTGAGAGAATATTGTCAATAATAGTAGCTATTGTTTCCGTTATTCTTGTAGGTTTTATTATGAATGGATAGTATCCAAATGTTCTTAGTAAGTTCACAAAGTCTTAAGTAATTGTTTTTCCTTGTTTCAGTAGATCGATGTTAAAATCACCCAGTAGATAAACGGTCTTATTCTCTTTTTGTATGGTTTTAAAACTTTTTCCTAATAATTCTATGAATTTCTCTTTATCGCAATCTGGAGAACTGTAAATGACACCGATAATTGTATTTTTTGCTTTTCTTGCTGGTATCTCAGTAAAAAGAGATTCAAAAGAGTCTTCCATTGTTGTCAGGTCTTCTCTCTCACAACACTGTATGTTGTTTTTTATGTGGATGCCTACCCCACCTCCTGCTTGATTTGGTCTGTGATTCTCTAGGAATTTGTGGTTTTGCAGATTAATTAAGCTAAGTGTTGAGTTAGAGTTGGTCCACGTGTCAGTAATTCCGATAATATTAAATTCTATAGAACTGTTGTCGATAAAATGACTTAATTTGTCAAAATGTGCTGGTAGAGATCTGATATTAATATGCATTGCTGAGAAAGACACAGCCTCATTGTCTTTAATCATTTCATCATTAAATTCAGTCTGTAAAATATATTTATACTCCGGTTGGGGAAGAGTGATAGTTTCATCATCAGTATAGGTTTCAGAGAGTATAAATTCCTGTGATGTATTTAAATTAAATGGGTTTATTAGAATGCTGGGACCTAAAATGTTTATTAAAAATTCAGTGTTGTTGTCGTGGTGATTGAATGGGAATAAGGTTTTGTTGCAGCTAATACACCACCATGGCTCTTTATTATTTTCTAGTAATTCATAATCTGTGGTCGTTAGCATTGAGCAAGTTCTATGCATCCAGTCACCACAACAATCACACAGTAATGCTTGCTGATTTACTTTCACTGGTTTATTGCAAGATGAGCATGGGAATTTGGTAGGCATATGGGAAAGGGAGTGGAGTTGGGATGGGGGTTGGGGGTGGGGGGTGGTGGTGGTGAATATGTTTAATTAGCTATAGTAAATGCTGCAATATAAGCCTGACAAATAAAGTCAGCAGAAAACAGATGGCTGCTGAATAATTTCCTCAGTTGGCTGTGTATTATTTGAAGTGTATGACTATTTGAAGGCAACATGTATAGACATTAAATGTATTACATGTAGAGGACATTGATAAATGGGTCGGCAATGAGATAAAAAGTGAATCGGATGGGCTAGACATGTTATGAGATGGGTCATGGATTGTATGTCATGCATGAGAAATATTAATTAAGAACATATCTATAGTTATAAATATATCTAGGCTTACCCTAAATGGCCAGTTATCAATGTAAGGACGATATCAGGTCTTTTCTCCTGGTGATAGACTAAGCATCACATAGTTCACTACTGTATCTGAAAGATCGTGTTGGACAGAGATAATTTGTTCTATGGGATTTGTGAGGCGGATGACATAAGAAAATTGTGATTAAGAAAAGTCGTGTCAGACAGAAGTAAATTATAGACAATTATAAATTAGTACATGCATGGTATTGAACATAAAGGTAGAGGTAAATCAAATAAGGCAGTGGAAAAAAACAAAATTCTGAAACAGGATGGCAGTATAGCTGAAACATTGGATAGGAGTAACATTGGTACATCATTTTACATTGTACGTAAAATATTAAATTTTAAAAATATATCTATATACGTGCATTGTATCATTTAACATGTATTATACACCTGTGCAAAAGTTAAGCACCACCCTACTTTTACGCACATGCGAGGGTATATTCATGTGCTATGAAGAAAGCAATAGCATAAACATTTGTGTACCCATCCATCTTAGTGCAAGAGGTAATAATGCAACTAGAGGAATGCTGATTATGATGGTGGGGAAACACTGTATGTTTTTGTTTGAACTTGAAAACGAGGCCTGAATATGGTTACGTTGACACAACTGACAACTATTGCCCTACAGTTGACACACGTGGCTAGATTGTCATTAATGGTGTCTGAAAACGAAGTTTAACATCTGTGCACGAGTTTGAGACTGTCATTATTAATACCGGGTATATCCACCTTGTGCCTGGATGACGGCCTGGACACGACGTCTCATGCTGGTCACCAACCGACTGATACGCCATTGTGGTATTCGTTGCCATTCAAGATGGAGTGCGTCTGTTAATTCCTGTAGGTTCTGCACAGGAGGATCCCTCCTTCTCACCATGTTTCCCAGAATGTCCCAGATATGCTCAATAGGGTTCATGTCAGGGCTCCTTGCTGGCCATGGTAGGGTTTCGATGGCATTCTGGCGGAGGTATTCATGCACAGCTCTAGCACGATGTGGTCGGGCGTTGTCATCCATGAATATAGGGTGGGTTCCAGGTGCATGATTTACAAAATGAGGGACCACAACTCTATCCAGTATGGAATCTTGATATCTTTGTCCATTTAGTGTTCCAGGTACAGTCAACAGATCCAGCTTACAATCAAATGAGATGCACCCCCATATCATAACGGAACCTCCACCAAATGGAACTTCTTCCATGATGTTACGTTGGTCGTACGCCGTGCGTCTGGACATCCATACACGAGTTCGACCATCTGTGGCATGAAGCAGGAACCGACTTTCATCGGACCAGTGTACCCGTCTCCAGGATCTCATGTTCCAGTGTCTTCTTTCGTTGCACCACCTCAGACGCTCCTCTTTGTGGTGTGCAGTGAGGAGAGGTGTCCGACAGGTCTCCTATATTTCATGCCAGCAGCATACAGTCTCCTTTTGACGGTAGACATTGACACTCTATTGCGCGTTTCCCATTGCTGGCTGAGCACTCTGCTGTTGGTGAATGGAGATCTCCTAACAAGGCGTACTAGGGCTCGATCATCACGGGCAGTAGTCTTCTTCGGTCTTCCAGATCTAGGCCTGTCCTTCACCTCGTTAGTTTGCCCATGTTTTGCAATCAAACGACTGATTACAGTATGGTTAATGTTCAGCTGTCTGCCAATCTCTCTGCATGACATACCAGTGTTATGCATGCCTATGATTTGCCATTTCACACGATCACTTAACCTTCGTCTTGCCATAGCGGTTCACAATCAAGAGCTAATTCTCTCTGTACAAATAAACCACGGTCATGAACACAAAATTCCTAATCTTGTCGCCTAAATCTGTATGTAATGTTCTACACCTCAAACTGGACTTTTACATAACTGAACACGTGTGCTGTTTCCCGCCACGCACGGACATCAAGCGGCGTGAAGTCATGCATGCATGTGCATTTCGTACTTGGAATTATGTCAGCTAACGCGGGGACAAAAAGTATGGCAGCCTAGTTGTACCATCATGTTTCTACGTTCTATTGTTTTTGCTGGTGCTTAACTTTTGCACAGGTGTATATATACATTACTGAGAGATAAATTAAATGTATCAATTGGAAACAGGATTTAGGCAGATAGTGGCAGGGCAGATAAAAAAAATACTGGTTAGGCGTGATGGGAGTAGTATATTCATATCATATTGCACTGAAACATGTATAGTGGCCACTTCGTGCAACAATTAACCATTCAATGGCCAATCCAGTTCAAGCATAGACATTTTTATATATCTAGACAACATAGGCATAGCAAGAGAGAGAGCAGACATGAAAGGCAAGCTTAAAACATGACACGCACGCACGCACGCACGCACGCACGCACGCACGCACGCACACACACACACACATCGGGATATTTTGAACATTTTGAATTTATATAAACTAATATAAATTTATATTATGGTGAAAATTGATACATTTGTAATTCTGTATGATGGGTTTTTGTAATTTCACCTTTTTGATGGCCGAGATAGCCAAGAATGATTTCTGAAGCGGCATTTAGCATGTTTTAATAGGAATGCCCACTTGTAGGCCGAAAGAATAGTATCCTCCAACGTTTTACTACTGGAATGACTGGTTTGATGATCTAGCGGATCACTGCATGGGTGAACCTTTAAAGCAGTTTATCCATGCTCTTAGCTGGACACTCACTAGTTCAACAATTATATCATTGACTAATCTTGACCATGAAATGGATAACAAGATGTAATTGAAGCAGGACAATGCAAGGCTATGGTACGGGTGTCAAAGTGAGGTGGCTAAGCATACTTTAACCCTACCATCGATAGATTCCCAATATCTCAATTTCAGAATAATAAGGCAGGAAGGCGCACACGAATTCAACCCGGCACTAGTGTTGGCAACACCAGCCCAATCGAAAGCACCATTTGGCGTTTAAATTGCGAAAATTCATTTGCGCGAGTTTTTGTTTTGGCGTCACATAGTCCGAGTTCTCTGACTCCACACTATGCCGATTCCGATATTCCGGGAGGGACCCGGCATATCAGAATCGGTATAGGGTGGATACAGAGAACTCGGACTAGACGCATAGATTCAATTATGACACCATAGTCATGCCACACACCAACGCCCCTGATAACGCAAGTTATTGGCCGTTACTGAGTTAATAGCAGACGGCCCACAACCTGCATTATCACAATTGTTATTCAACTCTGCTAAGCTCACGCGAACGAATTCAACCAGACGGACAGCCCATTAATCTGAGAATCAGTGGCGTAGGCGTAGTGAGAGTAGCTGTCACCTTAGGGCAAACCAGTGTTTTGGCGCCCCTCAAAAAGCGAAATAATAGTGCCGGGTGGGGCGGGGGGGGGGGGTGTTGCGGGAGGGGTGGGGGCGGTGCGAGGGGCAATGACGTTTTTGCCGCCCCTCTCCCATACCCTAACACTAAATTCTAATTTATGGTTGTTCAGGAGAGAGAATATTCAGTTAAATTATTTTCAGGATATTCAACGACATGCCTGCATAGTTACTTTGAAATTGAGCTCATGGGCTTTTGATATGTTGCTGTAGGATGAGAGGAATATCTTTCAGCAACGTACTGCTTCGAAATCGAATACCGGTAATCTTATGAGGACATAAACGGAATCGCATATTATAGGACGTCGCTCAGAAATAACATAAATTGAGTAATATCAGAAGTCCGCAATACTAGAAGTATGAAACCGCGTAGTAGTGTTTCTTGCATTGGTTCCATCATCGGGACGCCACCGGGAACCAGCCAGTCAATCCAGCGAGTCTTCTAGACTAGCGAGCATGTCATATGGCTGCCAACCCTTATCTCCGTCACTGAGAGGGACGTGACTGTGAGTCTACCAGTCTTCCAGGGGAAATGTGCGTTGCATCATGGGAGATTAGATCGTCGAGAACGAGATCTCGTTGTTTACGAGGGAATAATTCATCTGTACATATTCACGATTAGCCAGGGCCGTATTTAAGGGGGGGGGGGGGGGGGGGGGTGTTTGAAAAAGCCCGGGGCCCCACAAGCAATTAGGGGCCCCCCACAATTTAAAAATGAAAAAAAAATTATGCACTTTTTTGGAAGTTATAGGACATTTAAAGCAAACTTTATTAGTTTAGAACTCTTAATCATGCATTATAATTCTATTCTAATATTTGGGGGGCCCCCAATTTTTGTTTGGTGTTCGGCAACAATGTTAATTACGAAAATTTTCAAAATAAAATAATATTACAACGAAAGAAAGCGCCATAATTCATCATAAAAGTAGACTCTCTGGCCGTCTCAGAGCACCTAGATGTAAAAAATGTTCGGAGGGAGGACCCCCAGACAGGCTCATTCTTTGCCCCAGGGCCCCCACATATCTAAATACCGCCCTGCGATTAGCTGTTTGTAATGCGCATCAGAGGAGATGCGAATTAGTCGGAAACGTAGTATTAGGGATTTCCGGTAATATGAATTAATTTTCTTGAGAAAACAGTCGAAAATGACAACTTGTTGACCCCTATCCAAAGGCGTAATTTTAAGGCAATCATACGGATGCTCCAAGCATGTAGCCAATGGTATTGGCATAGGGTGGGGTATGATATGAAATACTATGTATTTTCGTTAAAATTGGGGGGGGGGGGGGGATTTGTACAAGTATATATTTTTGCAAAGCAAATAGTGTGCGCATTCCAAAAAACAATGTTTGCATTTCATTGTTTTTTTATGATAATCAGCATATACTAAGCTTTATAAAAAATATACAGTTTGGCATATTCAGACACAGTGAACCCTACTATAAATCTGTGTACACAATTATGTGCGTCTGCAACTATGCGTGCGCGTGCGTACGTGCGTGCGCGCATGTGTGTGCACACACGTGCTTTTGCGTTCATGTATGCGCACATGCGTGCGTGTATGAGCGCCTATGAGTAGGGGTAATGGGTGGGATAGACATGCTTTTTATTGGCTTACAGTAGTCACGTGGTTACGAGGGTGGGGGTCTAATCACCCATATCTGGAGTGACCAAAATGGAAGTGTGTGTCGTTATACAAACACACACTAGAACGCACCAATTTTGACCACTGCATATATTGGGAAATTGGCACATCGTGACATCTTTAAGCCAATAAACAAATGCGTTATCACACTGGCGGTTGTTTGTTGATGGAGAACACGTGACAGAAAATCATGGATTATCTGCCTACACTAAACTACAACAAGATATTAGAAAAAGCTTTAAAAACCTCTGTTCGCTCTTTCTTCTACTATTCCTCCTCCTCCTCCTCCTCCTCCCCCTCCTCCTGCTGCTGCTGCTGCTGCTGCTGCTGCTGCTGCTGCTGCTGCTGATGTTGCTGCTGCTGCTGCTGCTGCTGCTGCTGCTGCTGCTGCTACTACTACCACTACTACTACTACTACTACTACTACTACTACTACTACTACTACTACTACTACTACTACTACTACTACTACTACTACTACTACCACCACCACCACCACCACCACTACTACTACTACTACTACTACTACTACAATAATTAAAACTCTCGATTACCACTAGTACATACATTAGGGGGAGAAAGATGACCCCTCCACGATGGTCTCCTCCGTAAGTATCAACATTTTTGGGAAACCAACTTTATTGGAAAACTTAAGTCATCAAGGCTTGCAGGCTGACATCTGCATTTAAAGCCAACTCTAATTATGCCTACCCTTCTTCAAACTAGAAACTGTGTTCGAGACCTTCAGACAATGCAATCTCCCCATGAGCTTATCATTGCTATGTGGAATGTACGTGGTCTGACTGCAACATCAGTCCAGACTGTGAACACTATAACGTCGATATTACATGCATTCAATAGACTAAAGTAGCTACCCACTCAGAACAGGAACATCAGACAGGCCATAAGCAAGTACTCATGGAGCAAAACAGGACACATACCATGATTTAGGCTTCGTAATCGGGCCAAGGACTCTGGACCAGCTCATTAATTTTGGATACGTCAATGATCATGTTGCATTCATCAACCTGGCTGTACAAACGCGAAAACGCATCAGAACTAATTGCTGCATAGTCAACGCATATGGCCCAACTGCTGATAAAGCCAAAGATATCCATCAATATTAGATTCCTTCTATGCAAAACTGAGCTCCGCCATTAATATTCCAGCCATATGACAACTGTTGGTGTGTGGAGATTTCAACTTAAAGCAAAGCCCCTACTTAGGAATGCTCGTTCTTATGGAGATGAAGACCTCCATTTTGAACAGCACAAGCCAGCCACCACACGCTTCAGATGAACCATCTGTAGGCCTACCTAATGAACAAATGCCATACCAAGCGTGAATTAAGAGTCACCTGCAACCTATACAGGCTCATCAGCGACACTGACACACACATGTCATACAACTTGAGGAGCAGATAGCTAACATCGCCGTCAGTTCCAATCTAAGTGGAACTTTAACCAAAATACTCAAATGTATGAATCATCAGCCAGCCGCATGATCGGAGTTCTTAAAAACAACATCCGGACTCGGTATACTGATGACCCTAGGCCTGTTGTAGTAAAACTATCAGCAGATCAGAGAGCATTACCGATGCGCATTTATCAATGTGGCCAAAGTGAAAATCATGCGAAACTATGTAGGGCATGCAATGACATATTGCACCACATAAGCAAGCACATACAGATTCTTGCTACTCAACAAACAGACTCTGTAGCAGATGAAATCGCTGACACAGATCACTGTCACAAAATGGTTTGGGTTCGCGATACTAGAAGGTCTGCAAATGTACCTAGTAAACTGAGTTACCAAGGTCCCTATGTGGTAGTAGGTAAGAAGTTGGACGTGACCTATCTGATCTGTGCCAGGATGGCCTGACCTCAGTCATCCACTTGGATTGGCTAAAGCCATGTGTTGGTGTCAACCCAGATCCTGAACTCGGGCCTGGTATGCTGCTAGACAATGGCACCCAGACCAATGTCTCTTTGGAGACAAGTACTCCCGACATCAAACCCATGTACAATGGTGCAAGTTCGGTCCGTCTCCTACCAAGCCAGGAGTTGGACTAACATTCGGTTGATGATGAGTATGATGGCGAGATTCATTCTCGCCCTCTCCCTCCTCAGCTCGGGTCTACTAGGTCCAGTAAGCCGTACCTGAAGTTCCTTTCGTATGTATTGTCCAAGGAGAAGGTGGGAAAGTTGTTCCGCCTTCTTCCCATTCCAACATACTTCATGCTATTACACCGATTATCGAGCTACCCCAAGCCGAAGCTGAGGCATGTCCCAGCCATTCTGCTTCGCCAGCAGTGATATATGTAATAACCAGTATAGAAGTGAAAGGGTCTGATGAATCCTCGGCCTGTTATAATGAACAGGTGAAAAGCCAAGCTCGGCACCCTCCCATGCCTGTCCAATTTCTCCCTCCACCATCTCCAGACCAACCGTTCTCTCAGTCCATCCAACTTTCCAGTCTACTATTTCAATGTTAGTGCAACGCTGCCAATCTCGCCATCTCCAAGCTTGAACATCATGCACCCTCCTTCCCTCGCATTCCATTTGTCGCCAGTGGCTAACCATGCTAACTACTTGGTCCATTCTGTAGATCTGTCCACGGTACACCAGCAGCTTACTCAGCGACTGGCAGCAGCTGACTAAGCAGCCTGATTAATAAGTTCTCAAATCGATTGTTTTATACTCGTAAATGTGAATGAGATTCAAAGTCCTCCTTCCCTGTTCCAAATCCCCATAACTCAACATAGTGCCAACCCCACCACCCCCCACCCCACCACCATTTTTGTAAGCTGTACTGTGTAGCTCACGAGACTACGTGTTGGTCCACCATATCGCTCCCCTCCACCGCAACGCATGTACAGGATGCGCGGGTGGGGGGGGGGGGGAGCGTGCAGTTAGCCGTGGTTCTCGGGGTTGCAGATCCCATATCGCGTCCCTCTGGAAAATGCAAAGACCAGCTTCTAGAGCCAGTGGAACGTTCACATCCCAGTGGGGCCGTGCGATCATTGCCGCCGAGATTAAACCACACGGTCTCGTCCCAACTGTTGGTGTCACCGGTATGACGGTCCATTATCAATTTGAAAGTCTGGACAAGATGGTATAATTAAACAGTCACACATAATTCGCTATACAAACAATATCGCTCATTTGACAGTAATGAGCAAATAATACAGTACATAGAGCCATCAGGTGTTCTTTCTACATGGTTTCACCGAAGGTACCACACAGATCCTTAAATCCGCAAAGGTATCCCCGCAAGGGAGCATCGCAACGAGGCTACTTGGTAGGTTAATATAAACTAATTACACCCCTAACAAACAAAACATTGTTGTTGTGAGGGAAAAGTGCCTCGCGCGGGCCTCCATCACAGGAAAATGCCTTCAACGCCGAAGCGGAGGAAAAGAGCTGGCAAAAAGGGCCACTGTTTTGTTCAGACAGAAAATGCCAAGTGCTGAACAATCCTAGTGAAGCCATAATTAATGTGATGCACACTGGTTTACATGATGACGGGACGAATGATTTCCAAAGAATTCACAGATCACCGTCTTATGTATGTCCAAAGTTACTGTATTAGTAGTTGCCGCTTTATTTATGCGGGCCTTCTGCTACATTCTAACCTATCATTTGGTTATTAGATACAAGTACAAGCTTTGGCCGCAAGTGGCAGGGATTCCTACAAAACTTTAGGCACATTCATCTAACAGGGGAAGATGCTCAGCTTCCCGTAGGTCACCTGCACAGCATCTACCTCCGAAAGATAGCGTGCATACTTGTTGCGGAACAATAGCTCCCGAATCAAATAACAATCCGGTCACCATTGTCCCGCAACCACATATAACATCACTAGGACTAGTTTCCAGTTCACAGAAGCAATTTTAGAAAGCACTATGTCATTTATGATGGGGATAAAGAGACGAATATCCACCGCTAGTGTCCTTCCCGTGAGGGCGTGGTAGGTTCTACGACCTCACCCAGACACTACAACGAATTGGATCGAGATCCACGTCTCTTCCGTCACCACGTGTGTTAATGGAGCTAACATTTTACCTGTCCATAGGGTTAAGTTTCCAGAATGCCCAGAGCCAGAGATGCATTGCAGTCCGGTGTCAAAATATTATTAATTTCTTTTCGCAGTGCTTCCTTCATTGGCGGAGGAGTCTAACTAACTAGTATCCGAAGATACAGGGGGAGATGCGTGTAAATCGGCACTTTAGTTATCACCGATAGTTTCCCAGAGTTGGATCCTGCTAACGCGTCGATAGGGAATCCAAACAATTATTAAGCCTTGTGGCTGGTGAATGGTAGAAAGAGACAATAACTCAATATTAATAAGAGGCTCTAAGGTAATTGGCCAATTTTACACCACCTAGCCAGTGCGTGGTGTTACATATCCACTACATCCGGAAAAGAGGTGTACACTATGCGTCTCTTGCTAAAATAGTCAGGTTTAGTCGGTAACATGTCAAGCTCAAGCAATTAGAGCATGATCAGCGATCTCAGTGTAAAATTGATGCTGGGGGAAATATAGTGATGCAGATATTATGTTGCTGTATAGTATTTCCTAGTGTACTGCATCCTAGAGTTTTTATAAATAAACAAAACATATTAACTAGGATGGCTACTTGCCATATACACAACTAACTAATACAGTGCTAACGATATATCACCAGTCATAGGACCTTACGGTGCTGTTAGTTGAAAGCACCCACAGAAAATAAAGATAATATTCACAGTATAAACAGAAAGTATAAATTGCAGTCGGTTAGACCGGTAAGGTACCTATTAGGCATCAGTACCATTTATGGAAATAATGAAATGTGCAATTGTATAGCTACTTGAGTACCTATTGGTCATCGGTAAGGTAAGAGTTCATAAGTCACTGAAATCGAGGTGGTAACATTAAATAGCATGAGAGGGCATGATCTTGATTGCAGGGAGGATTTCCGCAATCAGATTTCAGCAATCAGATTTCCGCAGGCAGACTGACTGTTGATGCGGCACACTCTCAGGACGGTGAGGAAGAACGGGTAATGAGATGTCCATTAGATAGTCATTTTAACTGATACATGATTTAAACAGTTTGTTGTAAAGTTTTTCTCCGACGACGGTAGTTGGAAAGTGGTAAGTTGCCCATTAACAAAGAGGGCTATAGTTATGATTAATTATGCTGGTACAATAACTGGGTACACGGTGTGGGATACGTCACATAGCGCTTGCGGCGCACCGAGCAAAGTCCCACCAGACCGTTGTCTAAAAGTTAATTAATGCAGCACGGAAATTTGAAACCACTTCAGCATAATAAGGGAAAATTAGTTACCTCTCCGGGATGTAGAAATTGTTTGAGTGTAGCTTTCGCATGGTCGGAAGATCTGGCGAGTTATCCACCAAGAATCACCATCAGCTCTACATCCCTTAGAATCACATCGGGTCGCAAGGCCCTTTCCGCAGGAAAGCTCCCTTAGGAAAGGCCATTAGGAAAGGCCGTCCGGGAGCATCCACAATTCTTGTATCACAGAAAGTCGAAGACTGCCCACCAGCGCAGGAGAATTCAATTCCGAAAGGCACCGCAGTGATGATGGAATCACCGTTGGTTAGCAGTTGTCCCGCATCTGGCACTGTGCTGGTCCAGCAGTCTTCCTGACGGGTCGGCTTCCATGTCGATGATGCTCCTGACTCAGTTTTTCGTCCCTTTTATACTACTCGTGACGTCAGAGGCAGGCGCTTCAGCCAATCAGTGGGCGAGCAGTAGCCAATCAACGTGCAGCTAAAAGTGGTGACGGGCTATCGCGTGAACAGCACATTCCCCATTCAGTTAATGCATACACGCGATTACAACGTCGAAGTAATCTTTTGAAGATAATTTAACCAGTAGTTTTAAAGATAACTCGGCCATTTCTGGTCCGATTTTAACAAAGTAAAACGTTCTGAGATCCTCGTTTCATTCTGGTCCTGAGCGTTACCAAGAATGACGAGAACAGTGCGATTTGAGAAAATCACGAGTACCAACTCGGTACGCTATAAGCATGCACTCTCTCCCACACGGGTTGTCAGGGAAGCTCTGACGTGCGTGCATGCGCGCTACTCATTCTTACGGAACTAGCCGTTTTTAACGAAAACCTCTGTCATAGGGCTTTATACACGCACATTACCCTACTCAGGGGGTCGTGCTTGGAGCGAATCCGGAATGGTCGTCCCATGCCCAGCTTAGCTGGGATGGTCAGTACCCATCCGGTCAATCCGTGCTACACCTATACAATTAGGTTCCACATCTAGAAACGGTTTGGCTAGAAAATCCTATGGGAGATGACTGATTTTAAGCCACCTGGACCTGGTAAAAGCAGATCATATTTAAACAGCTGGTGCAGTAAATATGATTATGCTTAAACTTAATACTACAATAAGTACCAACTATGACTGTTGCGATTTCGGATTGAAACCAACCGTACTTACAAATCATTATCGTGCAGGCCGATCATAGCAGCATCGAAATCTAAACAGTCCTTCTATCAAGAGAATTCTTAAATTCTTTTACACATTTCCAGAATGACCGTTCTTAGGAATCTCGTCAAGGAATATAGCCCACACATCTGCGCCTTATATATACTTGCTTTTCCTTCCTGCATGTCACCAAAAAGGGAATGTGGAATTTCTAACAATTTTCAGTTTCAATGATAAGGTGGTCACATTGCGCATGATGAATCTCGGTTAAGATCCGAGATAAAAGTCTTCCTCCGCCTGGTGACGTCAACGAGAGCATATAAGGCTTGAAAATTCTCAGAACTTCATCCTCCCATTAAGTATATATATAAATATATATATATACCCAAGCAAGTGAACATGTCGCAACTTCATCAGGACGTAGTGATGTTGGCCACCACCGATGATGAAGCGGTCCCACAACATGCCAGCATGCATAAGTATGTGTGTACACCCCCCTTCAGGTGGCGGGTCGGCATGTGGCTGTAGTTTAAAATGTAATGGTGAACTCAATCCATTTTGATCATGACCATGAAATCATTCGAGCACACTGTGTAACGTGTGACAAACTATTTACGATGCCGATTTGGCATGACCCATGATGCCACAACGGGGCATATGGTAACCATAATAAAATAAACCAATGCTGAACTTGTAATGGATTGGCCTATTCTTAGGCCATGTGTCAACGAAATGACACCATTATTCTTATTGTCAGGGAAAACAAAATGCCCAATGAAACGGTCTCCACGTAGCACCATTCCAGAAGTGAGGAACTTACCACTCATAACCACGGGATCCAAAGCGTCAGTTTCTGGAGATTCATACAACTTGTACTAAGCTTGAGGTCGGTCAATAACTCGGGAGTGGTAGGTTTCTGAGGCCCTGTGACTAAAGTCAGCGTGGTTCTATTTCGGATACAAGGGTCACATGACCCACTGGTCATATTTAACACGGAAGATGTAGACTGACCGGGCTGAGTTCTTGGAACATGAGTTGTGGCAAGCATGCCTTTTCTCTTTTCCGGAGAGGTGGCTGTCACAGCGGAAAGTTCTATGGCTGGTCTGCGCATTTGTCTAGCCAAAGTCATGGACGTGTGCATGTCTGAAGGTAGTTGGTTGGCACTACCAGCAGTGGCAGGAATGGGTCAGTTTAGGACACAGTCTTCTTCAATTAGGATAGGTATAGTGGTGGAATCTCCAGACTGTCTCATATCTGGCCCATGGAATTCAACGGCCTACCTAACCGCGGTCCTCTGGGATGCCAATGATAGATCTGTTTCCCCATGAGTCAACGTCACTAAGGTGACTTCGTGGCCGAACATTTTGACGTGGACCTGGCCTTAGGCTGAATGGATAAAAGCCTTCCGACAGCCCTGGCATACAGCACGTATGCCCTCATGGAATCTCTGAATATGGGCTTTCAAGTCACTGGTTTGGCTAAATGACTGGCCACATTCTCGGCAGACATGTATCTTGGCCATAGTGCACACGTAGACCTATATTTCTATTACCCATTTTTGGATGTATATATAGAATTCCGTAACTTTTTCTAGGAATTCGACAATTTCTTCAGGGGGTTAGTATTGGGTGGTATATCTCCCATATCAACAGGATTTTTACAGCAAGCATTATTTGTCAGACCAAATTTTGAGAAACCTTTGAGGTCCTTTTACTGGATTCTTCACTCAATTTCTTAATGACACTAAGGTTTCTTATGCAGAAGAGCTAGCGGCAGGCGATGAGGCAGTTGCTGTGATATATTTCATAGTGCCTGACTGACAGCAGAGGGTACCATGCAGAAGGATCGTATAACAGGGTGTGTGTGTGGGGGGGGGGGGGGGCAATATCATCCACCGAATGATGAATGCTCCCACTTCGTTTCTTTAATAGCGTGAACATTAAACCGGCCTATCACAATCAGTGATTGTTTAATCTCGACATTTTCTCACATGGCCTTTGATTTTATTACCATTCTCGCATGTGGAAAAATTAGAGGTGCTAAGTTGGAGTGGTGTGCGTGCGTGCGTGCGTGCGTGCGTGCGTGCGTGCGTGCGTGCGTGCGTGCGTGCGTGCGTGCGTGCGTGCGTGCAAATTTGGGATGCATTTCTTTGTTGTTTTATATACAATAACTTTTTTAATGTTGTTTCAGCACATGGCATCATTTGTTTCAGGTACTGCATTTATTTATTTTGGTTCAACAGGAAAAGAAGGTTGCCAGCATATTATCATAATGATGTTATGACGATATGCAGTATATGTACGAGATATATGCCGGTGTCACCGAGTCGGCCATTCCCGCACTCTGGAAATGTCATGAGAACAAGCCAACACATACATTCTGATCCTCGCGATCTATATGTTTATAGCTACCACAAGATGCGGGTTCGGACCGTTATCTAAAACATCACGAATTTCCCATCTTGGGTAATCTCAATTAATTAATAGTGCGATGTTAAAGACTACTTGTTGAACAAGAGGAAATACCAGATCACAGGTCACCTCGTATAACAACAATCCCATATTGTTTCGTACACCCTCTCGCATCAGAATAGTCCCATTAATAGCAATAACAATCAGCATTAGTCAGGTATATTCCTCTCACTGATGTCTCCCTCTTGGGATTTTACTTTATTTATGGTCGAAGAATCCTCAATTCCATGAAATGACTATGGCAAGAGTGGCAAGAGCGGGAAAATGGTTCTCTGTTTAGATAGGGCACTTGTTAGGATCGAGATTGGGCCTTGTCCTTCTCTCCTCGAGTTCCACCATTGGTCAGCAGCAGTTTTGGCAATTGACACGTAGCGGCATGTTTCCGTATCCGCTAGCAGCACATCATGACTTTCCCTGCCACTGGGATATTCCACCTCCTGGTGCATATCTCTGTACGTTTTATAATACATCTATTTACATTTATAACAAGAATATATGCTCTACATATTTACACAACCATAGGTTGGGTGTCCACGGCAGAAGTCAGAGGTTCGTAGTCGGTGGGTGAGGGGGGGGAGGAGTTTTTTAAAACTCATCTACCTAACATGAGATCATTCATCGACGTTGGACTAGGGTAGTCTTTGGCATAAGTTAATAATTAGAAGTGGGTGTGGGTGGGTGGGGTGGGGGCCGGGAACATTGGGACCCATCTCCTGAGCATAATATCACTCATTAGACGGTGGATTTGGGTGTTCACGGTAGAAATCAGTGGTTCGGGTGGTGTATTAATACCACCTCCAAGCATGATGTTCAACTGAAAACATAGCGCATAATCTTCCAGGTCGGAAGGATCGGGTGTAGATTGGGATGGTGGCGGGAGGGGTGGCAGACCTACTGCCAGTCAGTACTGGTTGGTGTCATGTTCCAGCCCAGCGGTAGTCCTTCCCTTGCTTCCACTCAAGGTTTCAGGCAGTCAAAGTGGAGAAGGACTCCCAGTCATCTGGCGCACGCAAGCAATAAGTTACATACACTTTAACCTAATTTGCTAGTGGCCCCGTGAGGCAGGGTTGGGTCGCTAACCCAGACACAGTCATTAATAGCGTATGGTTCGCCATATGCACGATGGTCATGGGTTGCTATCTGTCATTTAAACACTTCCAGGAAGTGCATTCGCTCACTCTCGTGTGCATCTTCTAATCTCTGATGAAGCAATTCCACATATAACGACAGAGAGTTGAGTTCCCCTGGTGCATGCAACATTACTGTGTCTGGTGGAAGTGATAATTCACAGCCTAACATCATATGTGTTTGTGTAAATCTGGTACTAGAATGGACTGTGGTACGATAATTCGTACAGTGGATTGTACAATCGCTGGGCTTTCGTGGGGTTTTACAGTATAAATCATGATGGAACAAGGTTTCTCTGAACTAGAAACCTGAATGGGTTTCTCAAGCAGGGAGTGGACAATTGGTGGCCCAATGTTCGGGTTGTCCACAGTGGAAGCAATGGTCAGGTTTCGGCTGTGGGGTGTGGAACTTGGTTGGGGAGGGTGGAAAGGCATGAAAGTGCCAGTTGGCAGAGGGCGGGTTATGGGTTAGGGTGGAATGGGTTCCAGCGGCAGAAGATGAATGGTAGGCTGGGCTCTGGGAAAATTGCTGGATCCAGGCAGCGAATTCCATCATGGTGTGTTGCATTGATGCAACGCGGCTATTCAGATCGGTAATGTCGGTTTTTATCTACATGATACTATCTTCAAACATGGGAGGGGTTGGGCTGGGGTGGCGGGTGATTGTTTGGAGGAGGGGTGTAGGCATAGTTTTGGGTGGCGAGGAATTCCTTGCATGGCTTGAAGCCAAGCATTCATAGGGGTAGGGGCATCAGTGCACGGGGGAATGGCATGTGGAGGAGCTGCTGCAGCATTAGAGGGTGCATTCGCAGGGCGTGGCTGGTTACTGTTGCCGTTATTTTTACCAGACCCATGAGGTCGAGTGCTTTTGTGCATGGCTGCTTCTGTTTCCGGGGCTTCATGCACATTCTTTATGTGGCGGATAATCCGTCTCTGAGTGGCTTCTCTATTTCAAGAAGTTGTTAATTCAGATGGCAGTATTCGTAAGTTCGGTAATATCGTGTTTATCAGCATGATATAGATACCTTTTAACATCGGAGTGTCCACTGAGGGATTCGATAAAGCTATCGATGCAGATGGAGTTTTGCACTTCTCCTTGTAGTATTCCATATGCACGCATTGCCAAAGCGGCGTACCGTACATGCCCAGCAAGCTCCGGCAGTATTTCTGTGGGTTCCATCGCAGGAGTGGAGGAATATTCGACTAGTTTCAGCTTCGACACTATCGCCAAAAGCCCTCCTGTAAAGCGGCACTAAGTCGCTCAAAAGAGGGCGGTCCTGTGATCCGTAGACTGGTTAGGACCTGAAGGGATTTCCCCTCCAAGAACGTGGCTATGTACATGCCCTTAGCGGCATATTCCCGGCAGTTTAAATCAGCTATCAGGTTGAATTTGCAGAGGAAATTTTCTCAGCAAGTTTCTCCATCGTATTCTGGAGGTGTCACAGATTTGTTCCACCCACTGCCGCTGCACGAATAGGCAGGAGCCAACAATGGCCTCCCTGGTCTTTTCGGGCACTCATTCCAGTCCCAGGGGCAGTGTCATCTCTCGTCACGATGAAACTGTAATTTCTATGTGGGGTTCCACACAGTGTTAGCCTCATCTTGCATATTATGATCAAGGGCTGTAGCGAAACGTCATGAGCATTATGGTATTGGATCAGTTAGCCAAGGCACAGCAGGGTGTAACCATGAGTGTAGGCAGCACAACCACGTCCTCCACAAGTCAACATGCAAACAAATGCTAAATGCTAGGTGCAGCAGGGTGTAGCCATGAGTGTAGGCAGCACACTACAGTTGACGCGAGGAACACCCATCTGTATCATAGCATTCAGTTGAAGGTATTCCCGCCTTTAGGATTAGGTGCACCCAGGTAGTCCTGGTATGCGTCGAGTTTCTTCAGTCTTCCATTTTTCCCTGTGTCATATACATGAGAGGTTGTTTGATAGTCATCATGATCCACATTCGCACCATGGGGAACGACATCCTTATTGATAATACTGCGGGACAGCTGCCATTCCTATATGTGCTGGAAATAACTAGGAGACCCATTGATCTTATGGTCGCACATCCATCAGCCGGCAAATTTTCGTGTGTATTTTGTACAGATAGTAACGGCTGCAGCTCTCAACCCTTTGTATCATGTCAGGTATGGTGTTAGCGTTGCACCTCTCAGCTAAGACTCCTGACCTGTCAATCGTTAGCGGTGTCAGCATCGCTGGTTCATCTATCAATTTCTGTGTCATATTGGAATCAATCACAGCAATCAGGATCTTCATGAGTCTCAATACATACATCTGACGTTGGTCGATGTAGGCAGAGCACTTTGTTATTAGATGGCAGCGGTCTTCAGGCTCGTCTCGACACATCGGGCATGTAGGATCCACCTTGTATTTATCAAACCTTGCCCGATTGATCTGTGGGATATATGTCCCTGTTAGAAGCTTGATCTTCACTGCTGCTTTTTCAACGTCCCTGGTGTTAGAGTGCCCTGTGTCCACATATGGTATGCCTGACCCATTTGCACTGCTTTTGGGTTTAAGTACTTCAATGATGTTCTCTCACTGACTTCTGTACGCCATCTTACTGTCCAGTAGATTTCCATAGCCTTCCTCAGCATTGACTTCCACATTGGCTTTCCAATTGGGATATCAAGAAATTCCAACACTGATGGCAAGTCATATTTGCAACGAACCCTTTTTATGAGTGAAACCCAGCTAATAGCTCAAAGTGCCTTGACTGCCACTTGTTGTTTCGCCAGTTGATGCTCTTTAGTGCCTGGACGCCTGCATATATTTACACAGAGCGAAAGAACTTTCTTATCGATGGTTGCCTCGACTGGTTCAGCACCCAACAGTGTGTATACTGCAACATCCGCACAATCTCTGGAGCTTTTCCAGTTGTTGGATGTCATTTGGTCTTGGACAGCATGCTTCCAGTATGTGTCTCTGGCTTATATAAAGCATTCATATCTTATAGATTAGCATTGGGTTAAGCCCACACTTGCCATGAAGGCCGGCCCCCATAAGAGCATACATGGTGCAGTTTGCACTATTTAGTAGAGGTGCGATATCAATCTTGCCATTTGGCAAGCATAGAAGTTCATAGTTGTAGCAGTTTCTCCTGCGGTTTAACGTCCTCTCCACCTAGTTTAAATGTTGGCATGGCCTCACTCTTCTTGCTGCATGTAGGTACATGGGTTGTGCACTTGTTTGTGTTATGCTGGAATCTCTCCTTGGTTGTGTAGCTTTTTGCTATGTTCAGCAGAAACTGCATCTGTAGAGGATTGTTTGTTTTGTATAACATGCCATCTGCACAGGTCGGTGCTGCCACATCGATACAGTCAATCTTAGCTCCATATCCTGTCTCTTCAATCTCCAACAACCATGGGGTGATGAACTGTGATGGTAGCAGTGCGTTGAAATAATACCACCTTGTCTAACGCCTTGGGTCCATTCAATTGGGTTCGATATGTGCTCTTCCCATTTCACACATGACTTGGATTTCTCAGGTAGTCCTGTTAGGAGATTCCAGAGTGCACTGTCTATACCTATCTGATGCATCTTGTGCAGTAATCCTTGTGTCCACACAACGTCGAATGCATTTTTTGCATCGAGTGAAACAAGGTAGATTGGTTTTCTTATCTTCAATGGCCTCATGTATTGCTTCTGTAACAAGGAGTGATGTATTTGTGCATGAGCTTCCTTTTTCAAGCCTCTTTCCAGCACCCACTGGTGAGCATCTAATGTTGGTTGTGCCCTAGCCAGCCAGATGTTCTCAATAATCTTCTCTAGAACTGCCAAAATTGTGATACCTCTATAACTGCCTGGAAGAACAGGAGATTTTCCCTTCTTCAATACCGGTGTTATTCTTACTACCTTGATAATATCTTGGATGTTGTTTGTTTGGAAGATGTGATTTACAAGCTTTGTGACAAATGAGGTAACCGTCTCAGCCGCTATCTGGAGATGTTCAGGCATAAGCCCCATGGCATCCATAGCCTTCCCTTTATTGAGGGTCCTGATGGCATCTCCGACCTCTTTCTCTAAGACTGTTTGGGCTATACACCCCTATAAGTTCTGTGTAGTGATAATATTAGCATACTCTATCCTTTTCTTATGGTCGTCATCAGACTCTGTACTGTCTTTGGGGTTTGCTAACTGTCGGAAGTACATACCCCATCCGTCACAAATCTCCTTTGGATCAGCCAGTCTGTGTCCTGAAACAATTAGTTCTTTCGTTACTGTTCTAGCAGAGCTCCTCTGTTTGTCTATCAGCTTGTAAAACAGCTGCCTATCACTTGCATCTGCCTCCATGATTTGTCTGTAATGATTTTGCATTCCAGTTGCATGCATCACACACTGCGTTTGCCTCAGCTTCCTCTTACACTGCCTCTTGTCGGTAAGTAGCAGATGATCATTGTCTTTCGGCATTCTGCCTGCAACTCATCTTTGGTGGGCTTCTTTAGATACGCTGATTGTCTCTGCAATGGCTGGGGTCCAGGGTTTAAACCCAGAGCTTCCCTTCCATGCTCTCCCTCCCCCGGCTTCCTGGTTACCAGTTGCGCGGTGTAGTGTTTCAGCCAAATGTTGTGCTGCAAGCGTTAAGTGGAATGTCTCCCACATTCGCTGTCCACGTCTGGAAAATCTAGTGCATCCCACAATTACTAATCGCCCTTGAATCATTCTGGATGAATCAATCTGTGATTAAGTTCATAGAACAATTTCAACGCAATATACTCAGACAACTCCAGTCCTTATCAAAGAACACAACCTCAACAGCAACACTTTGTCTACCTGGTATCAGACCTGTAGAGGCTGAACTAGAGTGTAGGAAAGTTAGCTTCTTAGGAAACATACTCCGCGATAAAATGTCTCTAGAATATCAGATAGCTGCCAGACAATTAGCTGTAAAGAGCATCACAAGTAATAGCTGGTTCATACAATGTCAACACTTGCTAGCCAAATACCACCTTCCTAGCATGTACTAGCTGATTCACTGTATGCCTGATAACGATCACTGGAAGGCAACTATTGACTCACATATCAATGAAAATTTACACGCAGCCTGGAAAAAGAATGCTATTGCCAAACCTACTCTCAAGTACCTTAATGTCAAAGTATGTACTGTAAACCAAGTACACCAGTGTTGGAACTCCACACAGAGAATACAGTCAGAGATGTCAGAAGAGCAACACTCAAGGCAAGACTATTGGTTGATACATACATTCTTCAAATTAATCATAGCCGCTGCAACCAGCATGCAGTAACAGACATATGCCAGTTATGCAAGCTGTCAAAAGAAGACAGAACTCATTTCCTAGTAGCATGGCCACTGTTACTGAACACAAGAGCACCATATCTAGATGCTATCTACACAGCCATACGTCATGAAATAGAAGCACCTACATTCAACAGCTTAATAGCTGATCTGGAAAACATCACTCAACTCATCCTCGACCACTCAAAAGCCTTCAATTGTATAAACAGCAGGCTGTCCTCAGAGAACTTTATCAAGGTGTAAAAAATCACACGTTCCCTATGCTATGCCCTCCACCTTAAAGGACAATTCTGGGATGATAAAAAGTGTGCTTTATTTGAAAGATTATTACATGTTTAATGGAATTGCGCCATAATAATAATCAGATAGAAATAGCGTAACCAACTATCGCTGGATAAAGTCGGTAAAATTGGAAATTTTTCACACATCGGGGCGCTGCCATTTTATCGCGTCTGGTGACGTCAGCCCCGCACCACCTCTATTGCTATGACTTGAGGAACTAGGCCAATAGACGTGGGTAGGCCTATATATTTTAAGGAGGTGTACGTAACTGATAATAGCAAACGAACCGCTGAAGCAATTCCAATGAGTCTAGGATTTCCAAATAGGTGCCGACATCGGGATTAATATGATATAATGGATGTTAATATCGGGCAAGAGGTTCAAAAGACTGGAATATTTAAAAAAAAAATTATTCATCTAAGATACGATCTGAGAATATGTTATCCTTTTTTTTGGTAAAATTCAGCATGAGATGGTTTTTGTCCCGCAGACTCTATCCTTGCATATTGTCATTAAATTGG
Source organism: Chaetoderma sp. LZ-2023a (assembly GCA_034401795.1). Lineage (NCBI taxonomy): Eukaryota > Metazoa > Mollusca > Caudofoveata > Chaetodermatida > Chaetodermatidae > Chaetoderma > Chaetoderma sp. LZ-2023a. The sequence continues at coordinate 134,767,823 of CM067371.1, read as the reverse complement.
AGTGTGCTTAAAGCTGAAAGAAATGGCTATTTGCCAGACCAATTATAATTTTGCTCACGTGAATATTGCCAGAGATTTCACCAAATGAATTAACATTTTGACATTTTGGGAATTTTCATTGCCGATCAATATTGCTTGGCAAGCTGTTGATGGAATCTTTACAATTATGTGATAACATTGTAAAGCTTCGGCACAGCAAATTCTGGCATTGTAGCTGTAATACTCATTCTGATATGGGATGATGGATAGAACGCATCCTGAAATTCTTGTTTGAAATTTTGCTAGCTTAGTTTTTTCCGCAGAGTGTATCATTTGAACCACTAGGCCGATTCTAACATCCCTAACATTGGACAAATCTTCGAATTTGCAGCTACAGGTAGGTATCAGAATTATTATAATCGGTTCTGTGGTTCCGACAATATTATCATATCATATGTTTTCTTGGAATATTTATTTACACTGGCTGCGACACATGCTATAACGGTATCTTGAGTCGTCTGAGTAATTTGACAATACGCACGTGTCAAGTCTGCCACTTCATTTAGCCCTTATCGCATGATGTAAAATGCATAATAGCCTACTTGCAGAGATAGTGTTGGAGTACATTTCGAAGAAAATGTTGCTTAAACGTGCTGCTGTCGTGCACAGCAATGACTTACAGCAGCATTGTTGCCAAAATGAACACATTCTGATAGGATGGAGAAAATGGAATCTATGCTTCAGCGGTCTAGGGGTTCCCCACCGACTTCGGATACTAGAATTACTTGAAAAACTTAATAGCTTAACTGGAAATCTCCTACCGATTACAAATTAGCACATGTTAGACCTCCATGCATGTACATATTTATTCTGTACAGCCTTCGTGCTCGGCAAAGATAGTGTTGGTGCGGGGATGACATCATGATCTCGTGAAATCTCACTCTCATTGCAAGAAAATGGCACTGCCCGGGAGATAAAATAATCCCATGTTTACGATGGCATAATTACTCGTATTATTTGTCTATTGTTTTTATTTAGGATCCAATATGTTAGTCATATAATAGTCTTTAACATAAAGAACAGTTTTGCCAATCCCAGAATTGGCCTTTAAGCAATCCGAGCTACTAACTCAGTGTATATAGATGCACTGACTCTTTTGTCACTGCTTTGTGTATTATGTTTGCTGCACGTCAACCCTGCACACAATATACGCTGTACAACAAGCACTCAGTTTCTCTCCATGTGGAACCAATCGCCTTGAGCTAGCAATATGGACATATCGTTACATGTTAGTCTTCCACGACGGATCCGTCGTTACAGCTTGCATACCGCTGTGTGTAGGCTAGGCTAATTTCGGATTTCATGAACTGTACAGTTAACATTCGTATATATTTAAAATAGACATTGAAATACAAACTTTATTCATCACTACCTACCCTGCTGGAGTAGGGGTTAGCCCATCGAGGCTGGGGTTACCAATACAGATACAGATGCAGACACAGATACAGATAGCTTGAGGGTGGTAGCATATCATGGTCAGTGAGCGACTTTCTCAACGTTTATCTCCAACATCTGGTGTCTCCCTCCAGGGGTCTGAATTAAAATCACCTCCCAGGATTAGCAGGTGCTGCTGTCTGAATTTGGTGATGATCTCATCCAGTCCTGCAATTGTATCCAAAAAGTCCTCATTAGAGGTACGATATCCTATTGTGGGCATGTACAACGAGCATTTCGACAGAACAGAGCTAAAGTTTTTAATCTAAGGTTACTGATATACTGACAGTTTCGAGAAGACTTAATTAAGCGACAATGGTCAAATCATTCAAGAACAAACTAGATATATACTTCAGAGAATTAGACTGAGCAAGCCACAATATAATTTTAAAAAACACTGAGGCAATAACAAGCCAAAGGCTTATGCCTCGTAAAGTGAGGACGTTGTGCCATCCTGTGGTCTGTGTTTACTTACGAATGTTTGTATAATTAACTATCGCCCTATATATTGTAATGTTGTGTTTTGTGTAGGGGTTGGGGGGGGGGGGGGTCTATCGATTCATCATCATCATCATCATCATCATCATCACATCATCATCATCATCATCATCATAATCATTTTACGAGGCATAAGCCATTGGCTTGTTATTGCCTCAGTGTTTTTTGCTGTAGTATGGCTTGCTCAGCCCAATTCAAAAGTTCTTTCTTGGATATCTAGTTTGTTCTTGAATGATTTGACTGTTGTTGACTAATAAGTCTCCTCGAAACCGATAGATTTGAGAGTCTAACTCTTACCACTCCGATGTCAATATATTCTATCTTTTGCTGTGTAAATAACAAAGAAGCCGATGTACATTTCTCAACAGTTTGGTTGATGATGTTGATGTCTATGACAGCAACATCATCCACCAAATTTAGCGAAAAATAAACATCAGATCATCTTTTAATTTAATATGAAAATTTAAAATCCCGACATCGGAGTGGCAAGGGCTAACACTGATTTGTGGAAATGCAGTGGTGCAGATGGGTGTTCCCCACGCACGTCGACTGCGGTGTGCCGTCTACACTCATGGTTACACCCTGCTGCGCCCAGCATGTGTTTGTACGCTGACTTGTGGATGCCGTGGTTGGTCTTATTGCTGTTGTTTTAATTTTCTGTGTTTGTCGCTATCCGAATATCCTTCTCTACACTAATGTCTCTTCATGCTACCACAAAATGCGGACCTGGAAGTAGAGACTTATCTACCGATAATTGAAATCGCTTACAGAGCACGTTTTAGTCGATGCACAGCCTACTCCAAGATAAGTCCACTGTATTGGAAGAATTTCAGTATGACTTTGTGCTGGGCTGGTATACGTATGCCTGTTCAGTCGAGTTCAAATGATCTCTCTTTGAAGTAGATGTCTAGTTTGCTCTTGAATAATTCAAGTGTTGTTGCTTCGTCTATTGTAGCTGGCTGTGAATCTCATCTTGGTACCACTCTGTTAGCGAAAAAGTGCTTGCGAATATCTTTGTTGCTGCGCTTTATGTTGAGCTTGAACCTATGCCCTCTGGGCTGTGTAATACTGGATGAGCTCTGCATTTGATGGACTGCCCAATTGTGATGCTTGCATATTGTACATTAAGCATGAAATAAATAATCTTGAATCTTGATGATGATGCGGATTTTGGCATCCCGCGTTTTAGCGTTACCCCACAACCTTTGACCTTATTTCCCGCGCTTTTTGATCGCCTCACTTTCATCATTGTCAACATTAAGCAAAGAAATTGATCATCGTTAATCGGGTTTGAGTGTCTTTTTCTTCCGAATAGAACCTTATCATTAGGATTGATTGCCAAAATGGCAGTAAGTCGACTAAAGCTTAGTTATCTGATCTCAACGACCTAGACAAATTTTAGTCAGTTTTTTTTATTTTCGTGGTATCACTAAAATAACATCATCACCATCATCATTGACGACTGTGGAGGGTGTATGGCAAAAATGGCCGCCACTGTGTCAAAAAAGGCCGGCGTTGTATATCTGGCTTTAAAGGCCGCCTACTATACTATGCTTATCTATATCGGTAGACTATATGATATATCATTCTATCACAGGCCTTTGAGTTTGAATTTTCGTCCATCCATCCCTCCCTCTATCACATATTCCCCCTACTATATTTATAAATATACACAAGGTGTGAAACCTTCATCTGTGCACACCATTGTCAGGAAGCTGATTGGTTGGTTTGTTGTCAAAATCCGCTGACATGTTTCTGACTACAAACCACTACAAACCAACCAATCAGCTTTCTGACAATGGTCCCCACAGATGAAGGTTTCATACCTTGTGTAAATTATATATAGTAGGAGGGATATATGGTAGAGGGATGGATGGACGAAAATTCAAAAGCCTGTGGTTCTATGTTAAATTAGTTTAATTATTTAATTAATGAATATTTAATATTTTCAGATGGAGCGGACGGCGCAAAGTAATTTTGTAATAATATGGTCGTGAACACAAATGTGAATAAATGTTGGAATAATTTCAGTTTGTCTCATCTTTTATTTCAGCCGATGTCAGTGAGTAAAATGTTCCGGTATATACTTCATGAGAAATTAATCGAAAATTGAAAATAATATGATACTATAAAATTTACAAATGGTTTACACGCGAAAATGAGTCAATGTTTGAATCGAATTGAATAAGGATAGAATAAGTGTACAGAAAGATACAAAATTGTTGTATCTTTGAAAAGTATGCCTTCTATCAGGAATGAACTATGCTTATATATCAGACTTTAAATATTTGTGTTTACTTGCGGATGTTTGTATAATTAACTATCACCCTGTATATTGTAATGTTCTGTTTTGTGTGTAGGGAAGCCATCGACTCATAGGCTCTGCCTTTGATGGACTTCCCAATTGTGATGTAGGTATATTGTATATTAAGCATAAAATAAATAATCTTGTATCTTAAAAAATGAAATTTGCTCTGATTTTCAAATTGAAATTTTTAACAATTTGGAAAATTTGGAATTGAGAAAAATGGTCTATTGATCGCAAGATTTTTACAGACTGATTATCAACCTAAGTTCAGTGCACATCGAGCGAGTTCACTTGCATTGTGATTTGCTGAGGATCTTTCTGCAAGCTGGCTGGTTAAAGCAAACCCCATTGTACATGCTTATGGATAATCCGGCGGTTGTCTGTTAGCTTCCCGGAATTAATCCTCAGCTTGCGTTAACAATGCAATGACGTGATGTTTTTCTAACACCAAAAAATTTAAAGAAATTTTACCAAAATTAAATGGAAAATTGTATACTATATGCACATTTGATGGTTAGATGGTGGTTCTTAATACGGACCATACAAGTCATGGTGGTGGCACATTAAGTCACGGTGGTTCATAAAAAAAATATCGTCATTGATACTGCAGCGACTCACTTTAAGACCGTGACTCGTGATTCATCAGATCGTGATTCTTTGTGACTTGTCTTAGGGAACCTCATACATTTGAATGATGGTGGGTGTTCATGAACACTTAATGGCGCTGGCATTAGCGGCTTTATAACTGGTGCCTGTGGCTGTTTAATAGAGCTGGACGGTTTCACGATAATATCGGGAATACCGCGATATCGTTATCGTCTCATTTATAATTACCATCAATACCGTCAGTTGTATTTTTCATAGAATAAAATCACCATAAAACAAATTTAACTGGTTTGTCGTATGTATGTCTGTCATTGTCGCATCAATTCATCAGTTTGAATAAACTTACCTTATATCCACCTGTGTGTTGTATTATTGTGTCCTATCATATTATCGTCATTTAATGGTTTTATTTAATGTTTCATGATAATAAACGTGATAATAAATGCTGAAACATCCAATAATTATTTGTATTTCCCGCGAAATGAAAATATGCCTTCCATCATGACAGCAAGCCTTGCTTTAATTTTAGACTGGAAAATACCCTCCGCATTCTGATGACATCATTACACTATGTAAACAAATATCTGCTAGAGGCTAAAACTAATAGTGATAAGATCTATGCTTTGAGAACATTATTCAAACACAATTTAGCTTGAATGGGAACCCCCTACTGTAATACCCCGATCTTTACTCGATCTGTTAATTGATTATGAAGGGGTCACAACGGGTGTCATCTTAGATCAATAGGACTGCCGTTGGATTAGTGGGTGGATGGCGGAGAATTAGACCGTTGGATGTCTACAGGGTAGGCTAGTGAACTTCATTCAAAATATTTCAAAATTTTATATTAAAATGTTAGAAATAAGATTTAAAAAATCGATCCGACTAGCTGATTAGACTCATAAAATGGATTGGGAATTTTTTAATCTTATAATAGCATAAACAGTTCCCATTTTAACATTATATATTTTATGGCAAGCCTATGTGATATAGAATGAAATGTGTTATCTTCACACCTTCAGAGGCATTTCAGATTTACTGGAAATGCAGAGTTAGCGCATGTTCAACTGGCCAACTACAGATAAGTGACACGATTATTTGCCAGTCGAAAATAGTGCATTGAACTGGACTATAGTCGCCGCTAGTTAACTATATTCGAATGCGTCTTTAGACCTATTCCCATCTTAGCCAATCAGATTTGAGCTTTGGGAATTCTGTATTGCAAATGGCGAATGTTCTTTTTACGACAGAAATTCGTTAAGTGTTTGAATAAAACAGCGAGAACGGCATAAATTACAAAGTTAATGCTTGCTTTATATATCACATATGGCTTTTGGATCACCTAATCCATGCTAGTGGCAATCAGTAATAGCATAGATTTTCTGTTTGTGGTATGATCCATGATTTTTGTAAGGGTTGGGCTTTCGTGCCAATTATTACCAGTTTGAAAAAGATCTTATCCTAAAACCCTATCACCTAGATGATATATCATGATACCACGTTATTTTTCCAGATATCATTACGAAAATCCAATATCACCCAGCTTTACTGTTTAATACCATTTACAAAATCATGACAGATAACACGCATGGACCGCACTGGTGGTCCTTAAACAGGTTATGCAGCATACCAGCATTGACAGACAGACAGGCATTTAATTAGAGACTTATCAAGCGACCACCTTTCTGTATGAACTTTCCCGTATCAATTCCCAGCAGCTCCTTTTCCCACTACCATATAGGATAACGGTTAATTATTTTGAAAATAATTAGACTGGAATAGCTTGCTACCTTTATATCTGTTTATATAGTTTATCATAGATTATCCATATGTTGTCCATTGAAGAAATATTTTATTGGATAACTGTTGAATAATTTTCAAATAATTAGACTGCTACAGCTTCTAGTCAAATTATTTTCAAAATATTCGACAGCGTAAGTTTCATATCTGGTGAAATTGGTTTTATATAGGTTTTTGAGTATGCCGATGGATAAACGGTTTGGCAGCCATCTTGGAACATTTTCCAGCCAAAGGCTCCCATGCTAAAGCAGTGGGAAATTTAAAAGGTCTCAAGAACCGCTAGGCCGATTTCAAGTAAATTTTGCAGGAGTCATCCTTAGGGCATAGGGATCCAAGTTTGTTCAAATGGAGATGAATTGGCCGGCGGCCATCATGGATTTTGGCTGATTTCTAGAAACGTTTTAAAAGCTCTTATCTGAAATCCTTTGAGTAAGAGAATCTACAAAACGCATGTACCGTGATTTCTCGACTAAAGGCCGCCCTCGAATATAGGACGCTGTCCCAAATTTGACCAAAATCCGCCAAAAAAACTTGTATTCAAGTATAAGATGCTGTTAAATTTAGAAAAAAACGTACCTTTAAAAAATCGAAAATTGGTATAAAAAATAACCATCACTCTCCGCTATGTTTAATGCATGACTAAAAATTATCATTGTAGAAGAGAAATTATTAAATAGGCCCGCCTAAATATCGTGTATCTTCAATAAAGATTGTTTATTACGTCAAAATCGATCTAATTTTGGCATAAAATGTCTCCTTGAAAACATAGAAATCGCGTGATAGAAACAGATTGTAATGGCTCTTTTGCGTTTGGAGGCGCTGTGTGATCTTATGCGCTAACGGGAGTTGGTTATCTGTCTCTTTTGTGATTGGAGGCGCTGTGTAATCTTATGCGCTAACGGGAGTTGGTTATCAAACGGGTACGGGAACATTCAGTGCCTATCGCGCAATGATGATATATAGCAATTTCCGAGTCCAGAATATTTAGATCCGAGTACTCGCTCTAATTAGAATAAAGATCTTTTGCGATTGGAGGCGAATCACGTGATTTATACACGTATCTTTTCTCGACGCCATTTTATGTCAAATTCTGGATTAATTTTGATGTAATAAGTGATATGTATTAAAGAATAAGCAATATTTAGGCGCCCCAATTTAATAATTTCACTTCCGCTTGGTGTTTTTGGAGTATACATTAAAAATAGTCGTCAGGCGGCGCAAATTGTCTAGGGTAACATTTAGTTCAATTTCCGTGTTATAATCTGTGACTTTTTAAGAAAGATTTCGACCTAAAAATGTGCGGAAGGAATGTTCTCGATTATAGGATGTGCACCCCCACCCCCCCCCCCCACCCCACCCCTTTCTAGTACATTTATTTTGACAAAAAAAACTGCGTCCTTTAGTCGAATGTTAACGGTAATATGATTTAGGGCAAGAGCTGAAGCAAGTTAGTTCAGGGGAACTTGATTGGCAAAATCGTTCGACGGCCATGTTGGATGACTTAGTTTTCATGAAAACGTCTTCTCCAGAACCGCGGAACAGATTGAGCCCATATTTGGGAGATATTATTAGGGCCAAAAGTCCATTGAAGTTTGTTCAAGGAAAGTTGATACGTAAAAAACCAAGGACCGATCAAAATGTGACGTGTTTGGTGGCCATATTAATTGATGGATTTTGAAGCCGAAATTGACTTCATATAGGTTTACGGGTATTCTGATTTCAAATTTGCCATCTTCGAAACTGTCGGATAAATGGTTTCGTGTCCATCTTGCATTTTTCTTCCTACCACAAACTCCCATACTAAAGCAATGGGAAATGTAATATGGCTTCTCGAGAACCGCTGGGATGATTTCAAGTATATTTGGCAGGATGCATCCTTATGGCATATGGGTCCAAATTTCTTCAAAGCAAGCCGATCAGCTCATTTTACTCGGGACAATAAAGGGGTGCATACTATGTATTAATATTTAAGCTTTTATCACATTTTTTGGGTTCCAAATTTTGGGTCAGAACGCCTCCTGGATGTCAAATTCAGCCTAAAATCTGATATCAGCAAAGGGTAAACGCTATTTCCTCTTGCCATATTGTAATAAGCAATGTTGTTGGCTATGTTGTCTCATTGTCTGTAATAATTGTATTCTATGTAATATAAGTTTATAAATCTTACGTGTATCATTCTTAAGTGATATAGAACTCAATCTGACAAGTCATTGTATTCTTGTATGTCCGACCAACATAAAATGAACCAAAACGACACAAGAAATAAAATGGAGATCGCTTCTTATGTTGGAAGGCCAAATTAAACCTCTTTATTTGGAGGCATTCCACTGAACCATATGTGGACTGGAAGGAGGCTTCCCAAATAAAAACTTATTTTGTAACGTCATGAATGCCAGTATCGCAAATTAGTAATAAATATGTACAGAAGATAATGTTTTAAAAACAATTTGAGTAATAAATTCACTATTTCCTTATTTGGCTCATATTTTGTTCAATTTTGCCCTGCATGGTATCTATTGGAGCGTATAATATACATGTGTCACGATCCATAAGTGGAAAGGTCAAGCCAAATAAAGTTTTCAAAAATTTAATAACAATTCATAAAATAACATCACAAATGAAATAGTACATAGGCCATGCACACAGCAAATCATTCGCTTACACGTTCTTCTGTATTCATGCACCATTCAGACACAACCCACACATAATCCATGCATAACTCACACACAGCTTACACACGATTCACATACAAATCAAACAATATGTTCACACACTTCATTTACCTACAATACAATCCATCACGCGATTTTATAAGCAAACGTACGCTAGCACACCGCCAGCAACTACACCTTAGAATGTACACAGCAGTACTAACGTATGTACGCACAATATATGATATATAACCGTAGGTATTAAATAGACAACATAATTATATATAAATTAAAACTAGATTGACAATAATATACATAATATAAACTACTAATACAATACAAATAATTATGGAAATGTTCACGGACTTGTGGGGGGTGTGTGTGAATTGACTGTTACGTTTAACTGTTAATGGATGTTGATGACGATTACGACACTAATATCATTGCACAAGAACGGAAGTTTACGATGATGAAGACGACGACGGCAATGATAGTACTGACACGAAGATGACAAATGTTTGTTCAACTTGAAGACGATAACGGCAATGATAGTACCGATACGACAATGACGAATGTTTCTAGTAATTGACGACGATGAAGACGATAAGGGCAATGATAGCAATGACACAATAATGACGACTGTTTCTTGAAATTGAAGACGATAACGACAATGGTGTTAATGACACGATACTGACGAATGTTTCTGCGCAACTCGCAGGTGATAGTAGGTGACCCAGATGTTAACGATAATGACCACGACGATGGTGATGACGAAACAATGACAGGATTACTGAGAAGGTGATGATAATGGCGACGACGATGTTGACACGACAATACAGGTCTGCGCAACTCGAAGGTGTTAATAGTTGATAGACAAGATAACAATGACGACGATGATGAGACGATAGACAAGTCTGCGCAACTCGCAGGTGATTTTACCACACGTTATACAGGGTTGGCTCTACCCACACGCCAACCAATACACAAGATTTCCGACCAGGAAATCACAGCCTGTCTGGACCCAGACTGGACACTACAATACAAATATAACCATGTTAAAGTATATGGTTACGATAGGGTAAATCACACCTACTAACACATCACAACAACATTGACGAGAAATATGGATGATAATGAACAACGCTCGTTAACATGCATTTATAATCTTACTGATTAACCCTTTTCCACTGACAGACTGACTCTGAAACCATACTACGAGTAAATGATAAAATGGTGTTCATTTTGAAGCTAACGAAACTGGAACTCATTGCAGATGTATTGTGCAATAGCTTCCCATATCATTATTTTCAGAATAGACACACAATATACTAAGTATTAGGAATTTTGCATAAGGATAGGCATACAGCAGGATAAGGGTTAAATACACAATATATTTGAACAGAACGACATGATATAGGTATGTTTTGAAACCACAACTTACTATACTGACAAGCTACATATTACCACATCGCAAATTTAAGAGGAGAACTTATTGGACACGTTTTGGCTAAAATAACAATTTTGAAACCACATACTTATATACATTACTCCGGTCCTACATGATTTGCACTGGCTCCCCATTGTGCAAAGAATAACTTTTAAGACACTATGTCTGACATACCAATGTGTATCTGGCACAGCACCAGCCTATCTCTCTGACCTTGTACAACCTTACATTCCTGGTCGCTCTCTCAGATCTGCAAATCTAAATCTACTAAAAGTACCTAAGGTCAACTCTAAAACATATGGCCATAAAACTTTCTCTTTCACTGCAGCTACCGAATGGAATAACTTACCAAATGAAATTAGAAACTCATCAACTTTAGAAATCTTTAAATCCAATCTTAAATTCTATTTATTTCAAATAGCATATCCATAGAATACTTACGCGCGTTAGCGCTTAGAGCATGCAGTTGCATGGATTAAGCGCTCTAAAAATGTACTATTATTATTATTATTATATGACGTCATAGATTGACAGAAACAGATTTCGTATAAAATTATCAATACTCACATAATCCAATTGAATAAGAAGTATATAACGTTTACAATCCGGTATTTCTACTGCATATGACTTCAAAACACATAAATTACTATATATGAAAAGTTATACATATGCCGTTTCAAAATTCAATCAGGATGCAAACACCGTACACCTGGCAGACTTTCAAGCGACTGACCCAAGCACTAGGAAATGATCATGCCCGTCACCTTGCAGTTCATTCTCAAACCAAGCACATTCCTTTCAACAAGACACACACACCGCTACTCCAAGCGCCAATACTTCTTACACACACATAGCTAGTTACATAAAATATTGTAGCGAAAGTGGAGAAAAAACTACTGCAATGATTTATCGCGAATTTTGAATTCAGATCGTGACAACATGAAATTACGGTAATCTACAGTATGTCATTAAACTCTGTCTAATTTGTTTACAGGACAGTTCAGAACCCTTTTCTGCAGCAACCAGTCCATCTCGGTCATCAGCACGAACACCTCGCAGCCAGCGTGGCTTGGATCCTATTACTTCTAGCCCCGGCCGTGACTTGCCACCATTTGAAGATGAGGAAGACTTACTTGGTAATGATGATGGTGACCAGGAAGAGGAAGCGGATGGAGAAGAGCTTTTTGGTGACAATTTGGAACAGTGAGTGAACTATTCAGAAATTTACTCACTCCTTTATATACAGTCAATTGTAGTTTATTAGCTCACCTGGTCAGAATGGCCAAGTGACCTTATGCGATGGCCACACAGTATGTCTGTTTTTAAAAACAATTTCTCAAGAATCACGACCGATTTCAGTTATAATTGGCAGGAAGCATCCTTATGGCATGGAGATCCAAGTTGTATTTGGTCGGCTCTAAATTCAATAATATTCAGAATTATAAAAAAGTTAGGTGCCCCTACTGTGCAGGTGGAATGTACACAGTCATGCACATGTCAGACCCCCACCTCTGCACATGCGCATACGGGTACTTCCGTTTTCTAATATATTGTCTTCCATGCAACTGTGGAAAACTTATTCAAGCTCTTTTTAGAGAATTTTCAAGCTTATTTATCATCCATATCTATAATGGGTGATTCTAAGATGCCAGAAGAGTCCTCTTCATCATCCATTAAGGTGATATTGTTCCATATATTAATTAAAGACGTGTAACTTTTATACGTTACCGGCTTTCGTTCGCACCCGATTTGACATTAACACTTTTTTAGCCTCTGGGAATCCTTGTTAAATTATCACAGCGCCTAGGTCTACTAATCCCTTGTGTCTTTGTGTACACAGGCTCATCTTATGATGGTAGTGTTCCTGATCTTCACTCGGAGGTTGATCACGTTTCTTTTTTCTGATCATTATTATATGATTAAGGGTCGGAGATATCCCTCCTTTTGTCCCATCCCCCATCAAGACTCTACAGATTCGGCAGATGGATGGACGTGTTCTACACAAGAGGATAGTTTGCGTGTGCTCAGGATACTGGGGTTTATTAGGGATGGCACCTAATTATTTGAAAATTTGTATCAGTTCTTGCTGCCATCTTTATTGCACGGTATTCTCTAATGGTTGTGCGTGGGTTCTCAGATATATAATTTAATATTATATTATTCTTGAGTGATGAAGATAGGTAGTCCTAGGTATTTCTTGCATTGATATAATCTGATGTCTCCTCCCCTTGAAGGGGCTTTTGCATTGAGATTTGATGTCATAATCAGCCAGAGGTGTTTCCTTTTTTCCTTGATGTTATAATCTTGGTTTAGAGAAACAATTGATGTCATTATCATCATATGTTATGAATGTGGAGAGATACCTGGATAGTCATAATCAGTCTCTCTCATCTTTTCTAACATTCTTTGTTGTCCCTGGCTGTGTTTTTTATTCTTTAAAAATCAAGAGAAGGCATCTGTCCCTTAAGGGTGTCAGTAATAAAAGTGGGTGTCTTCTCTCTTGAGTTTGTTCTTGTATTTACTAAAAGAAATAACAAATTAACAAACTAAAATACTCATTCTCTTCATAGGCCTACCTTTCAGAAATCATCATGCCAGAAACATCTGAAGGCTAGATTCTTCCCACACCTCTGCCCATCGTGTACAGATTGTAGACTTTCTAACAAATGCGCTATTTGTAAAGAGGGTGGGGGGGGTTATCGAACCTCTGAATTCTTCTGTTCCCAGGGGAAGATGATGATAGAGGACGACAAGAGGGTGAGGAAGGAGAAGGAGGGTAAGAAGGCCTCTGAGAAGGGCGAGCTAGAGGCCTTCACGGTAGAGTTAGTGAGTGAGATGTGCAGGACCTTGAAAGACCTGATGCCTGACATGTTTCAACTTCCTGCGCATCGACCTCAGTCGAGGTAGCCCCCGCCCCTGGATCATGCCCTACTAGTTCGGACAAAGCTTTCAGTGATCCAGGGGCGGCCGTTTTGGACCCAGGCTTGATGTTCGCAGCATCAGGCGGGAACCGACCGGCGGGTCTGACCACAATCACTCGTGGAGTACCCTTGTCATCTGCCCTTGGGCATTCTCCTGGTCAGCCTTTCCTTGCTAACCCAGCCTGGGTTAGCTTTCCTTGCTAACCCAGCATCTAACTTTCCTGGCAAGGCTTCCACTAGTGGAAGTCCGGGAGTCCTATACTCCCAAACTTCATATTTGGGCTCCCCCAAAACATAGCAAGGAAGTCCTAGGCTTCCTCTTTTTTTGGCCGTAACATCTCTAAAAACAATGTTTTTAACCAAATTACATGTATTTGAACCATTTTAGACTTCCATGTTTCTTGCTTGAACTCCCAATACCATTAGCCAGGAACTTCCTGTGTTTAGAAATTAGTGAAAGCCCTGTTTCCTGACCAGGAAGATGACGAAGACTACGTGCTCGGCCCACAGGACGATCATGAAGACACGGATGCGAGCGTTTACACTCCTCTCATGGGGAGCACGGCCGTTCGCACCTATGGTACTGTTCCCTTGGGAGCAGGTTTCATGATTCAACCTGTGGGTCGATTTGGAGCAGACGGCCGCCGGTATAAAGTATCACACTTAGCCATGGAATCTTATACGGATGACCCGGGCCGCGCTAGTGTGCATTATGCCCCTCACACGAGCGTGGCCTCAGTGCGCGGCCTGCCAGTGGAGAATGTCCTGCCAGCCCTCGTGGGCCCGTATGCAATCTCCGGGCAGTCTAGTACGTCTGTAGCCTCCTCCATTGCCCCACCTGCGAATGCCATTGAAGATGACGAGGGCCCGCTGCTGGTCAGCAATTCGCAGATGGCCACGGACGAAGACTGGTCTGAGGCGTGCGCGTGGCTCCTCGCTGTCAGACCAGAGCTGTCCATGGACGAAACGGCCGCCAGTAACCCGTGGGCATGGTTACAGGATAAGCCATTGGCCACCGGCTCAGTCTCCTGCGTATGCTGAGCATATCTTAGCTATGTTCACTGCGGCAGAGGAGTCGATTAGACCGAAAGGTCACCTAGCGAAGGCCTCCCGCGAGGTTGCTAGACGCTGCCGAGTTACTGCCAGTCAGTACACTCAGTATGGTCTAGCGCCCAGACCGAGCGCGGACGACCGCGCTGCTCTGGGGGGAAGAGACACGGCCAGGCTCTCATGCTGACACGGGAGTGCTATGCTCGGGCGGTATGCGCTCAGCTACCACCGCTCTGCGTGATACCGAGGAGAATTCGCGAGGAGCGATCAGTGCGCTGTCTCACATCTTTCAGCTGCTATCAGGGGTGGTGGCAGCCTCGGTTCACCAGCAGCCTAGTCCGGTGACAGTGCAACGAGCCATCCAGGATGGGATCTACCTGGCATTGGATTGTTTGACTAGATCGGTGACCAAGTCACTGGGGACGAGGCGCACATTTGCTGTGGACAATCTGTGCCCGTCTCAGGAGCTTAAGTCGCGCTTATTGGAAATGCCGATGGCGGGCCCTGGTCTCTTTGGAGGTGAGGGTTGTTGGCACCTCCAAGAGACAGTGAACTTGGTTAACAACCAGAGGGCGCTGCACGCACAATTTGAAGTGCTGCACAGAAAACACTTGCGTGTTCAGCCCTCGGCTGCTCATCAGCAGTACGCTCGTGGCGGTGTTGGCATTGTCAGAGGCCAGCAGGCCGGCCAAGTTCAGAGACCGTGCCAATAGCAGTGTGCTGCTGTACGTCAGCCAGCGCTTCAAGCGCAGCCAGGCAGCAGCCTGCCAGGCAGCAGCCTGCGACAAGGTGCACCTGGCGCTGGGCACAGCACGCGAGGAGTGGCGCATGGTAACTGGGCCTGATGGCCTTGAAGAATTTTCGGTAACCACAAGTATCACTGGTGTTGTCACACCAGCGACACACCCACTTCTAAAATTTATGTGCACCCCGCTAAACCTAGGTGCACCAGTGGGAGGTCATTTGACTTTCCACAATCAGTAGTGGGAGCGGTTAATTCGCTTAGTCTTGCAATGGCTTTCGCGCGGATACAGTCCAGAGTAGATAATAGGTCCACCATTCCTTCTGTCTCTGGTACCAGTCTGGACTCAAATTCCAAGAGATCCAGACAAGCGGTTATGCATAGAAGAGATAGAATCTCTAATTCTAAAAGAAGCAATTCAACTGGTGCAAGATTGTCCCGGCTTCTATTCAACCGTGTTTCTTGTGACAAAGAATACCGGGGGGTGGAGACCAATTCTCAACCTCAAACTTCTAAACAAGTTTATAGACACCAAGGCATCAATCTAGTGGGTTAGGGAACACTTTACCTGGACCAACACGCCCACCATAGGTGGACACGCCCAGTACATTGTTATTACACAAGTTATAGACACACCGAGTTTCAAAATGGAAACAATAAAATCAGTGTTGTTAGGGTTAGAGAAGGGGATGTGGACAGCATCAGTAGATCTGAAAGACGCTTATTTCCACATTCCCATTGCAAGGAGTTTTCGTCAGTTTCTGAGATTTGCTTTTCAGGGACGCCAATGGGAATTCAAAGTTCATCCATTCGGTATCTCGACGGCTCCAAGGTTCTTCACTCGAGTGGTCCTTGCTATCACAGCATACCTCTGCAGGAGAAATATAGCAGTTCACACTTACATAGACGACTGGTTGGTAAAAGCACACAGCCCAGAAAGCTTGACAGCAAATCTGGAGATAGTTTTGAAAACTCTCACAGATTGAGGCTGGATAATCAACCTTCAAAAATCAGAGCTGACTTCATCCCAGAAGTTTGTTTACCTGGGTATGTTCTTCGATCTGGAGATAGGATATGGTTATCCATCCCAGGAGAGAGTGGAGAGTCTCCTCTCGTGCATTCAATTGGTTTGCAGCAGTCGTTATATTCTAGCACGAGTCTATCTGAGAATGCTAGGTCTGATGGTTTCAATGGAACCTGTCATTCCTCAGGCAGCCTTGCACAGGCGACCGATTCAGCTGTTTCTCATGACTCGGTGGACGCAGAGGTCAGGATCAGTGGACTCACGCATTCAAGTGTTGGATCCTCTCATTCATTACCTTCATTGGTGAATGGAGAGAGAATCTCCTGGCGGGGGTAATGCTAACACCTCCCAACTCTCAAGTAACGATGTTTACAAATGCATCGATGGAGGGATGGGGAGCTTGCCTGGAAGAAGCCACAATAACAGGGCTTTGGAATCTGGATCAATCAAAGGAGCATATTAACATGCTAGAATTACGGGCTGTAATTCTAGGCCTGAAACACTGAAGTGGAGGGAAAGTTTGTGTTGTTACGTTCAGACAACTCAACAGTAGTGAGTTACATAAACCGCCAGGGCGGAACGAAGTTGCCCAGGCTCTGTATGATGACGTGGAAACTGCTTTGATGGTGCATGGATCATATGATCACCTTGAAAGCAGTTCCGGGAAGGCTGAATCTGTTAGCAGACTCATTGAGCCGAAGGATGAGCATTCTGCCTACGGAATGGCAACTAAATCAATGTGTGGTGAATCATCTGTTCAATCATTGGGGAAAACCCAACATAGATTTGTTCGCAATGAAGAAGAATGCGAAGATGGCGACGTATGTTTCTCTGATTCCAGATCCAAGCACTATTGCAATAGATGCGCTAGCTATCAGTTGGAAGGGAATGTATGCACATGCATACCCTCCAACAATCCTGATTTCAAGGATTCTTCAAACAAATCAAATAGGAGGAATGCCAAGTGCTTCTGATCGCCGCGAATTGGCCAAGCCGATCATGGTTTACGGATCTGCTGGACCTTCTGGTCTGCAATCCAGTTCCTCTGCCGCTGATGGACAATATTATCTTCCAGGGCAAGACCCTTCACAACAATCCGTCAATGTTTCAATTGACTGCATGGATGTTGTCAAAAAATCTGCAATTAAGGAGGGCTTTTTTGCGCAAGCAGCCAATTTCATGGCCAGAGCCAGAAGGGGGTCAACATCCAGAGCATATAATTATAAAATCAACAGATTTGCAGAATGCTGCTCAAAGAGATGTATCAATCCAATTGATGCGTCTATTCAGGTAGTAGCTGATTTTCTCTGTCACCTGTATGATGCCTATAGTCTTAAGCCTAAATCTATTGCTGAATATAAATCAGCATTGATGACTGTTATCCCTTGCTTGGCAAAGAGGGGGAAGTGATGAAGTATGTGTTCTAAATACTCTTATCAAGGGTATGGGCAATCTTAGACCAAGAAATCCTCCAAAGACACCGTCATGGAGTCTTTCTCTGGTGCTTCAAGTTTTGAGTGATAAACTTTTTGAACCACTTAGTGCTATTTCTATTAAATTATTGACACTTAAAACTGTATTTTTCACTGCGGCAGCCTAAGCCAGTCGCAGAAGTGAAATTCACACCTTGTCTGCTGAGCCCGAGCGTTATATAGTTACAGGTGAAGGCCTTAAGCTTCTACCGAGATTGAATTTCTTGGCTAAGAATCAATCTTTAAAATATCCGGGTCAACCTATAATTTTACATGCCTTAACCAGATATGATCCTGGTACTAAAGCATGGTGTCCTGTCTGTGCCTTAAATAAGTACAAGAAAAGGACTCGGGTTTGGCGGACTGACCCATGCTCCCTATGGTTGTCATATATTGAACCCCATGGTAGGGCGTCAAGAGACACTATTTCCAGATGGATAGTAGAATGCATTCAATTCTGTCATAAGACAGCCACTGGAAAACAAGTAGATAGAGCCAAAGCTCAGTGTCTGTGGTGTGGTAACTTCCACGGCATTATTTAATGGTGTTTCTGTTGAAGACATTATGTCAGGAGCCCAGTGGCACTGTGAATCGAGTTTTACCGAGCATTATCTCTGTGACACTTCCAACCCGCTCGCCGTCTCAGTCCTCAGAAAATAATTCAGAGGTATTTATTTGTAATTAGTTTTTCCTCCTCTGCTATTTATAAATATCACATTTGTTAGTAAGGAAACCCTACTATTTCCAGTTACCGTAATTTCTCGACTAAAGGCCGCCCTCGAATATAGGACGCTGTCCCAAATTTGACCAAAATCCGCCCAAAAAACTCTTGTATTCAAGTATAAGACGCTGTTAGATTTAGAAAAAACGTACCTTTAAAAAATCGAAAATTGGTATCAAAAATAACCATCAATCCGGTCATGTTTAATGCATGACTAAAAATTATCATGATGTTAGAGAAATTATTAAATAGGACCGCCTAAATACCGTGTATCTTCAATAAAGATTGTTTATTACATCAAAATCAATCTAATTTTGGCATAAAATGTCTCCTTGAAAACATCGAAATCGCGTGATAGAAACAGATTGTAATGGCTCTTTTGCGTTTGGAGGCGCTGTGTGATCTTATGCGCTAACGGGAGTTGGTTATCTGGCTCTTTTGTGATTGGAGGCGCTGTGTAATCTTATGCGCTAACGGGAGTTGGTTATCAAACAGGTACGGGAACATTCAGTTCCTATCGGGCAATGATAATATATAGCAGTTTCCGAGTTCCGAGTCCAGAATATTTATATCCGAGTACTCGCTCTAATTAGAATAAAGATCTTTTGCGATTGGAGGCGAATCACGTGATTTATACACGTATCTTTTCTCGACGCCATTTTATGTCAAATTCTGGATTAATTTTGATGTAATAAGTGATATGTATTAAAGAATAAGCAATATTTAGGCGCCCCAATTTAATAATTTCACTTCCGCTTGGTGTTTTTGGAGTATACATTAAACATAGTCGATAGGCGGCGCGAATTGGCTAGGGTAACATTTAGTTCAATTTCCGTGGTATAATCTGTGACTTTTTAAGAAAAATTTTGACCCAAAAATGTGCGGAAGGAATGTTCTCGATTATAGTACGCACCCCCCTTTCTAGTACATGTGTTTTGACCAAAAAAATGCGTCCTTTAGTCAAGTTTTAACGGTACATTCTCTTCATCCATATGGGGGAAGGTGTGATTTCCGCGCTCAAGACATCAGAAGTCAGTATACGTGACCATTTTGTTTTTTGTCTTGTTGGATGTGTGATGTGTTATTAATAGGGTGATTGATGGTTAATGTCTCTTAATTGTGGTTCTTTCAGAGTTTTTTTAAAATGTAGCAATGCTTTTCCTTTCCAATGGCTAGTAATACTTTTCATCAAGTATTAGAGAACATGCTAGTCATTTAGAGCAGCGTTTCTTCCTAACCTTCCTCAGAAAGAGTGTGGGGGGGGGGGGGGAGCGCATTTGCCTTTTGATCAATCTCTCTTCGTCGGTCGATTATCCAATGCAAAATTCTATTCCTGGTTGTGTTTTCAGACACAATTTCAGATGTTTTAAATCTCTCAAGAGAATTCAAAGAGCTAGTCTCTTCAAGGGTGAACTGGTTTTAGGACCTTGCCTCCCTCCCGGCAAATTTACTTTCAAATTCTGGCTTTTATCAAGAGTGTTAGGGAGGAAAGTATGTTCTCATGATGTGAAATACGAAAATTTATCAAATTTCTTTTTCACGAGTGAGATGACATACTTACTCCCTAACAGGATCCCGGCCTCTGCACCACACGGAGGCCTGGTCCTTTGGTTATCTGAATAATTGCTTCTATGTCAGCCAATATTTAGTAACAGAAGTACCAGTATGCATATGCGCAGAGGTGAGGTCTGACATGTGCATGACTGTGTACATTCTACCTGCCCAGTAGGGGCACCTAACTTTTTTATAATTCTGAATATTATTGAATTTAGATTTGATTTGATTTTGATAAAAAATTTTAGTTCAAGGGAACTTGATTGGCTAAGTGATTTGTCTGGCATGTTGGGTGGCTTGGGTTTCACGAAAATAACTGAACTCTCTGACAAATCAAATGTAGCGTGTTTGGCGGCCATATTGGATTTTTTAATTTGATTGATTTTCCAGCTGAAATCGGTTTAATATAGGTGTTTGGGTATGCTGATTTAAAATTTGTCACTATTGAAACTGTCGGATAAAGTGTTTGGTGGCCATCTTGGATCTTTAACTCTCGTACTATAGCAACAGGAAATTTAAAATGTCTTCCCGAGAACCACTGAACCGATTTCAATTATACTTGGCAGAAGGCACCCTTAGGGCATAGAGATCCAACTTTGTTCAAACTAAGCCGATCGGCCAGTTTAGCTGGCGGCCATCTCAGATTTATGCTGATTTTTAAAAATCTCTGAAGTCGATTGATTGATTCAAAACTCAGGAAACATCATCTAGAGCAACACTTGAACCAAGTTTGTTCAATCAAGGGAACTTGATTGCCAAAATGCTTGGGCTAATATTTTGACAGGGCTTCGTTTCTAGAAATATGTGGTGAGCTATAAAATGCTGTCCATGATTAATGCTAGGCGAGTGATCACTCCTCTGGAAGAATGAAAATGTGAAAATCTGTCAATAACATGTTTAGATCAAAAGATTCAAATTTTGATTTCAGTTTTACGATTTGGGGTGGGTGATTAATTGCTGCCCTGCGATGAAAGGCTATGCGAGCGAGAGTGATAGCTCACCTAAAAAGATTAAGTTTTGGACGACCTAGTTTTCAGGAAAATGACTCCCGAACCGGTATATGGATCAGCCGAAATTTGGGAGATATAATTAGGGACTTCTTGAAGTTTGTTCAAGGGAAGTTAGTCGGATAAAAAACATGGTCGTCATTGGCGAATGAGAATTCCTCTTCTTGGTAGCCATATTAGAATTTTTTATTTAATGGATTTTGAATCCGAAGCTTGTTTTCTATAGTTTTTGAGAATATTGATTTCAAATTTGCCACTTTCAAACTCTTGATATATGGTGTGGTGACCATCATTAGTAAAGTAGTAAGAAATTTAAGATCTTTTCCTAAGAACCACTGGACCGATTTTAACCAAATTTGGTAGGATACATCCTTAGGCTATAGGGATCCAATTGTGGCGATCTTGGATTGGCCGGAAATCCTTTAAAACACTCCTCATTAATGTGTTGCCCAATTGCAACCAACTTTGGCTAGACGCACCTTAGTGCTGCAGGCTTCCAATCTTGTATACAGAAATTTTAAGACGATAAATTTTGCCAGAGTACATTTTATTCAAACAAAATCTATTGTTAACTTTTGGCCAATAATTTCAGGTGAGCGATACCTTGGGCCTCTTGTTAGGAATTATTCGGCCGTTTACACACCTTACATTGTATAACATGTATTATTGTGTGAGGCATGTTTTTTGTAGGTTCATTTTATGGCACCATTTTCTGTAATATATATTTTCATACCCAGCATGAGAGTCTTCCACGCTTCTAATTGGTTGCTCTGTGAATGATTCATTAACCGTAAAAAACTCATATCAGCCAAAAACACCGGCAGTGGTCTTGAGAAATGTCCATTTGCAGACCTTGAGAAGGGTGTTTTTGAAAATTTACCACTGGAATCACTGGCTCGATAACCGAGCCAGTCATTTCAGTGATAAATTAAAAAAAAATAGTCTTCTTGGTCTGAAAATGGACATTTCCTATGAGGAAATTAAAATTTTCTTGGACAAATTCAATGGTTAAAGGGTTCATTAATCACAATGTTGTATCTTCCTTGCTTATTTACTGACCAAATTAACCCTATATCTCTCGAATTTGTTTAAGAAAATTTACTGTTCTTATTCGAGGAAACGACGCAGTTTTTTGTCATATTACATGTTCTAGGAGGGCGTGCATCCTATAATCGAGTACATTCGTTGATCACATTTTTTTGGTCAGGTTTCGTTAAAAAAAATGATACCACGAAAATTGAACTCATTTTTGCAGGGTACAAATTCTCGCCGCCTTACAGCTATGTTTAATGCATACCTCAAAACAGCATCGCGGAAGTGAAATTATTACATTGGAGCACCTAAATATTGCGTATCCACTAATAAAGATCATTTATTACATCAAAATGAAACCTGAATTTGACATAAAATTTTTGAATCCGAAGCTTGTTTTCTATAGTTTTTGAGAATATTGATTTCAAATTTGCCACTTTCAAACTCTTGATATATGGTGTGGTGACCATCATTAGTAAAGTAGTAAGAAATTTAAGATCTTTTCCTAAGAACCACTGGACCGATTTTAACCAAATTTGGTAGGATACATCCTTAGGCTATAGGGATCCAATTGTGGCGATCTTGGATTGGCCGGAAATCCTTTAAAACACTCCTCATTAATGTGTTGCCCAATTGCAACCAACTTTGGCTAGACGCACCTTAGTGCTGCAGGCTTCCAATCTTGTATACAGAAATTTTAAGACGATAAATTTTGCCAGAGTACATTAATCACAATGTTGTATCTTCCTTGCTTATTTACTGACCAAATTAACCCTATATCTCTCGAATTTGTTTAAGAAAATTTACTGTTCTTATTCGAGGAAACGACGCAGTTTTTTGTCATATTACATGTTCTAGGAGGGCGTGCATCCTATAATCGAGTACATTCGTTGATCACATTTTTTTGGTCAGGTTTCGTTAAAAAAAATGATACCACGAAAATTGAACTCATTTTTGCAGGGTACAAATTCTCGCCGCCTTACAGCTATGTTTAATGCATACCTCAAAACAGCATCGCGGAAGTGAAATTATTACATTGGAGCACCTAAATATTGCGTATCCACTAATAAAGATCATTTATTACATCAAAATGAAACCTGAATTTGACATAAAATTGTCGAGAAAAAATATAAATCACGTGATTCGCCTCCAATCGCAAAAGATTGTTTATAATTAGAGTGAGTACTTGGATAAAATACTCTGGACTCGGAACTCTGAATACTATATATTATCATCGCGCGATAGGAACTAAGTATTGTACTTTAGGTCTGATCCATACCTGTTTAATAATTAACTCTCTTACCTTCAAGCAATTATTGTCGTACATCTTGATTCCGTTTTAGATCATTTAATGTTGGTCGGCATTACAAAATTGATGCGCAATACAAGAGAAAACACTGTTCCACTTCCTTTATTAATTGTTTCTGACGAGAAATATTATTTCTGTGTTCTCATTGGATAAATTCTCCCGTACAAGCCAATGAAAATAGAGAATTGCAAATATTAGAAGAAATCTAGTAAACACAACTGGTGATCTTACCACATTCTTAATGTTACGTGATTCCTGTATTTTCTCGGAAATAATTTATGTCAAAAGTAGCATTGATTTTGATGTAATGAACAATCTTTATTGAAGATATGCAAGATTTAGGTGGTCACATTAATAATTTCACTTCCACGATGGTATTTTTGAGGCGTACATTACAATTGTGTTCCATTTTCGTGGTAGGTTCTATATGAGTTTTAACCATTTTAGAGAATGGATTTCAATTTCTCTATGCGTCCTTTCTATGAGTATAAGGATTTTTAAGGAGGGTTTGGGCCAAAATTTAGCCTCCCTAGCATCTTTTCCTCGAATAAAAACGGTAAATTTTCTCAGAAAATGTCCATTTGCAGACCAAGATAAGCCTATTTTTGAAAATTTACCACTGGAATGACTGGCTCGATAACCAAGCCAGTCATTCCAGTAGTAAATTTTCAAAAATAGGCTTCTTGGTCTGCGAATGGACATTGCTCAAGACCAGTGCTTGAGACAGATATGAGAGTTAAAGGGTTAAAGCAATTACAAACATAGTGGTATAGAATCTTGCAATGATATCATTCTCTTAACAATAGCTGCATTGAGATTTTGTTTCAGCAAACATTTTACAAGCGTTAAAATCGCTTGAAAGTGTGCATACAAACTGGCAGGATTTTAACAAAAAATGTGCCTGGTAAAGCTAAATGTGAGACACTATTACGTTGTATCTGATACTAAATATTGAAAACTGAGCGATTTTGTACCATGAATTCCCAGAATCTCAATTTCAAAGTAAGTATTCTAGTAAGCTGGTGAATATTTTGAAACTAATTAGACTGGGATTTATTGGACTGACAGTGACACTCTTAGTACCTATGAAGGAGTTGCTGATGTGCAGGGGTCGTACTGGTCACGGAAATCATGGAAAGGCATGGAATTTGAAAATCGATATTTTTTATCATAGGTCATGGAAAAGTCATGAAAATGGTAATCATGCAAAATAAAAGAAATCAGTTGGCATAAATTTCTGCTCTTAATACCTGTATGAAATAAAAAGTATAAACCGCTTATCAAAACAAGGCTTTTGGCTTGTTTGTTGCAAGACTCAATATTCAGACATTTTGCAGAACAACTCGGATCGTAGTCTATGTAGCTACATGTATGCCATAAAAACAAATCTCCTTTGATATTAATTCTTGGAGGTCATGGAATTTGTTAATTTTGGTTATGAAAAGTCATGAAATTTGAAACACAGAAAGGTGTAGGAACCTTGAATATGGCAGCACCCGCTCCCTATCAAATTAGTTCCCAACTGTTAAACTAAATGTCTACTAGATTGTAGAGAGGCAAGTCAGGCCTTTGCCACTTTATTGTCAGACATGGCGTCCTATATCATTTGATCGTGATGTCAGCAGTCATGTGACATTTTGATTGTGTCGTCAGATACGTGAGTGACGGAGCAGATCTCTCCAATGCCTCATGCTAAGTTCATCAGTCGACTACTTAACTGTGTCGCTGCTGCAAGCCACCAGATGCTGATGTCAGTCCAGACAGTAACTGTGAACCTGCTAAATATTTTGAAAACAATTTGACTGAAAATTGTTGGTAGCTTATTCAGTATATGCAGAGTTAAACCCCATAGAAAATATAGTTTGCGTAAATTCAGCAGACAAACAGTTAAGCTGCTGTTTATTTTTCAGAGATTACCGTGCTATCCCAGCGCTCGATGTGTACGATCGAGACAATATGGATGATGATGATTACTCAGATATTTCAGAGGGCCAGCGTCATGCCGCTGAACGAGAGATCCGAAAGCGTGAACGCGAGGAAGGGCTGGCTGCAGGCCGAATGCGGAGAGGGCTTATTTATGGTATGTTAAGTCTTCATTGAAATACAGAAATATGTACAGCAATCACTCATGAATCCTATAGCATGTTTGTTTTTGGAACAGACTGGATGGACAAAGGCATCGGGATTCATCTGTATTGGAATGGACCTTTCCAGTTTATCCATCCATCATATGACATCATAACCGACAATGAATATGTGATGTGTAGGATGATGTCATAATCATTGATGTCATGAATGACATTGATAAGTATGTCACAAAAGCATAATTGGTGACAGGCTAAGCGCTGTTGTACGGATTGTATGTCTTTACTATTTAGCAAAGATGCTGTTGAATTTTTTTAAAATAATTTGACTGGGTGCTGTTAGTAACAGCACCCTGTCAAATTAGCTTTAAAATAGTCAAGAGCTTACATGTATGGTTTTCTGGAAGTTGATAGTCAGAGAGTTCAGGGATCGATCAATCCCAACACAAGTGAGGTGTGGGTGGAGCTTAGCTAGAGATGGGCGCGGCATAGCTAAAACTGGAAATGTCCATTGTGAACATGGTGAATGCATCTCAAGGTGAAATGTTTGAATGGGTTTCATAAAAACTGTGAACGTGGTAGAAATAATATTTAAACAATATCTTGTTGATCATTAACTATTAATGTCTTTAGATTTAATGAAAATATGGTTGATCCTTACAGCCTTTGTCAGACTGCTAGGAACTGAATCTGTCAGTTTACATTTGGTACACAGATACTGTGTCAGAGAACCTCAGTTGTGATAGTGTGTTAGCAAAATCTATATGTATTTATAAATTGTCTGTATTATTGCTCCTGACAAGCTCAGTTCATCAAAAGGTTTTTGTATTATCCAGATCTTGGAAGAGTTTTAAGCATTGATTTGCAATTTTGTTTCAGTGGATACATTAGAAGAATATGCAGTGTCATGATCTTATTCCTCATTCATTATATCTAAGTACAGTCCTTTACCACTAATGATAAGGCAGCGTTTTATCTGTTTATCTTAAATGTTTGGGTTCAGGAGGTGGGGTGTGTGGTGTATGCACAGTTTCCTAAAATTACCTAATGGTTCTTATTATACTACTTTGTTCACACGTCAGATATCTAATTACTACTTGTTTACATTTTCTCCTCACCATCCACAGTAACTCGCTTCATGGATATACATGTAAATTCTTGTCTTTCTAGATGAATCTGATGATGAGGATGAGCGTCCATCACGGCGAAGACGCGTGGCTGAACGTGCAGCAGAAGGAGATATGGATGAGGACGAGGTACATGTACATGCTGGACTGGATTAGTCCATTGTTATAATGGTTACATTCATACTGTCATCTGCTTTAACCATTTAATGGTCAAGCCGCCCAAAACTGGCCGCTGTAGTGGTTGTGAGAAATTTCCATTTTTCAGCCAAGTGAAGACTATTTTTGAAAACTTACCAGTGGAACGGAGCCAGTCATCCCAGTGGTAAGTTTTCAAAAATAGTCTTCTCTTGACCATTAAAGGGTTAAATACACACATGTTTGGAGTCATCGATCATGTGAATGATTTAGATTTAAGGAAATGTTTGTGGTCACATGATGAAGGGCCTCGGCTCATGTCAGTGTGATTCTCTCTTAATCAGCTTTGAGCATGACTGCACAGTGCCATATTTAACCTCGTCTTCGTACTAATGACTAATGTTGAGTGTGTGTGAGGCCTAGTCATCATGCTAGATTCTGAATCATGCTGTTTTTTGTTTAGCACTTATTTATAAAAGAAAGTTTACACGTAAGTACAGGTGAGTGGAGATCGAGGAATCTTTACTCCAATCTTCCATCTTTTGTTAAAATTATTGGTAACTTAATGCTGTTTCTGGGATCAGATGTTCAAAATTTAATTTTCCTTTCCAAACATCGAACTTGCTGAATTTGTTTTTTTCAATTTCTTTATCCTAGACATTCATAAACTTGCTCTGGTTAACTCTTACCACTCTGATGTAAATATTCCATCTTTTTATTTTGTCAATATCAAAGAAACTGATGTACATTTTTCTACGACACCACCATCTCCCACCAAATTTGTTGAAAAATGAACACCAGTTCATATTTTAATTTAATTTGAAATTAAAAAATATTTGACACCAGAGTGCTAAGGGTTAAAGCAGCATTCATGTGAGCCTGGATAACTGCATTTGATATCGTATATATGTGGGTACATTATTTGTACATTTTACAGGTTTATCCCTGGGCGTTTCAGTGTCTTAGTTTCGAGACACCTACTGTATGCTGGAAAGACGTTGAATATTTTGAAACAAATTTGGCTGGAACTTATTGTTGTCGTAGGCAGCATCAGTTTCCCATCAAATTACCTTCAAAATAGTCAACGAAATATTCCTTACATCATAATTAATTTATCCTTTCTGGTCCTAGGGTTATTTGATTAAATGTTGATGGAGAAATCCAGTTTTAGCTATGCCCCGCCCATCTTTAGCTAAGCTCCACCCACACTTCGCCCGTATCGGTATCGATCGATCACTGAGCTCGCTGACTATCAATTTCCAGAAAACTATAAAGTAAGCTGTTGAAGATTCTGAGACTATTTTGACTAGGTTGCACCTAAAACAAAATGTTTAGTAAATAGTAAAGAGAGATACTTTGTACAACAATGCTTGGTCCATCATCAATTAAGCATTCGTGACAAACTTACCTAAGTCATTCATGATATCATTGATTATGACGTCATCCTATACATCACATAGTAGTTGATTATGACATCAGTGGTCCATTTCAATCTTATTTTTCAGTTGATTGAGAGCATAGAGAATCTTGAGGACATGAAAGGTCACTCTGTACGCGAGTGGGTCGCTATGATTGGCCCAAAAACAGAGATCAAGAATCGATTCAAAAACTTCCTGAGGACATTTGTTGATTCAAAAGGACATAATGTGTATCGAGAGAAGATCCGACAGATGGTTGAATGTATGTTTTAAAAAGAATAGATAGATTTGTGTACAAATCATCTACTTCCATGCCTGTACTGGCTGTGCGCGCACACATGTTAACATGCACACACACGTATGCACACACTGGTCACGAAAGACATCAAGAAACTAATGTATTTGACCCTCTATCTAAATGACAATTGAAGAAAGGACTGTTTTGTATGATCGCCATGGTGTGCTTTGTATACAAGCTATACTGTATATCTGTTAGTATTCTGCTAAGTCATTGCCGCTGCACAATTTCACAATAAAAGTTTTACAATGGCTCAACAGATATATTTACAAGTGTCTATAACACCAAAAAAGTACGGCTTCGTGTTTAGGAACCTCTTTGTGGCACTCAAATTTCGTCAATTTTTCGCTCTCAGTTTTTCACCCAGGGCGAGCCGTAAGCATGTATTCCCACCTGAGAATGCAAATGTCCCCTGACATGTCCCTATTTGCTTATGATAGAAAGAGGGACCAGAGTCTAAAATTGTCCCCACACATCATTGCCCTAGGTGTAGTACTGCCTCTTATTAAAACCCTTTAATACTCATATCCAGCAAAAATGGCTTCTTGGGAAATGTCAATTTGAAGACCAAAAGAAGACAATATTTGAAAATTTACCCCTGGAATGACTGGCTCGTTATCGAGCCAGTCATTCAAGGGGTAAATTTTCAAATATATTCTCAGTTCTTCCGTGAACAAATTTGAGAGTTAAAGGAATAACGGGAGATGATGGGCCGTGTTTTTGTGTGCCCTGGCAGAATCCAGAGCCCATTTCATGAAGCTAATCCTGTTATTTGCTAGGCTTACAGTACTGTTGTTAGAGCATTAATATGCAAAATATGCACACTTGTTATCTAACGGTATTTGCAAAATATGCACACTTGTTATCTAACGGTATTTGCAAAATATGCACACTTGTTATCTAACGGTATTTGCAAAATATGTACGCTTGTTATCTAACGGTATTTGCAAAATATGCACGCTTGTTATCTAACGGTATTTGCAAAATATGCACGCTTGTTATCTAACGGTATCTGCAAAATATGTACGCTTGTTATCTAACGGTATTTGCAAAATATGTACGCTTGTTATCTAACGGTATTTGCAAAATATGTACGCTTGTTATCTAAGGGTATTTGCAAAATATGCACGCTTGTTATCTAACGGTATTTGAAAAATATGCACGCTTGTTATCTAACGGTATTTGCAAAATATGCACGCTTGTTATCTAACGGTATTTGCAAAATATGCACGCTTGTTATCTAACGGTATTTGCAAAATATGCACGCTTGTTATCTAACAGTATTTGTGAATTGAATGGAAAATTGATGAATAAATTACTTATCTCTGTTTAATATTTAATTTAATATTTAATTTTACATAGCAAACAAGGAGAGTCTTGTTATTGACTACAACATGTTGGCCTCGGCGGAACAGGTGCTCGCTTATTTCCTGCCCGAGGCACCAACGGAAATGCTCATCAATTTTGATGAGGTAAGCATTTTTGTACATTTGTTGATTCGCCTGACCTGAAGGCAGTTGTCTAATTATGGTCTATCAGGCCTTTGTTAGTGAGCGTAACTCGTAAACCAAAGGTCGGGCTTGAATCCTCCCCTCTGATGATTCTCCATGGTGTATAAATAATGTACTGATATAAGTACAGTACAGCTCAGAAATAACGTAACATGTTTCCATAATAAAGACAAACATGTTAGTAAGAAAGGTTTTGTTGAATATTTTGAACATAATTGGATCTTCAAATCCAATTACTGTATGTTCAAAATATTCAAAAGTACATTTATTTTGTTTGGAAAAAATTAGTTATTTCTGAGCTGTACTGTATGACTGATGACGATGGCTGATGTGGCAAATTCTTAAATAGTTACAATTTATTTTTTATGCGTTTTTTATACATTTTGGAAGCAATTGTTTCCAAAATGGCCACTGAAAACGTTCTCCAGCCATTAACCTTTTGAAACAGAGTAACTGAGTACGCTAAAGCCAAATTAAAGTCGATGATGTGATTTAAACATTCATGCATTTTGTTGTAAACTTAATGTATCTTGTTAATATCTAAGCATCAGTGGTGGACATATCTAAGCATCAGTGGTGGACATATTGCTCATGGACAGGAATTTAACTCTAATGGTCAAACCGACCAGAGTGATCTTGAGGAATGTCCATTTGCAAATCAGCTGGACTATTTTGAAAATTTACCACTGGAGTGGCTGGCTCGTTAACCAAGCCAGTCAATCCACTGGTGAATAATAAAAAAAATCTGTTGGTCCGCAAATTGACATTCACTAGGAAACTAATTTTTGTGATCAAGTCTTGAACAGTAAAAGGTTAAATGTTATTTTGTGTAATATTTTCTTCCATAGGCTGCCAAGGAGGTGGTGTTGAGTATGTACCCAAATTATGAACGGATTGCAAAGGAAATCCATGTGCGCATCGCAGAACTGCCGCTCATTGAAGAGCTTAGATCTCTCCGGTATGAAGTGATTAGTGAATATGAACTTTAATTTCGTCTTCCGATTGGAGTTGGAAATGTATTTAGGGCATAAATATATTTATGGTTTTGTTCTGGGAAAAGATCCCCCATTTCATTGTTCAGTTATTGGCACTGAAAGCAGTTCACTTTTGTGAGACTAACAGGTGAAAATATGTATCATTTCTGACAGCGGCAACGGCGGTCTCAATATTAAGTTTGTGCATTTAGCAATTCATCTTTGCCGACATGTATATATTAGGATTGCTTAATCCTATTGGAACCAGGGTTGTTTTGATTTCAAATCGATTAAATCATATGATTAAATCAACGATTAAATCAAACTGAAAAAATCAACTTTTTAAATTTTATTTTTTGATTTTTTCCTCAACCCATCTCATTTGCACTATAAAATTTCTAAAGATTTTTTTGGATTTGTTAAAAGTTGTTGTAGATATTTTTTCAGATAGTTAATAGGCCTGGTTATACAATATTATGCTAATATAAGCGCTGAAAAGCTTTATTTCTATCAGTGCAGTTAGTGAAAACTTTCCTCAGTTGTTATTTGATGCGTAAACACAGCACAGACCAATACTATTTATAACAGTTCTGTGTATTATTTTTAACTGACTTCACTTTGACTGCTGCCAGCCACTAGACAATAATTTCACTAGACAATAATAACTCTAGATCAGCTGAATATTTTCAAACTAATTTGATGGACAGTTATTGCCGACTACATTCAGTTAAATTGTATTCAAAATATTTTATATCATATCATGTCCAGAGTTATGCAAAGTATTAAGACGGATAAAATGTAGCTCATCAAGTGTGGACAAAACATGGTTACAGTAGTGTAGGCATGTTTATTAGAAAGTTGATCAATGGTCATAACCCATCCAGTAGAACTGCAGTTATTTCAAAATGTGACAACAAATTCAAAAATGTCTTAAGAACACCAAGAACAAATGTCTGGGATGCTTATTGTTATAATACATTTTAATAGTATAAATAAGGTCAACATTGTTTAGAGTGATTATATTCTATTTAGTTACGAACATGAGTGCATGTCCAAAAAATTAATCATTTTGTTATATATGTAGTTCTAGTAAAAAAATTATAAAAATCTAAAAAATCTTATTAATTCGGAAAAATCAGATTTTCGATTTTTTTTCGAAAAAAATCGTGATTATTTACTTAGATTTCTTGTTTAAATACATATAATGTATTTTTAATGTGCCTGTATATCAAGCTTATGCCAAGTACAGTGTGGTGTGAATTCGTAATAAAAAGAGAATAATTACTAATATTTGGACAATGTGATCGCGTCTAATACTAATAATAACATGGGAATTTTGTCTGACAGCCACGGAAACCCGTCCACTGCTGCTCACTACGGGTGGAACCATTGTGTACATGTACATGTCGCTTTCCTCCGAGATCTATCTATGTCCCTCGCATTGATAACAGACACAGGTTAACTATCTGCAAGCCACTGGACAATAATTTCAAATTGACAACTGAACCTGCTGAATATTTTGAAAACAGTTTGGCTGAAAGTTGTTGGTGGCTTAGCCACCAACAGCTTTCGGTCAAATTGTTTTCAAAATATCCAGCATGAAACACCATGGAAAATATAATCTGCAGGAATTCAGCCGGCAGAGAGTTAATCTACTGGCCTGTTAACCTTGTCACTGATGAATACCATATCTCATTCTTAAACAACAAGAAAGCTGTTGAATGTTTTAATATTAATTTAACTGAATGTCATTGGTGGTTGCTGCGTTAGGGAACAGCGACTTCCATTAAAATTAATTTCAAAATATTCAATAAAATAAGTTTTATCTCGTAAAGAAGACAGTTTTTCATGGATTTGTCATTGAAAGTGTTAAGCATTAACTAGAGGATGTGTTTCTGGCTACTTTACAGACAGCTACATCTAAATCAGTTGATCCGTACCAGCGGAGTTGTCACCAGTATGACCGGTGTATTGCCTCAGCTGTGTGTTATCAAATACGACTGTAACAAATGTAGTTACATCCTCGGCCCATTCTACCAATCACAGAACCAGGAAGTGAAGCCGGGCTCATGTCCAGAATGTCAGTCCATGGGACCATTTGAAATTAACATGGAGCAGGTAATGTTGAAGTTATCGTGTACAAATATTTTTTAAGTAAATGAGTTTTTATTAGAGGAGGGTTGGGATTGGTGTCGGTTGCATATAGTGAAAATTCAACTCTTTCAGATGTGAGTAAGTAAGAATGATGAAGAGAGAATGCTGTCATAACTGGTGACGTACAGATATCAATGAACAAAGTGCTTGTGTAAATTGCATTGTACTGAAAAATATACTGTGCTCGCCAACAGGTGAACAAATCGTTATCAGCCAGCCAAGTTTTGAGTCATCCATTGTAGATGGTACTAATCGTGTTTATTGTGATAGCGATAAACCATTTTATTTCCACATAATATAATGCTTTTCAAATTTGTCCCCATTTTCGGGATTAAAAATCTGAATCTTAGACGAACCCGACGTTAAGAGTTACCAGAATTATCTACTCATGCAGTATTTTACATCCTGGCACTGTCAAGATAGTCTGCAAAATTCAGACCAGATTGTTTGATTGGTATTTTTAATCTGGGTTATCAAACCTCTGTCTGTTAGGTCAGGCTGCGGCCTTTAATTTCCACATAAACAAATAACAAGGAAATGATTTTTTGAAAATAAATGATTAATACTATGTAAATGTGCATTAGAGTTTGTATAATTATAGTAACACAATACAATTCTAGGCATCAACATTACCCTGTCAAATTAGTTGCAAAATACTCAAAAGAACACGGCCAAATTAGTTTCAAAATATTCAATAATATAATTGCTAAATTCGTATATGACATAATAGTCACTTGAAGGATACGTGGTGTAATAATCAGAGGAATCTAATTAGTCAAGTATATAATCCAAACATTCATATATATGACATCATAATCAGACGTCATAATCGATTATGTTTCTCAAGCCTTCTACACCATATTGCCAGCTATCACTCTAGTATATATATGATGTCATAATCCAATTTGTCAGTCAAATATGTTAAGTAATCTTGGATGGTGTTGTGAAATAATTAGGTAGAATATTAGCTTTTCTAAACATTATGATATCTCCTCTGATTAGTATTTTGAATTTATTTTTACTGTAAGCTGTTTCAGTCTGTGATAAATCGCCATCTAGAAGTGAAAGTATTTTCAAAACATTCACCTATGATATCTTTCTTATATGGTTTCCCTGCAATTGAGGCACTGATTCTTTGTGCTTGACTCTTTAACTCTTTCATGCCAAAACCAGCCTCCAATGGTCTTGAGGAATGTCCATTTGCAGGCTAAGAGAAGGGTACATGTATTTTTGAAGATTTACTACAGGAATGACTGGCTCGATAACTGACTGGCTCGGTAACTGAGCAAGTCATTCCAGTAGTAAATTAAAAAAAATATTCTCTTGACCTGCAAATAGACATTTTATAACCAAATATTTTGAGATTCCTGATCAAATTTAGCTATCAAAGGGTTGATGGTCAAGACTGACAAAAATAACCGTCGCTATCATGTTGAGAAATATGAATTTGCAGGCCAAGAGAAAATTATTTTTAATGTGAAATTTTCTAAAAGTTCATTTGGCCTTCAATTGAAAATTCATTATTTTCTTAACCAGTTTTGAACATTATTTATTAATTTGTCTATTAGGTAATGCTTTTGCATATATACTATACTATGTGAATACTGATTCTATATGTTATTTGATAATTTCCATTCAGACGCTCTACAAGAATTATCAGAGAATAACTATACAGGAAAGCCCAGGAAAGGTTCCAGCTGGTCGTCTACCTCGCTCTAAAGATGCTATCCTCCTCGATGACTTGGTCGACACGTGCAAACCTGGAGATGAATTGGTCAGTATTTCATATTTAATCTTCGTTTGTTGTTTGATGCTTGCTATTGGATCAATGCAGTAATGGATAGATCTGATCTGTCACTCAAGTATATGACAATGTCATAATCAATTATGTCACATCTAGGCTGACCTCATAATCTAAATGCACAATGAGTAATGTATCTCCGTCATGAACACTGAACATTCCGTTAAGTGTATGAATTGTATATGGATTTACTATTTAATAAACATTCTGTTAAATATTTTGAAACTGCTTTGACTCGATGGTGTTGCTACCATAGTAACCACACCCAGTCAAATTGGTTTCGAAATATTCAGCAACATGCCTGTATACTTAACGTGGAATTGAGTGTGAATTCAGGATTCAAAGTATATTAATTGATACCAATACGCGGAAAACATGGGCAGCTCTTAGCTAGAAATGGGCGGGGCATAGCTAGAATTGGATCCCTCTTGTGTCAATGATATTTGTCTTAATTTGTGTATAATTATGTGGAGTGTTATGTGATTTTGATAAACTTAGATGCCATTTGTTAACTTAGATCTTTCCCATTTGGAACAAGTGAGGCTAATTACCAGAGGGAACTAAATATACATTGCTATAAGCAATATTTGTTTGTAGATTGAAATTAATAATAGTCATCAATTTGCATAATTAGCTCACCTGGCTAGAATTGCCAAATGAGCTTATGCTGTTACGACCATCAGTGATCCGTCCATCCATCCATCTGTCAACTTTTTCCCTAAATCTCTTCCCAAGTAACAACTGGACCAATTTTAATTATATTTGACAGGAAGCATCCTTTGGGTATGGAGATTCAAGTTTGTTCAAATGAAAGCGATTGGCCAATTTGGCTGGCAGGCATCTTGGAGTTTGACAGATTATTAGAAAGTTCTTTAAAAATCTCTGAAATCACTTAGCGGATTGATTCAAAACTCATAAATGTCATCTAGGGCAAGAACTGAACCAAGTTTGTTCAAGGGAACTTGAGTGACCAAATCTTTTAGCATTCACGTTGGATGGCCTAGTTTTCGTGAAAACTTCTCCAGAACCTCTGTACGGATCGGGCCAAAATTTGGGAGATATGCTTAGGAACTAAGGGCCATTGAAGTTTGTTCAACAGAAGTTGATACGTAAAAGTCAGTCATATTGGACTTTTTTATTTAATGGATTTTGAAGCTGAAATTGGTTTTATATAGGCTTTTCGATATGCTGATCTCAAAGTTCCACTTTTGAAACTGCCGGAGTAATGGTTTGGCAGCTGTCTTGGATCTTGTTTCTGCCAAAATTGCCATACTAAAGCCATCTTGGATTTTGACTGAGTTTTAGAAATGTCTATAAAAATCTCTAAAACCCCTTGTGCGAAAACGTCTTCTGAACCGCTGAATGGATAGGTTCGAAATTTCGGAGATACGATTACGGACTAAGGGCCTTTAAAGTTTGTTCACGGGAAATTGATGCATGAAAAAACATGGCCCCTGTGGACCAACCAAGATGTACCATGTTTGGCGACCATATTGGATATCCAAAAATGTTCCCAAACTCGTTTAAAAGACAAAAAAAGTCTACATGTAGGATCTATGTCCTTTCTACTTACATGTAATGTGTTCCAGGTGAGCGACACGAGGCCCCTTACACCTCCTGATGAAATTGGCTATAACATTGAATGTTAGTGTGTGGTCTACTTTTAAATATCTATGGATTGTCAAATATTTTGTTTAATTCTGCTCAGGAATTAACTGGTGTCTACCACAACAACTATGACGGCTCGTTGAATATAGCCAATGGCTTCCCCGTGTTTGCTACAGTGATACAAGCAAACCATATTAGCAAAAAAGATGACAAACTCGCTGCCACCAATCTAACAGATGATGATGTACGAGCTATTGTTGCACTGGCCAAAGATGAGAGGATAGCGGAGAGGGTGAGTGAATGCTAGCTACCTGTATGTGTAAAGTACTGTCAAACGACTTGAGAACCATATATGCGGAGCGGGTGAGTGAATGCTAGCTACCTGTATGTGTAAAGTACTGTCAAACGACTTGAGAACCATATATGCGGAGAGGGTGAGTGAATGCTAGCTACCTGTATGTGTAAAGTACTGTCAAACGACTTGAGAACCATATATGCGGAGCGGGTGAGTGAATGCTAGCTACCTGTATGTGTAAAGTACTGTCAAACGACTTGAGAACCATATATGCGGAGAGGGTGAGTGAATGCTAGCTACCTGTATGTGTAAAGTACTGTCAAACGACTTGAGAACCATATATGCGGAGCGGGTGAGTGAATGCTAGCTACCTGTATGTGTAAAGTCAAACGACTTGAGAACCATATATGCAGAGAGGGTGAGTGAATGCTAGCTACCTGTATGTGTAAAGTCAAACGACTTGAGAACCATATATGCGGAGAGGGTGAGTGAATGCTAGCTACCTGTATGTGTAAAGTACTGTCAAGCGACTTGAGAACCATATATGCGGAGAGGGTGAGTGAATGCTAGCTACCTGTACGTGTAAAGTACTGTCAAACGACTTGAGAACCATATATGCGGAGAGGGTGAGTGAATGCTAGCTACCTGTATGTGTAAAGTCAAACGACTTGAGAACCATATATGCGGAGAGGGTGAGTGAATGCTAGCTACCTGTATGTGTAAAGTCAAACGACTTGAGAACCATATATGCGGAGAGGGTGAGTGAATGCTAGCTACCTGTATGTGTAAAGTACTGTCAAACGACTTGAGAACCATATATGCGGAGAGGGTGAGTGAATGCTAGCTACCTGTATGTGTAAAGTCAAACGACTTGAGAACCATATATGCGGAGAGGGTGAGTGAATGCTAGCTACCTGTATGTGTAAAGTCAAACGACTTGAGAACCATATATGCGGAGAGGGTGAGTGAATGCTAGCTACCTGTATGTGTAAAGTCAAACGACTTGAGAACCATATATGCGGAGAGGGTGAGTGAATGCTAGCTACCTGTATGTGTAAAGTCAAACGACTTGAGAACCATATATGCGGAGAGGGTGAGTGAATGCTAGCTACCTGTATGTGTAAAGTCAAACGACTTGAGAACCATATATGCGGAGAGGGTGAGTGAATGCTAGCTACCTGTATGTGTAAAGTCAAACGACTTGAGAACCATATATGCGGAGAGGGTGAGTGAATGCTAGCTACCTGTATGTGTAAAGTCAAACGACTTGAGAACCATATATGCGGAGAGGGTGAGTGAATGCTAGCTACCTGTATGTGTAAAGTCAAACGACTTGAGAACCATATATGCGGAGAGGGTGAGTGAATGCTAGCTACCTGTATGTGTAAAGTCAAACGACTTGAGAACCATATATGCAGAGAGGGTGAGTGAATGCTAGCTACCTGTATGTGTAAAGTCAAACGACTTGAGAACCATATATGCGGAGAGGGTGAGTGAATGCTAGCTACCTGTATGTGTAAAGTCAAACGACTTGAGAACCATATATGCAGAGAGGGTGAGTGAATGCTAGCTACCTGTATGTGTAAAGTCAAACGACTTGAGAACCATATATGCCATTTGTCGGCCAAGAGAATGGTGGTTGTTTAAGACTGATGGTTGAAGTACCACCTGTCATTGTCTTCCAACGCCAAAAGCATTGCAAATGGTAACCCTATCAGCTGTCGATAGTAACGTTTTTGCTGCTACAAAGGGAGGTGGTGGTCGTAACAGAGCTGTGTGCGCCACATTTTTTATACCTCAAAAGTGAGGCTATGTAGTAATTGCATTGTGCATGCGTTTGTCCGTGTATGTGGCCGTCCCCAACTTTATTGTCCACCAGATTTCCACATATAGTCTCCAAACTTGGTATATGGTAATATGGATGCATCATAGCATATAGATACATGTATGTCATGTACCAAAACTAAGTCAACATAACCTACTTTCCACAGTTCACTGAACATCATAGATTATTCTTGTCTGGGCTGTCATTAACCAGTCTTGGTGTATAGATGTATTCATTGTATAACTTAATCAACTGATGTTTAATATATTTCATCCATAATGGCTGTTATGCAGCAGTGACAGAGAGAGAGAGAGGGAGGGAGAGGGAGGGAGGGATAATTGCTAGACTTTTGTCACAATTTCAGCTCTTAACCCTTTAACCCTCATGTCAGCCAAAAACGTCTTCTGGTGTGGTTTTGAGAAATGTCCATTTGCAGACCAAGAGAAGAGTATTTTTGAAAATTTATCATTGCTACGAGCCAGTCATTCCAGTGGTAAATTTTCAAGAATAATCTTCTCTTGGTCTGCAAATAGACATTTTCTATGAGAAAATTGAAATTTTCTTGAACAAATTTGAGGGTTAAAGGGTTAAACATTAGAGACCAGAAACAACAAACCCATTTGAATATAAAAAATATTTTGCTGAATGTCTTTAAAACTAATTTGAGAGCTGCTGCCGTCTATTGCAGCAACACATTCCAGGCAAATTAGTTTCGAAATATTCAACATCTTTCCTGTTACGTCGTCATGAAATTGAGACATTGAACAATAAGGGATAACGATTTAGCATAACATGAGGGAGCCTTAAAATTATGTGCATGTGTATGTGTCCATTCAGAGACAATGTTTCTAACCTTTGAATGGTGTCAGTTTAATTACAAATATGGGATGCAATACAATCTTTTCTCATTTTCTACAGGTGTTTGCCAGCATTGCACCATCAATATATGGTCATGATGACATTAGGCGTGCTCTTGCATTATGCATGTTTGGCGGTGTACCTAAGAATCCAGGTATGCAAGGGGTCTGTTCCTATCTGATATCAGACAAGTTCTGTGTGCTTTTTAACCCTTAACCGTTTAACCCTCGAATTTGTTTAAGAAAATTTAGTTTTTCTCGTAGAAAATGTCCTTTTGCAGACCAGGAGAAAACTATTTTTGAAAATTTACCACAAGAATGAGCCAGTCATTCCAGTGGTAAATTGTCAAAAATGTTCTTGGCCTGCAAATGGAGCACTGCAGAAGCGGGTTTTTTGCTGATATGAGTGTTAAAGGGTTAAATGGTTAAAGTCATGCAAACTTACTCAGCCCTCGAAATTTGGCGAGAACGATCGTTTCGTTCGCGTATCGGTTATGTAAAGTAAAATTACAGTGAACGAAAAAATGGTCGTGTAAGTGACATAGCCCAGAACGGTAGTTATCTCTGATCGTGGAAAACAGAAAAGTTTCAACAACTTTTTGATATGAAACATGCTATTTACAACAGAATTTAGCATTTTCAACCATCTAAAAGATCGATAACATCGGTCTGTCAAATTCTATAAATACATGTAAGCGACAGCACGCATGTGTCAGAGACAAACTTCCGTTGTATTTCCGCTAGCATTATTACATAGGCCGGGAACTAGTCTCGCTACACGTTATGCATCAACAACGGACTGTTCAATTATAAATCGTTGCATGCAAGTACGTGCAACCGTCAGCTGGCATGTTCCCAATGTATTATTTTACATACGTGATTGGAACCCGATATAACATAGGAAGACATGCATTGTTGAGTGAGTCTCACAGTATATTCTCCTTGAGTTTCAGTTGGTTTATAGAGACAGCTGTTTAAGAATTTATCTGTTAAATTAAATTGTTACATTCATAGTTCCTAGCTGCTGTGTCAGTGTGTATTTGTCCATAACACACAATAATTCAGGGCTCGAAATCCGACGGGAATCCGATTCTCGTAATATTCCCGAAATTGAAAAATACGGGAATCCAACTGGATTCTCATAAATAAACGCTTCAAAAAACGTAAACATTCCATTCTTACAGAACGCCGCGATCCCGGTTACTAATTTGAATAATAAAAATTATGTCACGAATCAGCCTAGAGGGGGGGGGGGGTCTGCTAATTCACCGGTAATGAGAAAAGGCTCGCGTGACTGCTCAGTCGTAGTTAATAATAATAATCGATAATGCGCACTCGTAGTTTCTGATTGGCTCGCGGGATATCCGATTTCAATAGGCATGAATGAAAATTACTATCGTAGTAAAATTTTGATCACGTGCCTCATTGTCATTCATAACGAATTAATCACATGATTTATTTCAACTGTGCGACTCGCGATTAATACTGATGGCTAATGGCGAACAAAAAATCTAGTCACTGTGCCGCTTTTAAACGCAGTAAAGCAATATGTTAGCGCCCACTTTGACGGGTTATATGGCCCAATATATTATTATTGGAAGGTTCTGACAGTAATACCGATATTTAAGTGGTTCATTGCTTTGGAGCGACAGAGAACAGGACTATATGTCAGGAAAACCGGTGCGTAGTAACTCTTATTTCCAGTAAATCGCATTTGCATTAAATTGTCAGTTTAAAGCGTACAAGTTAAGAAGGGTCAAGCTATCTACTAAATGCCTTAGAGCTGCTTACGCTTTTTATTCTGGTGGACTTGCGGGTTATTGTTTTATATTAGAAATGTACGCTGCTTGTACAAGTCCAAATATTTGGTGACAGTAACAAAAAAATCTACCCATCATAGATACAAATTTATAAACATTTCAACCCCTGTTGTTTTTGGGGCCATTAAGACGGTAGTTCTTTGATAGAGGTGGAATTCTTTACAAATTAAAGCATATTCTTTTAAATATTTTGAAAATAATATGACTGGAAGCCATTGCTTTCAAGGTGGTGGTGGGTGGGCTGGGGAGGGTTGTTCAACTAGGTAAGCCAC
Organism: Chaetoderma sp. LZ-2023a; assembly: GCA_034401795.1. Classification (NCBI taxonomy): domain Eukaryota; kingdom Metazoa; phylum Mollusca; class Caudofoveata; order Chaetodermatida; family Chaetodermatidae; genus Chaetoderma; species Chaetoderma sp. LZ-2023a. The sequence goes on along the minus strand of CM067371.1, from coordinate 134,726,029 downwards.
ACCTTTGTTTTTGTAGTGGGGTTTGTGGGTGGGGTGGGAGGGAGGGTGTTAAGATATTTATAAATATTGTGTCATTAGTCACTAATTATTATAGCGGGTCTGGAATTTTGAAATATATGTTTGGAAAAAGTATGGAATTTTATTGTGCCCAAGGTGTATGAACCCTGAAATTGTTGCAAGCTGGAAAGATGTTACCAATCAGTGGTGTCATACAAATACTGATCTTTTGGCAGAGAAAATGTACATTTGCAGACCAAGGGAGTATTGTTTTTGGAGACTTAACACTGAATGACTGGCTCGGTTATCGAGCTTGTAATTTCCAAAATATTCTTCTTGGTCTGGAAATGGAACGAATGAATGGACATAAAACAAAAACTCAATCTGTTTTTTGACAAATTTACTTGAGAAATATTACCGTACTTATATCACAATGGATGAATCCACTTTTAGTTATTCCCCACCCATCTCTAGCTAAGCTCTGCTCCAAGCTTTGTCCCAGAATCCCAATTTCATGGTAACTATACAGCTAACTTGGTAAATACTTTGAAACAAACTCCCCCTCAAAACAATCAACAGAATGTTTATTAAATTGCAAAGACATAAAATTAATACTTACTGACAGACTACTATGAGAGTTAGTATTGTCTGTCAATTATAATAGTGACTGGTGACATCAACCTATATGTGAAGTAATTAATTATGAGGTCAATAGTTGAGTTAATAGTTCATTAATATGAAATCTCAGTTCTACTTTGAAAATAATATTTGTCACTTAGAATAAGAATGACTGGTTTACAATAAATACTCCTTGTATGTACAGTATCATACTAAAAGTTTTCCTGAGTGACCAATATAATCAGATCCTGATAGGCATATAAGCATTAATTACTACCCATATTTTTATGTATATGGCTGGGGTTCCATATGATAATAGGAAAAAAGATCAACAATTTCTATGGCAACTGAGTTGTATCATGGTGTGATTGTTCATGAATTCAAGGAAAGTTTGTAGTATCAGGTATGATCTCTGTCTGTTGTTTGTCAACGTGGACATAAAATCAGAATCATGAGTCGGGGCAACTTCTGAAATATACAATTTTATTTATAATAAGTACTTAAGACATTTTCTATGAGAGAATTTGAATTTTTCTGCTAAATTTGACCACTAAAATGGTAATGTTTAAATTGCAGGTGGCAAACATAAAGTGCGAGGCGATATCAATGTCCTCTGCTGTGGTGATCCCGGTACTGCAAAATCACAGTTTCTTAAATATATTGAAAAGACAGCTCATCGCTGTGTGTTTACCACTGGTCAAGGAGCCTCTGCTGTTGGTCTGACTGCTTATGTCCAGCGTAACCCGGTATCCAAAGAGTGGACATTAGAAGCTGGTGCTCTAGTACTTGCTGACCGAGGGATTTGTTTGATTGACGAGTTTGATAAGGTTGGTACTAATACTACTAAGCCGTTATATCTTGACAAATGCTTTATGATTGGCTGATCCTATTGGAACAAAGCATTTTGAGGGGTGCAGGGAGTTACTAATTTGTTATTCTTGTAGCTAAGTCAGGGACGTACTGTAGGTGACATTGGTAACAAGTTTGAGCTTAGTCAGTCAGCAAGGCCAATATTATTGAACAGGATTAGGTGTTCAGACTAAAAAAGTCTCCAGGACATTTCAACTCTCGAATTTGTTCAAGAAAATTTCAATTTTTCTCAGAAAATGTCGATTTGGAGACCAAGATAAGACTATTTTTGAAAATTTACCACTGGAATGACTGGTTCGGTTCATTTCTCAAGACCACTGCAGAAACTAGTTTTGGCTGATATGAGTGTTAACCGACCCAGTCATTCCAGTGGTAAATTTTCAAAATTAGTCTTCTCTTGGTCTGCAAATGGACATTTTCTGTGAGGAAATTGAATTTTTCTTGAACAAATTCAAGAGTTGAAGGGTTAAGCTGCATCATCTTCCGTACAGAATCTTTTAGTTTTACTATTTTGAGAATTAAACAATAATGAATATCAGCAGTCGTTAGAACACAGGAATCTCTCTGTCTGTGAGCTGTTGTTTTTACCTCACCTGCGAAGCAGAAGTGAGACACACGTATCACCTTTCCGACAGTCAAGGCATCAATGTTGTTCGCCATTTAGCAAATCGCTTTGTCTTATATTACAGGCTAAATCCACATGATGACAGGTCAAAGGTCAAGGTTACTGTAATCTTTGCACAAAACAATTTGTTAAATATGTTTTTGGGTTTAGCAAAGCTTTGCAGCTCATTTTCCAGGACTGGTTGACCCTATAGGCACTAGACTTGTGTACGTGGTTGTTTACTGTCAGGAATCGGCGTAATGACCAAGGTAGCAAGGTGACGGTCAATGACTAATGATGCTTCCTGCCAAAGTCGAAGAGACATTTAATTCCCCAGAACTCTTTTACCACCTTTAAACTCAGATACCCGATAATTGTGAATATGCAATTGATATTAAACCACTAGTTGACTCCTGTCTACAATCTACCGATATAGTAAGTAGTTAGAGCTTACATGATAGATTTATTCCCCGGCTTGCAGATGAATGACCAGGATCGTACCAGTATTCATGAAGCGATGGAACAACAGACAATATCAATATCTAAAGCTGGCATTGTCACATCACTTCAAGCTCGATGTGCCGTCATTGCTGCCTCGAATCCGATCGGAGGACGATACGATCCATCGCTGACATTTGCTGAGAATGTAAGTAGTGTACATCTCTTGTCTCCTGCTCCATGTCCTGAGAGGACATATAATTACATGTGTCTGCGGACACCTGCTTTTAATCCTTTCACTGACAAAACCCTGAAAAGTATATTCTTTATGATATAAAAGTTATTCTGTTAACTATTTTAAAATTAATTTAACCGAAAGCCTTTGCTGCTAATAATGGCTTTCAGTCAAATTAATTTCAAAATATTCAACATTTTTCGTGTATGGTAGCTTTGAAAATGAGATATGTGGAATTCATTGGTGAAAGGGTTAATCCCACAAAATGGCATTTCATTGAGACTGGTGTGTCTTATTGAACCACCATTTAATTGCCACAAAATCTGTGTCAGAGCCAAACGTTACATTTAAAAGGCCTGTGCTTAACTCCTTAACAGAGGGATCCATTTCTAGCTATGCTTGGCCCATTTCTAGCTAAGTTTCTCCCATGGAGGTACTTATGTTGGAATGGATTTATATACTTTAAACCCTAAGTTACCATATAATCCCAATTTCAATGTAACTACAGGTAAGCTGGTGAGTATTTAGAAATTAATTTAGGGATGCAGGTGGGAGGGGAGGGGGATGTCAAATTAATTTCAAAATATTTAACAGAATGTTTGTTAAATTGTAAATCCATCAAGGACATAATACGTCTTTATGATTGTGACGTCGGCTACCTGGTGACGTCATTCATTATGACATCAGATACTTGAGTGACAGATCGCATCCCTCCATTTACCCACTGTTGATTGTCTATGCGGTGTAGACATGTTAACTATCATCTCTTGCCTTACATGTGACATCTGCATGGGTAGTAGTACAGAGAAATGAAGCACATGCATGTACTAGATTGGTTGGTTTCCAGCTTAAAAGTTAATGAAGTAATGCAGATGTACAACACATTACATGTCCTGAGTTCCTATTTTATAAATATATTGAAAATTGTGAAAAGATATTTAATGGTAACAGTATTATGGAATCTAAAATAATTCAAATACATTTTACCAAAGCATTTGGAACAGGTTAATGTATAAAAATAATTAATGGCTGCACTCAGGGCTAGAGGTTGGCGATATCATGATATTACCGAGAAAGCTGCAATATAGCATAGAGTACCATGCTGATAACGCTACCGCAAAGCATTTCAAAATACCGCTAATACTGTCAATAACGATATTCGAAAGTGATAGTGCATGGTGCTAGTAGTGCTAAAAGATACAGGCATCACTAAATATTAAGTTATGGTCGGGACAGGTTTTGAAATCACAAACCTCAAAGACATCAATGGCAAAATATTAACAGGCAGAATTGTGTGACGTATGGCTTGCAAGTCTCGCGGTAAGATGAATATATATAAAACCACTAAACTCTGCTTCGGCAGGAGTAATTAAGGTATGACTTGTTACCTGTTCCTGCTTGTAATCTTTGTAATTATTACTCCAATTGGACAAGCATTGTATTCAAGTAAACTTTCAAGAAATAATAGTCTCAACCAATCAAGTTATATAAGTATGTTGTATGCGTCACAGATGATCAGACTTTATAAATACTATTCAAGATCTTGAATAAATGTTATACAAACATGCCCATTCCATAAAAAGTTGTAATTACTTCGATGGCATAAATATCTGGAGGCCTGCTTTCACGTATCATTTCACTTATTCCTGTACACATTGATCTTTCTGTGTGTTTCTACAGGTGGATCTTAGTGAGCCTATCTTGTCCAGATTTGATGTGCTTTGTGTTGTCAGAGATACTGTTGATCCAGTCCAGGTGAGTACATGTACATATTTAACCATAAAATTTGTTCAAGAAAGTTTTAATTTTCTTAAAGAAAATGTCCATTTGCAAACTAAAAGATGATTTTTGAAAACTTACCACTGGAATGACTGTCTCATTTATCGAGCCAGTCATTTCAGTGGTAAATTGTCAAAAATGGTCATTTTGATCTGCAAATGGGCGTTTCTCAAGACTACTACAAAAGTCGTTTTTGGCTGACGTGAGTGGTAAAAGGTTAACATTATTTATACTGAACTATACACCTGTGCAAAAGTTAAGCACCACCCTATTTTTACGCACATGCGAGGGTATATTCATGTGCTATGAAGAAAGCAATAGCATAAACATTTATGTACCCATCCATCTTAGTGCAAGAGGTAATAATGCAACTAGAGGAATGCTGATTATGATGGTGGGGAAACACTGTATGTTTTTGTTTGAACTTGAAAACGAGGCCTGAATATGGTTACGTTGACACAACTGACAACTATTGCCCTACAGTTGACACACGTGGCTAGATTGTCATTAATGGTGTCTGAAAACGAAGTTTAACATCTGTGCACGAGTTTGAGACTGTCATTATTAATACCGGGTATATCCACCTTGTGCCTGGATGACGGCCTGGACACGACGTCTCATGCTGGTCACCAACCGACTGATACGCCATTGTGGTATTCGTTGCCATTCAAGATGGAGTGCGTCTGTTAATTCCTGTAGGTTCTGCACAGGAGGATCCCTCCTTCTCACCATGTTTCCCAGAATGTCCCAGATATGCTCAATATGGTTCATGTCAGGGCTCCTTGCTGGCCATGGTAGGGTTTCGATGGCATTCTGGCGGAGGTATTCATGCACAGCTCTAGCACGATGTGGTCGGGCGTTGTCATTCATGAATATAGGGTGGGTTCCAGGTGCATGATTTACAAAATGAGGGACCACAACTCTATCCAGTATGGAATCTTGATATCTTTGTCCATTTAGTGTTCCAGGTACAGTCAACAGATCCAGCTTACAATCAAATGAGATGCACCCCCATATCATAACAGAACCTCCACCAAATGGAACTTCTTCCATGATGTTACGTTGGTCGTACGCCGTGCGTGTCCAGACCTCCATACACGAGTTCGACCATCTGTGGCATGAAGCAGGAACCGACTTTCATCGGACCAGTGTACCCGTCTCCAGGATCTCATGTTCCAGTGTCTTCTTTCGTTGCGCCACCTCAGACGCTCCTGTTTGTAGTGTGCAGTGAGGAGAGGACGTCTGACAGGTCTCCTAGCTTTCATGCCAGCAGCATACAGTCTCCTTTTGACGGTAGACATTGACACTCTATTGCGCGTGTCCCATTGCTGGCTGAGCACTCTGCTGTTGGTGAATGGAGATCTCCTAACAAGGCGTACTAGGGCTCGATCATCACGGGCAGTAGTCTTCTTCGGTCTTCCAGATCTAGGCCTGTCCTTCACCTCGTTAGTTTGCCCATGTTTTGCAATCAAACGACTGATTACAGTATGGTTAATGTTCAGCTGTCTGCCAATCTCTCTGCATGACATACCAGTGGTATGCATGCCTATGATTTGCCATTTCACACGATCACTTAACCTTCGTCTTGCCATAGCGGTTCACAATCAAGAGCTAATTCTCTCTGTACAAATAAACCACGGTCATGAACACAAAATTCCTAATCTTGTCGCCTAAATCTGTATGTAATGTTCTACACCTCAAACTGGACTTTTACATAACTGAACACGTGTGCTGTTTCCCGCCACGCACGGACATCAAGCGGCGTGAAGTCATGCATGCATGTGCATTTCGTACTTGGAATTATGTCAGCTAACGCGGGGACAAAAAGTATGGCAGCCTAGTTGTACCATCATGTTTCTACGTTCTATTGTTTTTGCTGGTGCTTAACTTTTGCACAGGTGTATAGTATAGAAGAACCATTCCCGTAACGCTAATTCTAGTCATAGTACTGTTGGGCTTCAAACATTGCCAAGGTGATCAGAGCTTCCTCGATAGCGCATAATAAGAATAGATTGACTCTAATTGTGTATATTACTATGGTACATAGAGGTGAAAGCTCATTTTGCTTATTAAAATATTTGTATAAAAAGTTGACCGAAAATTGATGCTGGCTATGGCGTCTCAAAATTCTCAGTAGACAATAAAAGTGTCACTCGGTAATGTTTTGAAAATGTTTTGATTGAAAATCGTTAGAATAACTTTCAATCAAACTCCAAATAATCAGTAGAAGATTTCTAGCAATTTAATTGAAGGTCCTTACTGACTAAGGCAGCAACAACTTGATCTAATTGTCAGTCGACCCAGCTTATGCACGATCTTTATCCAGAAGTTTATTCATAACACTTAAGTAGGGTTAAAATTGAATTGTTAACGTGACTGTTCATATTTATACCCCGCCAAAAAATTTGGCGGACAGGCATGCGGGCGGCAGAGTGGTTTCCGGATGATAACTCCGTTACCGTTTGTTGGATCGCATCGAAACTTCATAGAGTGCTTGGACTAGGTCTTGGGAAGAAACCTATCGAACTCGACGATGGTCTGAAATACAAGATGGCCACCAGCCACCGGCGGCCATCTTGAAAATTGGTTTCCGGGTGATAACTCTGTTACCGTTTATCGGATCGCTTTGAAACTGCAGAGTGGTTGAACTAGATCTGGGGAAGAAACCTATCGAAATCGATGACTATCCGAAATCCAAGATGGCCACCAGCGGCCAGCTTGAAAATTTGTTTCCGGATGATAACTCTGTTACCGTTTATCGGATCGCTTTGAAACATAGGGTGGTTGGAATAGGTCTTGGGAAGAAACCTATCGAACTTGACAATGATCTGAAATCCAAGATGGCTGCCAGCCACCGGCAACCATCTTGAAAATTAGTTTCTGGAAGATAACTCCTTAACCGTTTATTGGATCGCTTTGAAACTTCAAAGGCTGGTTGGACTATCTCTGAGGAAGTAACCTATCGAAATCGACAATGATCCGAAATTCAAGATGGCTGCCAGCCACCATCTTGAAAATTGGTTTCGAGATTATAACTCTGTTCCCGGTTACCAGATCGCTTTGAAACTTCATAAGGTGGTTGGACTAGGTCTGGAGAAGAAACCTATCGAAATTGACGATGATCCGAACTCAAAAATTATTTTTTTAATTTATCACGAAGGTTATCGAGCCAAGTGATAAATTAAAAAAAATAGTTTTCTCTTGGCCTGCACATGGACATTTCTCAAGACCATTGCGGAACCCATTTTTATCCGATTTAAGCATTAAGGGTTTATGTTGTCAGATATATCATAACATCCTATTAATTGTTTTCACAGGATGAACGTTTGGCTCGCTTTGTCACATCTAGTCACATGAGACACCATCCAAATGCCACAGACACCACCATCACAGAATCCATGGTAAGTTTCAACACGCAGCTTTGTCACATCTAGTCACATGAGACACCATCCAAATGCCACAGACACCACAATCACAGAAACCATGGTAAGTTTCAACACGCAGCTTTGTCACATCTAGTCACATGAGACACCATCCAAATGCCACAGACACCACCATCACAGAAACCATGGTAAGTTTCAACACGCAGCTTTGTCACATCTAGTCACATGAGACACCATCCAAATGCCACAGACACCACCATCACAGAAACCATGGTAAGTTTCAACACGCAGCTTTGTCACATCTAGTCACATGAGACACCATCCAAATGCCACAGACACCACCATCACAGAAACCATGGTAAGTTTCAACACGCATAAATATACACAGACATAAGGTATTATAATAATAAGACGCTAATTCTCCATACCTGTACAGGTATGCCATCATTTAGCAATAGATAATGAGATAGTATCATATGTTTGTGCTTTAAACATTTATTGGCCAAGATGAGGGTTTTTTCAACCCAATGTCTTTATTTACAAGGGGTGTCCATATATTAACATATATATCTTTTGGTCAACTAACAGACATTTCTCACGGATAATTCAGTTTGGCGTTGTATGCTGACCATGAATATCTATATGTATTGGCCAGTTGTCTTTATTCACACACATTGTCAAATCATGAGCAAATTGTGCTGGACTCTATCTGTTGGCCTAAGTGTCTTTGAACGGTCATTGTCAGGAGCTATCTAAGATTAAGTCTGTGTCAGATGGCCAAATCTTCTGATCAGTAAAATGAATGCAATGCTAACTTCACATAGTTAGGTTTAAATATTATTGCTTTTCGTAGCATTATAAATGTACTGTATTTTCTTTAAGTGTGTTAAAAATACTTTCTCATAAGTTGGCCCTTCCATACTTAAGTTTATTCACCAAAATTTCAATTTTCTTAATAGAAGATGTTAATTTGCTCACTACATTGTACTAGATTATTTTTGAAAATTTTGCGCAGGAATAACTGTCATCATAGGTGTTAAAGCTTTATAGGTACTGTTTTGCTTAGCGTAATAAACATAGCCTTGATATTACTGATCACATAATTTATGTCTATTTTGTCTTTTGTTAGGAAGAAGATAATAATAATAATGGTATCGATCCAATTCCACAAGACTTGTTAAAGAAATACATCATATATGCCAAGCATAAAGCGCATCCAAAGCTGCATCAAATGGACCAAGACAAAGTGGCGAAGATGTACTCAGACTTACGACGGGAATCTATGGTGAGTTGTAATTGTAGCATCTGTGATCACATGAGCATGGTCAATCAAATCAGTATCCCTGCTGTATGTCCATCCTTCCATCTGGCTCTCTCCTCCGAAACCATTTAGAGGAATTCAACAAAATTTCTTAAATTGTTATATGAGTTTAAAAACATATGATTGCCCATTGCACGACTACGTTTTGAGACACGACATTAATATTGGGCTCTGCCCCAGGGTGGTAGGGTGGGTCACTTGCATGTGCAGAACATCAGTGTTGGCAACTGCACATTCTAGTAAGAATCCTACTTACATGTAGTCTATATCTATGGCTGAGTGCAGATAGTATGTACATGGATCAGTCATGGGATCATCTGCACTGTCAATCAGATGAAAACTCTGATTAGATATTGGTTACAATCAAACTGTTCGATGATGTACCCTATATGGGCCAGTAAAATGTGGTCAATGAAGACAAACAAATGCTTGAACCTGTAATGAACCTTTCCTGTTTTAGCTATGCCTCTTTCATCTCTATCTAAGCTCCACCCACACCTTGCTCGTGTTGTGGTCGATCGATCTCTGAACTTCCTATCAATTTCCCGAAAACTGTACAGCTAAGCTGTTGAATATTTTAAGACTAATTTGACTGGGTGCTGTTTCTGCCTAAGGCAGCAACAGTGCCCAGTAAAATTAGTTTCAAAATATTCAACAGCATGTTTCTTAAATAGCAAAAACATACAATTCGTACAACGTGTCGGACTATTAAAAACATACAATTCGTACAACGTGTCGGACTATTAAGCGTTAAAGATGGACTTCATTATGACACCATATGATTGAGTGAGGAAATGGATTCATGAATTATAATATTCAACCCAGCATAATATGGCATCTGTAATGGCCTTGAGAAATATACATTTGCAGGCTTAGTGAAGACACAAGTTAAGAATTTGTCACTGAAGTTGTCGAGCCAGTCATTCCAGTGATAAATTTAAAAAAAATTGTTGGCCGCCAAATGGACATTCCTCAAGACCACTGAAGAGGCTGGCTTGGCCATTAATGGGTTAGTCATAATGTAACTAGTGGCTTTTAAACCTGTTGTCATGTTTGTTGCAGATCTTTGCATTTTGTTTTCACAGGCAACGGGCAGTATACCAATCACAGTAAGGCATATAGAATCTATGATTCGCATGGCCGAGGCACACGCACGCATGCACTTGCGTGAGTACGTGAATGAGGACGACGTGAACATGGCTATCCGTATTATGTTAGAGAGTTTTATCAGCACCCAGAAGTTCAGCGTTATGAGGAGTATGAGAAAGGTAAAGTTTTGAGCCTAAAGTATTCCGTATTAACATTTTATGTGTCTTCGATGTATTCTTAAGTTCAGTTTTATGTGGCGTATGAAAAGTACACTTTGCTCAAAGTTAAGCATATAATATGGCCATCATTAAACCTTTAACCCTTTCATTTGTTCAAGAAAATTTCAATTTTCTCAAAGAAAATATCCATTTGCAGACGAAGATAAACACTACTTTTGAAAATTTACCACTGGAATGACTGGCTCGATTATCGAGCCAGTCATGCCAGTGGTAAATTTGGAAAAATAGCCTTCTTGGTCTGCAAATGGATATTTCACAAGACCACTGAAGAGGGTGTTTTTGGCTGATATGATTGTTAAAGGGTTAAAAGATTGTGTGTCCTGTCTCTATCGACTCTATAGAAAAGCTGCAAAACCAAATACATTTTTTTGCCATTTGCCGTAGGAATTTTTTATATTTTTTATTTCATTAGTATATCCAGTAGATGGTATGGCCTGTTCCTAGTTTTAATCTTGTTTATATAGAAATGATTTGAACCCTTTAATGGGCAAGATTTTATCAAGAAAATCCAAATATAAATTGAATGTACATTTTTAGGCCAAGAGGGGACTGTTTTTGAAAATTTACAAATGGAATGACTGGCGTGGTTATCGAGCCAGACATTTCAGTGGTAATGTTTTAAAAAATATCCTCTTGGCCTGCAAGTGGACATTCATAAAGGCCACTGCGGAGGCCGGTTTTGGCCGGCATGCCATTAAAGGGTTATATGTGTTGATCTAGTGTTAAAATGCTTCAAACATATATATGTAAAAACAATTTACAAATTTGTGTTTTTGTGCCATTATATTTAAACAACTGCTGAAAAAGACAGATTTTCTCCCAACCTACCTATCGTACTCTGGAGCGGGAGAGAACAAACAAACAATCTTTTAATGATGGCCTATCATTATCCTCACCAGATTAGCACAAGTTACATTTCTGGACACTGTTTATGAATATACATTAATAGTAGTTTTTAAATCCTGATTATAAAACTTACTAATGTTTTAAATGATTTACCATGCGTTTCAGACCTTTAACCGGTATCTGTCATTTAAGAAAGACAACAATGAGCTTCTGTTGTTCATCTTGAAACAGCTGGCACAGGACCAGATGTCATTCCAGCGTAACCGCTTCGGCGGGGAACAAGATACCATCGAGATCTCAGAAAAAGATTTAGCAGATAAGGTACCAATTATATATAAGACATGTATATGTTATTTCATCAATTTACGAATTGACAAATTTCCTGCAACAAAGTAAACCGGCAATATCCTGAAGAGTAACGTTCAGTCAAACTTTTCTCAAAATATTCAATATATTGTATAATGAGAGGGTATCACATAATGACTTGGGATCAAAAGGTCAAGGTTATTATGACATTTTGTGTTTGGCTCAACTTAGCAATTCATATCTCAGGTTTGCTTAATCTTTCTGAACCCAAACTTGTACACATTTCCTTATATGGAGAGGGAACTAGACAATGATCTTTGGCCTAAAGATACAATGATCTTTGGCCTAAAGATCAAAGGTCAATATTATTGTGATATTGGTAAATGTCTTTTTATCATTAACTTTCTACATTTAGCTCAACTTCGTAGTTCATATCTCATGTTTGGTTAATCATACTGGACCCAAACTTAAACACACGCTTCATTATAATGGGAGAGCATGAAACTATGTCTTTTGGGGTAAAACAGTCAAAGGTCATTGTGGTCTTTGGAAAAACTTTTCCAACAGTAACGTTTTGTGTTTAGCTCAACTTAGCAATTTATATCTCACATTTGGTTAAGCATACAGGGTCCACATTCGGACCCCCCCCCCCCCCCCCCTCCTTGCAATGAGATAGCATGACACAACCACATTAAACGGTCAAGGTCATTGTGATAATGAGAAGACTCGAGGGCTTTCTCTGCTGAAATGTTTTACGGTCAAATTAATTTCAAAATATTCAATAGATTACGTTTTATATCATAAAGAATATAATTTTTCAGGGATTTGTCAGTGAGTGTTGAGAAAGTTAGCCTTAAAAGGTACTACCTTGCTATCATATTTAGCGGACAACTAATGTAATGTATCTATTTGTGCTTGATTTTCAGGCACGGCAGATTAGTATCTTCAACCTGGCAGATTTCTATACTTGTGATATGTTCCATGCTAACAGATTTGCTCATGATTCGAAAAGGAAAGTCATCGTGCAGAGCTTATAGTAGATGGAAATAAGTGTTCTAGTTAAAAGTTAGATAAGAACACAATCAGAGTGCATTTGACATTGACTGTACAACTTTCCAGCATACAGGATGGAGTCTCTACAATATACATACTCTAAAATTTGCTTTATGCAGACCATTGTGGAGCCTGTTGCTGTTTTAAACTGTCCCTCTGTCACATTGTGCTTGGTTCTCCGTGATAGATATATCTAGTACCAGTGCTAAATGTAAGCATTTGTAACCCTTTAATTGTCAACGTAGCCCAAACCAGCATTGGTCTTGAGAAAGAACTATTTACAGACCAAGAGAAGACTATTTTCGAAAATTTAACTGCTTAATTGAGCCAGTCATTCCCGTGGTAAATTATCCAAATTAGTCTTCTCTCAACCTGCAGATTGACATTTCCTAAGTGAAAATATAAATTTTATTCATAAGTCTTGACTAATAACCTTACGGGATTAAACGTGACGGATCTGATCTAGTAAAATAGAGACTGAGAGTGGAGGGGGGGGGGGGGAGTAAGGGAGGAACAGACAGAGATTTTTGGTTTATTTTGCAATCACCTCATTTCAGTTATTGTCCAAAATGCATGATGGGTTTCCATATATGGAAGTAATTCTCTTGCAAATTGTTACTGCACTTTAATGGTCATGATTTTTCAAAAAGGTCAAATGTGTTCGTAATGAATGTCCATTTGCATGTCAAAAGAGGACTATTTGTGAAAATTTATCACTGGAATGACTGGCTCGGTTATCGAGCCATTTTAGTGATAAATTTTCAAAAGTAATAGTGTCTTGGCCTGCAAATGGACATTCTTCAAGGCCACTGCGGAAGCGGTTTTTGACCGGCTAGACCATTAACAGTTTAACTAACAGCAGCTTACAAAAGCAGTGCTTCCATACTGAACCTTATCAGGCAATCCTCACACTCTAATTGAACGATGTAAGCTCATAGTTACAGGAAATTGACCGCATAAATTCTATCTGATCATTTCCTCTTGTGCTCGTAATACTTACCTAAGAACACTATGAGTTTAATATAAACCGTGTTTATTGTATATATCTCGTTAAATTCAAGCTAAGGTTAGCTTTTGTTTAATATACTCGACATCATCATCATCATCATTTACATGGCTTAAGACATTGGCTTGTTATTGGCTCAGTGCTTTTGAAATCATTATGATGCTATACAGGTATCTTGCTTTTGTTGATTTGTGATCATTTTCTGCGTTTTTTGCTAACCAAGCCTCTAGGATAGTGTCTCTAGATGCTTACTACAAAGATCTGGGCATAGAAAACAGAAACATATGTCATTGGTGAATTGAGTGTTCTTGAACACCTCTAGCCAATGGACCTTTCCATTTTTAGCTATGCCCCACCCATCACTAACTAAGCTCCACCCACACCTCGCCGTGTTTGGATTGATCGATCCCCGAATGGCCTAGCTATCAATTTCCTGAAAACTATACAGGGAAGCTGTTGAATATTTTGTAACTAATTTGACTGGGTGCTGTTGCTGCCTATGGCAGCAACAGCGCCTAGTCAAATTACTTTCAAAATATTCAACAGAATATTTATTAAATAATAAAAGCAAACAATTTGTACAACAAGGCATAGACTGTCTTCAAATATGCGTTCGTGATGTACTTATCGACATCATTCATGACGTCATCCATTATGATGTCATTCTACACACCACGTAGATGATTATGACGTCATATGATGGGTACATACTCTGGAAAGGTGAATTAATTGTATACTTTGTGCACCTCTGGTCACTTGAGTGTATACGGTGTACACTAGTGCTCAATTGATCGTGTGCCTGTACACCAGTGTTCAAATTAGCACATGTTTGTACACAGTGTTCAACTGAGGGCATGCTTGTACACAAGTGTCCAAAGGGGGTTGGGGACCATCCTGGTACACCTGTTCAACTGAGTGTATGCTTGTACACCAGTATTCACGTGTACTTGTGCATCAGTGTTCAATTGAGCGTATGCGTGTACACCAGTGTTCACTTGGGCATGTGCTTGTACACCAGCGTTCAACTGAGGGTTTGCTTGTTCACCAATGTTCAAATAAGCGCTTGCTTCAAGTCCACCAGTATTCAAATAAGCGCATGCTTGTCCACCAGTGTTCAAATAAGCGCTTGCTTCAAGTTCACCAGTGTTCAAATGAGCGCTTGCTTCAAGTTCACCAGTGTTCAAATAAGCGCTTACTTCAAGTTCACCAGTGTTCAAATAAGCGCTTACTTGTTCACCAGTGTTCAAATGAGCGCTTACTTGTTCACCAATGTTCAAATAAGCGCTTCCTTCGAGTTCACCAGTGTTCAAATGAGTGCTTACTTGTTCACCAGTGTTCAAATAAGCGCTTGCTTCGAGTTCACCAGTGTTCAAATGAGCGCTTACTTGTTCACCAGTGTTCAAATGAGCGCTTACTTGTTCACCAGTGTTCAAATGAGCGCTTACTTGTTCACCAGTGTTCAAATGAGCGCTTACTTGTTCACCAGTGTTCAAATGAGCGCTTACTTGTTCACCAGTGTTCAAATGAGCGCTTACTTGTTCACCAGTGTTCAAATGAGCGCTTACTTGTTCACCAGTGTTCAAATGAGCGCTTACTTGTTCACCAGTGTTCAAATGAGCGCTTACTTGTTGACCAGTGTTCAAATGAGCGCTTACTTGTTCACCAGTGTTCAAATGAGCGCTTACTTGTTCACCAGTGTTCAAATGAGCGCTTACTTGTTCACCAGTGTTCAAATGAGCGCTTACTTGTTCACCAGTGTTCAAATGAGCGCTTACTTGTTCACCAGTGTTCAAATGAGCGCTTACTTGTTCACCAGTGTTCAAATGAGCGCTTACTTGTTCACCAGTGTTCAAATGAGCGCTTACTTGTTCACCAGTGTTCAACAGCTTGCCTGCATTGCTACCTTGAAATTGAGATACTGGGAATTCAGGATTAAAAGTATATAAATTGATTCCAACACGCGTCAAAGGTGGACAGCGCTTTGCTAGAAATGGGCGGGCATATATAGAAATGGATCCATTTATTGAGAGTATATGTGTACACCTGTGCTCAGTAGACCTTTCCAGTTTTAGCTATGCCCCGCCCATCTCTAAGCTCCACCCACACTTCGGCCGTGTTGGTATCAATCGATCCCTGAACTGCCCGACTCAATTTCCAGAAAAATCTACAGGTAAGCTGGTGAATATTTTGAAACTAATTTAACTTGTTGCTGTTGTCAATTTAGTTTCAAAATATTCAACAGTATGTTTATTAAATAGCAAACATACAATTCATACATGTCGAACTATTAAGCGTTTAAGATTGACTAAAACGTGTCATTCATGCTGTAATTAATTGTCGTCATCCTACACATCACATAGTTGATTATGATGGATGGATAAACTGGAAAGGTTCATTGACTGTATGCTAATACACATGCTCAATTGAGTTTATACAAGTTTCTATACGTGTTCAGTTGAGTATATAGTTGTACACCACTGTTCAATTGAGCGTATCATTAGACACCACTGTTCGATTGAGCGTATCATTAGACACCACTGTTCAATTGAGCGTATCATTAGACACCACTGTTCGAAATTAAATTTAAACAAAGAAATTAATTTTTGTGCTGAGACATCAATGGCTTCTGATAAACATTGACTACCACAGTTTTTGTGTACCTTTCCATATCAATCAAGCATATCTATTGACATAGTGTTCAATTGAGCATATATTTGAACACCAGGGGCTGTGTTCACAAAGTACGAAAAAATGCGTAAATCTGGTCATAAGTCCAGAAACTCCTACTTCTCTATTCACCTATATTAGATGAATATTTGGTCACCTCTTCGTGATTATGATGTAATCAGGTCTTCTAAATAGGTGCTGTCAGTTAGGCGGTGCATAAATTAGTCACTTCATGAATACGGCCCCAGCAACCAGGCTATTACATGTACTTTTGTTTTACAGACACTCTGTGTTGATGTAGTTCCTGTAGATAGGTAAGGTGTGTTGATGTAGTTCCTGTAGATAGGTAAGGAGTGGTAGTGAGGGTCTATGACCTTATATCATTCATGTTTATCATATAAATATTATTCTACACCTGTATATTGTGACATAGACAAGTTTTCCGAAATTTTCAATAACACAGTCTAATTGTTCTCGAAATTTTTAACAAATCTCACTTATGTTGTCTACTGATTATTCCGTGAAGAATTTGACACCAACAATTTACAATCAAGTTTATCAAAAATGTAATTTTGTATAGTACACTGTATGCCTCGACATAGTGAAGAGCTGTTTGTATGAAGAAGAAAAAGTAATTCTGTTTAAGCTATACTGAGCTTATCATCATTATTGCCATCACAGATAACACACCCACCATCATCATCACCCATTGACATCATCACCCGTCATCCATCGACATCATCATCAATGATTATCATCACTATCAACCATCATCATTATTACCCATTGACATCATCACCCGTCATCCATCGACATCATCATCAATGATTATCATCACTATCAACCATCATCATTATTACCATCAGCATCCTTGACCAGGGACATCATCCATTAATGTCATCTTCACTATCACCATTGTCATCATCAAGTTGAGCATCATCATTATCCTGTCATCATCCACCATCACCACGACGACTGCCCACAGCAAGCATGTTCTGTCATCTTCATCATCAAATTAAGTATGGTCTTCATGGTCCTCACACCACAGCTATCCATCAATATTGTCTTCATCATTATCACCATCATCCCCTACCATCATCACCCACCACCACCACCTTCATGATCAGCCATCATCACAGCCACGATCATCTCCATCATCATTGCCCAGTGACACAGCATTCTTCATTATTATCTTTCTCATGACATCACAACGTCATCATTATCAATCAACATCATTTTCATCATCATCAAATTAAGCATTGTCTTCATGGTCCTCACACCACATCTTAGCAAACGCTATCCATCAATATTGTCTTCATCATTATCACCATCATCGTTATTATCATCATCCCCTACCATCATCACCCACCACCTTCATGATCAGCCATCATCACAGCCACAATCATCTCCATCATCATTGCCCAGTGACACAGCATTCTTCATTATTATCTTTCTCATGACATCACAACGTCATCATTATCAATCAACATTATCTTCATCATTTTCATCATCACCATCATCTTTCTCCAGCAGCATAATCATCACCAATTTAACTCTTACCACCGATGTCAAAATTTTAAATTTTCAAATCGAATTAAAAGATGATCTGGTGTTCATTTTTAAACAAATTTGGTGGAAGATGTTGCTGTTTAGACAGCAACATTGTCCACCAAAATTGTTTTAAAATGTACACCAGTTTCATTGCTACGGGTACAATGAAAAGCTAGAATATTGACATGATGGTGTTAAATAAGCAGTGATTTATGTCTAGTAAATGATGATAGTGGCCTATTATCAGTATCAGTATCACCATCATTTACTAACCATAAATCACTGGTTATGGAGAGGGCTTTGTTGTAATTTCTGTGTTAATATAGCTGGTTATGCTGAGATGGCTCACCTCATTATCCCCATTACGCTTGCTCATTGAATTTGTTTTCCTGAGAATTGAAGCGATGAAGTGTGTTAATGCACCAGTTAACCATTCATGGCAATGGCTTTGGCCTGTTCCTTGTGAGATGATTTTCACCGTTGAAATATATTTGACCCTTGACTCTTTAACCATTGAAATTTAAAGGTCTCAATTTCAAAACAACTATATGGGAAAGTTATTGAGTATTTTGGAGCTAATTTTACTGGAACATTTTTCTCTTATAGGCACAGACACCGCTCCCAGTCAAATTAGTTTTAAAAAATACAAAATATTCCTTGCATCTTATGGAATTTGTAATTTCTGGTATGTACATATAAGAGTTATATAAACAAAATATTCTTCATGGATATGAGTCATTCTATATGAGTGAACTGCATCATTGCTTTATAAACACATTTCTTGTTGTAGAAATGTTAACTGGAGTTGTAAATTAATGGAGTATTCCAGTTTGCCCATCAATCATATGACATCAAAATCGACAAATGTATGATGACCGCAATCGATTATCTCATGAATGATGTAGCCGAGTTTGTAACGAACACTTAATTGATGCGAGACTGAGCAAATGGTGTAAGAATTGTACGTCTACTGTTTAATTAACATGCTGTTGATTATTTTGAAACTAATTTGACTGCACGCTGTTGCTGCCATAGTGTCTTCAACATCACCCAGTCAAATTAGTTTCAAAATATTCAACAGCTTACCTCTATAGTTTTCTGGAAATTGAGATTCGGTCGATCCCAACATTCGGCAAAGCGGGTGTGGAGCTTAGTTAGAGAGGTGTGGAGGGGGGGGGGGGATTGGAGGGTGGGTGGGAGGGGGGGATAGCTAAAACCGGATCCCTCCATTGTCTCTTTCACACACATCTAGATTAAATGTGGACATCCATGGAATCATGTTTATTTCAACATCGAATTATACATAAGATTCTATACTGAGAATTTTAATATTAAAATTTTGACAGGGAATTTTCATATAAGATTCTTCGTAAATAATGCATAAAAATTACTGTACATTTTTCAAAGCTAGTTGTTGAAATAAATGAATCAAAACTAAATTGTCTCCATGTAGTTTCTACATCGTCCACCCTGCCTCAACCCTGTATCTGCTGACCTGGCCATCCATTTTCACTCATCTGACCTCTACTTATCCCGATATATGCACATTAAATTAAAGCATGTTAAACGTTATTGGTGTATAAAAACGATTAGAAAACTCCGACTGCGTGGTATAGGTGTTTGTCTTATGCGTGTGTTCACAACAGTGTCTTGCTCTGTTGATGGTTCCTCACCTTTAGTTTGGTATGAGGGACCCAGATGTAGGGCTGGGTCGGGAGAGGAATTCACAATATACCAGTATCGTATTGAATATCGGTATCGTGGAGCTATGCTGGTACTCGTATCGAAATGATTATTACTACCGAAATATTGACACTGTATAGAAAATGCTGTACAAATTCTGATGAAAATGACACAACGAGGCCAGCCTAATTCACCTTTCCAGAGTACCCACCCATCATATGATGTCATAATGAACTGCGTGATGTGTACAATGATGTCATAATGAATGACGTCATGAATGACGTCGATAAGTACATCACGAATGCATATTTGAAGACGGTCTATGCTTTGTTGTACAAATTGTTTGCTTTTATTATTTAATAAATATTGTTGCATATTTTGAAACTAATTTGACTGGGCGCTGTTGCTGCCTTAGGCAGCAAAGCACCCAGTCAAATTAGTTACAAAATATTCAACAGCTTTCTTATATAGTTTTCAAGAAATTTATAGTTAGGGCATTTGGGGATCGATCAATCACAACACGCCGAGGTGTGGGTGGAGCGTAGCTAGTGATGGGCGGGGCATAGCTAAAAATGGAAAGGTCAATTGATAAACCCATTGAAAATGTAGTCTGCAGAAACTGAGCAGGCAGATGGTTAAGGGCTAAATAAGACTGTATAGATGTACAGCCGCATTCCTGAATATACCTAATCAAGAAATACTTTATATCCTTTCCTAAGTATAATCTAATTGCATGTATTTAATTCACTCACCTGGCTAGAATGGCCAATTGAGCTTATGCCATGACAACCTCCGTCGTCTGTCCGTTAACTTTTACATTAACCAATTCATAAATGGTTTTCTTTGTTGCTGTTGAAGTGGATGTGAACCAAAAAGAAAGCAGAAGTAAGTCATGTAGATTACATGGGCACTTGATCAGTATCTGAAAAACAGTGGCTAATTTTTTATTGTTTCACTGACTGGTGTAGCTGACGGGAAGATGCCGCCAAACCCCAATGAATTAATGCACTTTTAGCTATGCCTTACCCATCTCTAGCTAACCTCTGCCCATGCCAACGTATTGGGATCGATTGAACCCTGAACTCCCTGAATATCAATTTCCTGAAAACTACAGGTAAGCTGCTGTATATTTTGAAATTAATTTAACTTGGGGCTGTTACAGCTCCCAGTCAAATTACTTTCAAAATATTCAACAGATTGTTTATTAAATAGTAAAGACATACATTGCCTGATCGCAAAGCCCCAAAAGGATATAAGGCTACAACATTCTGCGTCACATCAGCGAATGCTTAAAAGATCTGGTCATTCAACAAGCAGACTCCCTCGCAGATGAAATCACTGCTGCGGATGACTGTCACAAAATGTTTCTGGCAGCCTGAGCCCTGAGAGTTACTGACTACACGCCACCACTCACTGTACACAACTCTGAAGGACACTTTATTGGGACCGATCCAAGTAAATCCGAGGCAATTCGAGAATGGTTCAAGGAAAAGTTCACTGACCACGATGATGAGATGATGAGCCCTTGAACCCGTTCTCAGGAGACCCCTGGCCATTACTAACACCAATTAAAACAGCAGAAGTTGAGAAAGCACTCAAACCGCTGAAAAATGGACGTGCATCTGGACCTGATGGCATGAGCAATAAACTATTCAAATATGCAAATGACTCAAAACCGGTTATGCAATGTGCATCTAATCAATTCAGCTTTTATGCACCACCTTAAAACAGCATACGGAAAACCCTCTCCAATGTCATGCTATGCCGCATCCGAGACAAGATCGATGACTTCACCGGATCATGTCAAAGTGGCTTTAAATGTGGATGCAGCTGTGCAGACATTGTATGGGCTCAACGCATGCTTGTTTCAGTAGTCTTGTCCAAACACTGGGATTTCCACAAAAAAGGAATTGATGTCACGATTCTTCGACAATTAAACATTCAGAGATCCTAGATGTACTACGCCAGGGCAGTTGCAATGAAGATGAGCAGCGACTAGTGAGACTGCTACTTGCAGACACCAAGCTGAGAGTACCAGTCAAGTAAATGAATTCAGCAGCATTTGAGACATCAATCAGATCCCAACAGGGAGATGGTCTATCCCCTGTGCCTTTTACCTGTTACCTAGCTGCTGCATTGAAATGTGTGCGGGAAAATTCCACAAGACCAAACACCCCCAGTGTCCATACTGGGTATGCCACTGGAGATGCAATATGCTGATGACGTGGACTTAATAAACGAGGAAAGGAAACCCCTTGATGACCTCCCAATACCTGCAAGCAAACCAAAAATTGAGAATCTATGAGAAAATCCAAAACAGGGTTCACCCACATACCCATCTGCAAAGCATGAAACTAAAGAAAATGATATCCACTTCGTGGCGGCAAACCATGGAGGAAAAGTAAAGTCCTGGGCTCACCGCTTTGTAGTTTGCCGCACGCTGCCTCATAAGGCTGCTCGGTATAGCATAATGCCAAACCGGCGACGATGCCAAACCAGTTTGATCCGTATATCGGTTTTATTGGGTGAGTGGGGTAAACGATGAGTGGGTACACTTATTGTATGTACTATTTTTTTCGATAAGCATGTAGCCAGTATACGTGTGTTGGCTGGAACCTTCAGACCAGAATACACGCTCACGACTTAGGCCTGCTTTCTTTATAAGCACGGAATAGGGTATATAAGTCATTTCTGATTACGCCAGTAATTCTTAAAATCTAGCTTCTTAATGACTAAAGCTAGGATTCCATTAACGCGTATGCGTATCCGTATCCGGATTTTTTCCGCTCCCATTACAAATAGATGGTATGATTCCATCTGTCCATATGCGTATCCGAATCCGATCGCTACGTGTAGCGATTTTATTCGGATACGGACAGCATTCAGATGTGGGCTTCCTTGAAAATGACGTTTTCATTACGTCATTCATGGGCTTTCCCCAAATCGACTATTATTCTGTACATGTGTTCCAATATATACGTTAAATTCATAGTAAGTGCGCTGGAATGTGAAACTCACTGAAAGGCTGATAGACTATTTTAGAACATATTCATGCTAGTAGTAGTAGTAGTAGTAGTAGTAGTTAGTAGTAGTGGTAGTAGTAGTAGTAGTAGTAGTAGTAGTAGTTAGTAGTAGTAGTAGTGGTAGTAGTAGTAGTAGTAGTAGTAGTAGTAGTTAGTAGTGGTAGTAGTGGTAGTAGTAGTTAGTAGTAGTAGTAGTAGTAGCAGTAGTAGTAGTAGTAGTAGTAGTAGTAGTAGTTAGTAGTAGTAGTAGTAGTAGTAGTAGTAGTAGTAGTAGTAGTTAGTAGTGGTAGTAGTAGTTAGTAGTAGTAGTAGTAGTAGTAGTAGTAGTAGTAGTTAGTAGTGGTAGTAGTAGTAGTAGTAGTAGTAGTTAGTAGTAGTAGTAGTAGTAGTAGTAGTAGTTAGTAGTGGTAGTAGTAGTAGTAGTAGTAGTAGTAGTAGTAGTAGTAGTAGTAGTAGTAGTAGTTAGTAGTAGTAGTAGTAGTAGTAGTAGTAGTAGTAGTAGTAGTAGTTAGTAGTAGTAGTAGTAGTAGTAGTAGTTAGTAGTGGTAGTAGTGGTAGTAGTAGTTAGTAGTAGTCCAATTGATTGAATAAAATCACTACTTTCAAATGGAATCACTCATTCTGATACGCATACGCGTTTTGTGTGCCATTTACAGTCGATTAATTCTAATGTGCGAAATTTATCATTTATTTAATCATCACGCGTTGACCAACGGGATATATACCTTAATTTTCGTTAACCAGTTAAAGAACGTGCTATTATTTTATGCTGCTTGTTGAAAATTGTTAACGTCACAGACAGCATAAACTTTCAATCAATTACTCTCATTTTAACATTTTAATGACAACCAGCCATCGAGTCATATTGTTAGCTCACCTGCCCAGAATGGCCAAGTGAGCTTATGCCATGGCGACCGTCCGTCGTCTGTCCAGCGTCTGTCTGTCCGTCCGTCAACTTTTTCCTTTAAACGACTTCTTCTCAATAACCGCTGGGACGATTTCAATTATATTTGGCAGGAAGTATCCTGAGGGCATAGGGATCCAAGTTTGTTCAAATAAAGCCGATCAGCCGATTTGGCCGGTGGCCATCTTGGATTTTGGCTGATTTTAGGAAATGGCTTTAAAAATCTTCTCCGAAACCGCTTGGTGGATTCATTCAAAACTCACGAAATATCATATAGGGCAAGAGCTGAACCAAGTTTGTTCGAAGGAACTCGATTGGCCAAATGGTTTGGCGGCCATCTTGGATGACCTAGTTTTCGTGAAAACGACTTATTCTGCAGACCCGCTGAACGGATCGGGCTGAAATTTTGGGGATATGATTATGGACTAAGGGCCATTAAAGTTTGTTCATGGGAAGTTGATAGGTAAAAAACATGGCCGCCGTGGACCAATCAAATTTTAGCGTGTTTGGCTGCCATATTCAATTTTTTTATTTGATGGATTTTGAAGCCGAAATTGGTTTTCTTGACTCCGCTTACTTGTCAGTCAGCTGTCGTATAGCGATAACCCCATCCGTCTTCTGTATGTCCGTCCATCCATCTGTTTGTCTGTCACCAACAATGGCGGCTCATTTTGTTATTTCTTGACGGATTGACACCAAACTTGGTCACAATGTTAATGACGGAATCTAATATCTGTGTTGTGAAAATGAAACTGATAGGACGTCAAATGCCAGAGTTATCACTCCTTAAATATTTGCAGTCTCACTTTCATAGGGCAAATAATGGTTTGTTCCCACCTTCTTATCACCATGTCAGATTTTATTGCCAAACTAGATATTAAATTCCAATTAACAGATTAACCTTTCCAATACTGCAGAAATATTTAAGATATGTATTATGTGCTCTGACATCTATGCTCTTAAAACTATTTGAAATGTATTTGATTTAGAGTTGTTGGGCAGCAATGAAAGTTGTTGCTGCCTAAGGCAGCAATGACTTTCAGTCAAATTATTTTCTAAATCAACTCCAGCTCACCCTACCCCTGCTGTTAACTCGGTGATTCAGCCAGATGTGCATGTGTTAAATGGATTGTGTGGTGGTGGGGAATAACCTGCTATAAAGACCACCTACCTGCCTTTAGAGACGATTTTCTTCAAATTGTATTTAAACCTCTAGTAACCTTCTGAGTGAGTTTTTGCAGACGACATATTCCAAAGGTTATATCTCTGAACCTGATAAATCTTTTGAAAACAATTGGACTGAAAGTTGTTGGTGGCTAAGCCACCAACAACTTTCAGTCGAATTGTTTTCAAAATATTCAACAAGTCAAGAGCTTTTGAAAATTGAAATTATTGGCTGCACTGACTTGCAGCAGTGAGACAGTTAAGAAACCAGCTGTTGTTAGCACTGATATCATCTATTTTCACTTAAACATTGTTCAAAATCACTAATGCAAAAAAACCCAGTCCAGAGATTGTTGTCAATATCTCGAAAACTAAATCATTTGACTGAAAGTCATTGGAAGTGACACCGATGGATGTAAAACTTAAGTAGAGTTAGTAGAATATGCCAATGTTCCAGGTGAGCGATACAGGCCCATTGGGCCTCTTACTTACATTTGGTTAGGACATCTCGGTAATGATGATTTTGTGCTGTTACATAGGGGCGGGGCGTGATTAGAGCAGACGCCTATTGAATTAAGATTATTACGGGTATATAAAGCAAACTGACACCACTGGTCCAGATGGTCGTTAACTTGTGATCTTAGCTGTAAAGACGCGTCACAACAAAGCCCAAGTAACCCACCCCATGTTTCAGATAACTCGTTCGCTCAGAAATACAGCGCCAATAAACATTTTTATTTTGTATCCGAATTGTGATAATTAAAAAATCCCATGGAACTCGCGATGTGGACTACCGGTTTAGATTAGCGGGTTTTTTAACAATTATTTTTAAATATATGGAAATCGTGTGATTTTAACGGAATTGTGATAATACATTATTCACACATGACAAGAGGCATCCATTACTCACCGAAAACCCGTCAATCATGCGCACAAGAATTAGGAGAAAAACGATTTTA
Organism: Chaetoderma sp. LZ-2023a; assembly: GCA_034401795.1. Taxonomy (NCBI): domain Eukaryota; kingdom Metazoa; phylum Mollusca; class Caudofoveata; order Chaetodermatida; family Chaetodermatidae; genus Chaetoderma; species Chaetoderma sp. LZ-2023a. Next base: position 134,700,294 of record CM067371.1, on the reverse strand, counting down.
TACCATATTAAATTATGTTAACACTGCATACGAAAAGACCAACTAGAAAAGTCAATCATTTTACAATTTATATAAATATTATCATGTATGTTAAATATTTCGGACGTAATTTGACTGAGATTTGGTACTACAAACAACAGCAGCAACTTGCAGTCACATTAGTTTCAAAATATTGTAAAATTTGCAGAGTGGAATTCATTCATAAGCAATTTAGTGATAATAGGAAAATAACAGAAATGTAGACTTTTGTGTGTTCTAATGAGTTTGCGTTTTAACCATTCAATCCACAAATTTGGGCCAATATATTTATAATTTCCTCATGGAATTTACACACAATTGAAGATTATTTTTTGAAAAATTTACCAAGCGTGTCTGGTTTTCGTTATCGAGACAGTCATTGTAGTGTCGGAAAATTGACAGTTCTCAAGACCACTACAGAGGCTGACTTAGCAGCAATATTTGTAATTAAAAAAGATTTATTAGTAATGGATAAACCGAAAATTTAATTAAACTGTTTTTTCGGTTTGAGCGTGATTACGGCGGTTTACAAACCGTCACCATATTGAACCGGTTTACGATGTGAGATCGGTATATCGCGCGTCTCTACTGCCTCATGGGGAACGTAGCTTTCCAGTCCTTCCGGAAGTTATAAGATTCGTAGATCAAAGCTGTCCTTGACAAAAAGGCTACGTTAATTCCAACACAACCTGCATATCATTGATGCTGCGGCAGCTGGGCATCTCCAATGGCAATTCTAGACAAACTTTATGCCTGTCCACCGCAAACACCTACGCACCATCACCGGACACCGATGGTCCAGACAGCATAATTTCCAATGATGCACTATACAAGATGTGTAATACACATTCACGGGGAGACTTGGAATTTGCCTTACTGGGAGCCAGTACATATAAAGGCAGGAAAGGATGTCGATGCATACATCTGTTAAGCGTGCTACGAGATGACCTTAAGAAAGCAGTCCATGGCTCGTTACACAAATCAAGAATGGACCTGAGGAAGCTAAAGAATTTTTTTCCGAGAACAAGACACGGTGGTAAAAAGCAAAGGACTGATTGCAGGTGTATGATGTTTCTAATAGGTCTACTCCAGCCGCAGAATACACTAATCATACAAAGACTTAAAATTTGTACAACTGATAGACTTTTTAAACAGTTCCTGATGAACTTGACTATACGCCATTCATACATGTGACATAATTGATTATGATGCCATATACTTGATCGACAGATTGAATTCATCAATTATTTATGACCGCGTGAATTCTAATCTTTCACGTGGGCTGTGACGTGAATCTTTGTCTCTTTTCTGACATCCCTACAGCCGATGCTGCTCATGCCGTAGTTTATTATCTAATCTCTTATTTCCAAGAGATACGATCTTTTCCTGATTTCCATGCATACAGAGTTGCGCCTTCGTAGGGACATTCGAAAACCTGGAATATCATGGAATTAGACAATCGAAATTCCAGGCAGGGAAAACGAGGAAAATCAATCACTGTAAAAGATTTATGCTATAAAATGTAAATTTTTCCATAGCAAAAAGCAAATGTAGATGTCATGTTTTCCATCATGACACATACGAAAACTGAAATTAGCAGTTAGTTTAGTCCAATATTACCGACTTCCATGGCATCGGTGACTACTTCACATCGCGACTGACATTAGTTTGGAATTCTGTGCAATCAAATGGCTCACATGTCTCCTATTTGTGATCTCAATGTTATTGCGCTCCTTCATAACAGCATATGCAACCAACCATGTATGCAAGTTTAGTGGGCGGGCGGGTGTGGGTGCGCGTGCTTAAGTGCATCCCCGAGTGCCTACAATGAACCTTTCCATTATTAGCCATGCCCCGCCCATTACTAGCTAAGGCTCCACCCACACCTCGCCGTGTTGGGATTGATCGATCCCCCCAAATGCCCTAGCTATCAATTTCCTGAAAACTATGCAGGGAAGCTGTTGAATATTTTGTAACTAATTTGACTGGGTGCTGTTGCTGTCATCTGTTGCTGCCTATGGCAGCAACAGCGCCCAGTCAAATTAGTTTCAAAATATTCAACAGAATATTTATTAAATAGTAAAAGCAAACAATTTGTACAACAAAGCATAGACCGTCTTCAAATATGCGTTCGTGACGTACTTATCGACGTCATTCATGACGTCATTCATTATGATGTCATTGTACTCATCACGCAGTTCATTATGACGTCATATGATGAGTGGGTACTCTGGAAAGGTGAATTATATAAAACGTCTCTAAAGGTGTTGCACATGTATTTTTTCTGCAGAGAAGTTAGAGAGCCTTAGGTAGTAAAACGATTTATTCAACTACAACATCAAAAGCCCCGCAAATAATAAGGTCCCTTACTTGTAACTTGAATGATTGCTAGATTTAGCATATAATCAGT